>CAJQUW010009428.1:0-600000 GCA_907163375.1 Prostheceraeus crozeri
CAGTTTCATGTTCCTTCCTCTTCCGCAACCGAAGTTGTAGACTGCGAGTCTTGGCTAAATTTTCACATTCAATGTTTAAAATCAAATGTAGATAAATTCATCAACGCGACAGCGCTCTCATTTTGATGGTGTGGACTCAGCCATATTCAAAATTTCCCTATTAGAAAGTCATGCAGCTCGAGGCACATTTAAACTACCAAAAACGTTGTATAATAAGAAAGCTGTCATCAATGTTGATTGTAAATCACAGTGTTTCAAATATGCAGTCCTATCCATCCTTCACTATAATGATATCAACGCGCATCGAGATCGCACCTATAGCTATAGACAGTGGGAGGAAGAACTAGACTTTGAAGGTTGTGATAGTAACAACATGAAAATCAAAGATGTAGAAACGTTCGAAAAACATAATAAGATTAAAATTGTCGTTCACGTGTGGGAGAAGGGGTTGAAGGGTGCCCGCTATAATTCACGTTCAACTTGTTATGAACGTGTAGTCAACCTCTTATTAGTAAAACAAGATGATAGCGAGGAATGGCACTACTGTGGTATTCCCAAAATCTCTCGCTTGTACACTCACTTGGGGCACTCTAAAGAGGTGAACATTTGTATGCGACCGCTGCATCCGCTCATTTTGGAGTAAAGATAAATTTGAAACTCACTATGAATGGTGCAAGCGAGGTAAATTACAAATGGAACGCATGCCCAAAGATAAAATATTTTCACATAGGGATAATGGTGACGAATTAAGTCCCCTGCGTGTCATTTACGCAGACATAGAATGCTACATTCATGATATCATCCACAAGCCAGCAGCCATATCCTGCTATGAAGTATGGCATGACCACTTTAGGAATAGACAAAACAAAATGCATACTTGGCAAGGTGAAGATTGCATTTCAAAATTTCTAGAATTTCTCGATAAAGCTGCTAAATTTCAACAATCATATGATTCCCAATTGCAGCGTAAGTCACTACATATGTCAGATGAAGACCAACAAAAATTTGAAAGTTGCACATCCTGTCCTAAATGTCATAAAACGTTTGATGACGATAAAATTAAGAAAGTGCGTGATCATGATCACATCACTGGTAAATTTAGAAACGCACTCTGCTCCAAATGTAACTTTTCACTTAGGTTGAGACGTCGTGTACTACCCGTCATTTTTCATAACTTTAAGGGCTATGACAGTCATATGCTCATAAAAGGAGGTTGAGCCAGATGAAATCGTGGCATTTTAATGTAATAGCACAAACGAGAGAAAAATTCATGGCAATGACAGCAAAAGTACCAGTAGATAAAACTAAAGAAAATAAGACAGTCTTCTTCGAAATAAAATTTTAGATTCATTTCAATTCATGTCAGCGTCACTAGCTTCTCTCGTTCGTAATCTCAAGTTTCTTCCCCATAGTCAAACTTTGAAGAAACACTATCCAAACTTAACGGATGAAATAATCACTCGCAAAGGAGTCTTTCCTTATGCGTATTTTAGCTCAATGTCTAAACTAAATGAAACAACCCTTCCTTCCATTGACAAATTCAAAAACGATTTGACGGTGAAGATTGTCCAGTAGAGGACTATGAACATGCTCAAGAGGCATGGTTAAAATTTAATTGTAAAACGTTTGGCGATTATATGATCGCTTACTTAGAATTAGATGTCATTTTGCTGGCTGATGTCTTTCAGGAGTTTCGACGAGTGGCATTAGAAGAAGACAAATTAGATCCTGTCCACTTTGTCAGTCTACCAGCCATGTCCTTTAAATCAGCCTTTAAAATGACTGGTGAGACCATTCATCTCTTACAAGACCCGGAGATGTATAATATATTTGAGCGCGGAATACGCGGTGGTCTCACATTTGTAAATAAACATCATATAAAATCTGAAACATTAGGTGATGATCATATCCACCTAAAGTACTATGACCAAAATAATTTATATGGCAGTTCACTGTCTAAACCACTACCTCATTCCGAGTTTAGTTGGTTAAATCAAAATGAGCTTGAGTATTACTCCAACCCTTCAAACATACTGAATATTCCAGATGAAGGTGATTGGGGATATTATTTTGAAGTGGATTTGATTTATCCAAATAGTATTAAAAATAAAACTGCTGATTTCCCACTCGCACCTGAATCTGGCGAAGTGACTGAAGATATGTTTTCACCATTCATGTCACAATTTCATAATAACTTAACAGAGTGTGGACAGCCAAGGTACAAACCATGCCGCAAACTTTTACTCACCCAATATGATAAGAAAAATTATCTCGTACACTTCTGCATATTAAAATTCTATTTAGAAATGGGCATGCTTCTAAAGTCAGTTCACCGCATTATCAAATTTAGACAGAAAGCCTTCCTCAAACCCTACATAGATAGTAACAGTCAAAAACGTGCACTCGCCCAAAATAATTTTGAAAAGGATTTTTATAAATATAAGAATAACAGTCTATTCGGAAAGACCATGGAGGATATTAGAAAACGTATGAATTACAAACTAGTCGTTGATGAACAAAAATATCACAAATTGACCTCATCACCTCTTTTCATTGATAGAGACATCATCGATGAGGATCTTGTAGGTGTTAAAATGATTAAATCAGAAGTTGAGTTGTGCAAACCCATCTATATTGGGCAAGCCGTTTTAGATTATTCCAAGCTTGAAATGTATCAACTCTTCTACAAAATATTAAAACCATGCCCTCTCGTAAAAGAGGTTCGCTTGCTGGGTGGTGATACAGATAGTTTCTTTTTAGGAATTACCACTCAAAAAGATTTAAATTTTAATGAAGTAGGTAAGTCATTAGAAAAATATTTCGACACATCTAACTACAATCCCACTCATCCACTCTATTCCATACAGAATAAAGCCAAACTTGGTTGTTTTAAGGATGAAACAGCAGGAAAGGAAATAGATGAAATGATTCTCCTCCGTCCTAAAATGTATTCCATGAAACTAAAAGAATGTGCAGATAGTATTAAGCGTGCTAAAGGTATATCAAAATCCATTGTTCATAAAATGAAACATCGGTCCTATAAGAAGGCCTATAAAAATAAAACTATAACGTTTGTCAATATGACAATCTTAAAATCTCAAGTTCATACTGTGAAAACGTACACGTTCAAGAAACGAGCACTTTCAGCATGGGAGGATAAGAGGTGTTGGATAGGACATAACACATCTCTTCCACATGGACATCCTGACACAAACATACCTCCACCCAAAAGAATAAAACTCACGCTACCACATTCAGGAGATGTATTGACATAATCAACTTTAACTCAGTATTTTGATGTTGCTTTTTGTAGATATACATGGTTGTTTTATGTATCGCATGAGATCGTTTCTTCCTTGTGAATATATGCTACAGTCAGCCATTCCCCCTATATCTGTGAAAAGACTTTTTCATATACATATTTTTATTTCAATAAACATATCACAATGACTTCACTTTGTTTTCCGAAACACTAAAGTTACGAGGGATTTAGTATCTTTCACATGGATACACTCTTGTAAACCATTGGTAATTCTGATAGCAATAGAGGGTATAGTTTGTTTGACGACGGGATGATAGAAAATAGATTCAAACATCTTCTCGACTATTCCATATGAAGCGTCTTTATCATGAATGAAATCACGTAAAATGTATTCTTTTTTCTCGCCAACAGAAATAGGTAGAATCAAATCACTTTGAATGTAAAGGTGCTGTTCATGTTTATCAAGTGTCATTGGTGTTTCTATACCAATCGTATGCGCAGCAGCAAACACAGTTTGTAGCATTGAAAAGCCAAAGAGTTTTTTCAAATTTTTACTCAATTGACATTGAATGTCATCACCCAGTTTCAGAACAACGCGTTGATTTTCAATTGAAAACGAAATGTGGTGTGTCTTTGCATCATATTTACTTTTCATCACATGCTTCAACTTCTGTTGTATATAAGGATTTACTACATGAATGAAGCTTTCAACTGTATGATATAGACGCGGCATTATATTGATAGCAACTTTAGATTCTTCATAAGACTGGTAAATTTTCTTGATGCGATCACCATAGATGTCCACCCACCATTCATCATTAACTGAATCAGCTTTAGTGTGATATTCATGAGAACCATACACCACACCGCTTCCAATAATAGGCGTATAATGTCTTACAAAATGACGCAAGGTTGGAGAGAAATAAACTGTAAGTTTGTCATTATATTTCTGAATAACCAACTTATTTTTGTCCGCCATAATTTTCTCTCCATACTTCTTACCCACAGTCTCATTCCATCGTTTTACTAACTCAATAAGTGATAAAGGTTGAACACCACGCTTTTTCAAAATGATGCGTTCTTCGCATTCTACAACATCTTCATCAAATATTTTAAATCTATAATGAAATTTGTTGATTCGATTTGAATAAACTTTTTTAACATTTGCAGTAGCAATTGACGTTAGATGTAGTCCATGACCAAAACCAAGATGTGGATAGAATTCATTATCCAACCTCAGCGTAAGACCTTTAGTAAAAGAATGAAAGCGGAGGAACTGTCTCCCACTCCAATGATAGATAGTAAACTCATAAGCTTTCTGATTTTTATTCTTCATGATGGAAGTATTACCACTGTTGAATGCCTTAATAATTTTCTCATTCCCAAATAGCTCATAAGAATCTGATTTTATCTGAATCCATTCATAGTTCCACTTTCCATCTGACGTTAAATTGTATGGGAACTGAAATGCATTATTCATCGTTATTCCATCATGGGTGCGAGGAGTCAATATCATTTCTTCCAAATCATTCACATTCTGAATATTGCTATCATAGCAAATACTAGAAACGCCAACCTCCCATTCACCTTCTAAATGCAGTGGCCGATTTAATTCTACTCGATAGTCTGATGGTTTATTTTTGGGAAATTTATTCATAGAAGCATTACTGGACAAGTAGATTAGAAACGAGTCCTTATTTTCACTTTCCATATTATTCACATTGGAAAAATATATTAGCATACTTTTGCATTAACTCTTCATTCGGAAATGGAGTGTGATACTTGTCACAGCATCTTTATGAAAAGGGATCAACGCACCAGCATCGTCATAAATGGCAATATCAATTTGTGGGATGTAGTTTGATTTCAGCTTTGTATAATGCACTTTCTTGAAAGTATGCTCAGATAAAATACTGCAGCTTTTTGGCTGGTATGGTATCATTGCTAGCAATGGAGCTTCAACATCTCCCACACGTACATCTTCACCTATATTGGAATATATCTGAAAATAGTTAATACGACGCGATAGCGACATGTCTGCGCTAGCTTTGGTTACAGTACCACTTTTAAAGATATTTTGGTCAAAACCCAAAATGTCCATTAGAGTTTTATCCATAATTAGTTCAATACCTTTTCCACTTATAGTGAGAGACAAAGTACCTTCTTTTTCAGAAAATGAAATATGTTGGTCATTAATCACTTCATTTAAATAATCTACAACCAATTTAACTGAAGTAATAATGCGAGGCATCAACACTCTTGTTTCATGTGAGATACCACCTAAAGGCTCTACACACTTTCTGTATAAAGATACGCTCCATTCTGTATCAAATTGATTTGACCTTTCATATGGTAAATGTTGCATATCAGATTTTCCATGAACAGCTGCAGAACGATGTCGTAAGAACTGATGAAAATCTTTTGAACAAACTAATACTAGATCATCATCATTTAATTTACTTATTGCAATATGATTAGATGATTTGATATAAGTCAATGTTGCCACTTGTTTACCATCAACTCGAAGGAGATAATTAAATTTCTTCAATAATGTTTCAGGAGTCATGTTTGTCTTTCTTGGCTTAATCACAATCTTCTTCACCAACGTCTTCTCATTTTTTGGAATAAGATCTACATAATAAGCTTCCTCTCGATATATTAACTGTTTATGACCACTTATGTGGTAATTAACGTTAAAATTATCATAGCTTGTCAAGGCGCTAGCGAGGTAGCCTAAATCATTTCTTAAACTTGGACTTAAACCAACAATCCAATCTTTCTCAACTACATGATGTATATAAGTATAATCATCATTGTGCGGAGTAAATTGGGCAATATGTTTACACGCTTTATTCAGGAAATCATATATAAACTTTTTACATAATAAGAGATCTTTCTTTGGCCACTGTGGAATGTATACTCGGCAGCCCTTTTCACATTGGTAAGCAGCTGTACGCCTCATATTAATAGTCATCACCTCATGATCAAAAGTATAGACACAGTTGCTATAAACAAGTTGAGTGACACCCACTTCCCAATTTCCATTTAGCTGTTGTGCATGATCAATGGGAGTAGAAAAGAGTGCAGCTCGATTACTAGTAAATCTCTTTGTAGCCGCATTGCTAAGCAAAATATGATAAAACGACATTTTTATATTGCTAATCTGCAACTTTGCATAACATCATGAAGACTTGGATTTTGGACTCTCTACAATATATCAGAGTTGATCGTGATGGAAACGTACATTTCAAAAATTCTCATGGTCATACATCAAGAGGAATTACATTAACATGGCGACAATTTGTCAACCTCAATGATATCATGAGGGATTTGGAATATTTTGAAACATTAAGATTCATCTCCTTGGGTGATCAAGTTTGGCTTCAACATTACAGAAATGAAATTCAAATCTACCATTCTCATTCCGCAAACTGTTTCTCATTTCGCAAATACAATTGGGAGAAGTATAGAAGATATATACATCGCTCCATCATGACATTTATTCGTCGTGAGTTCATCGCCCTACTATGCAAATCTTAATCAGACATGACTACCACACATCATGAGTTGGAAATTAGATTCCCTACAACGTATTGAAACGGATCATGATCGAAACGTCTATTTCAAAGATTCAACTGGAAATGTGAGAAGAGAGTTTGCTTTATCTTATCGTCATTTTCAATCTCTACATCATATCATGAAGGACTTGAAATACTTCTATATGAAAAGACATTCACGTATTGGAAATCGCATCTGGCTGCGCGTCAACAATCGGCGAATTCAACTCTATCATTCCCAACTTCATACTAACTTCACATTTCATCAAGGTAGTTGGAAAAAGTATAAAAGGAAGATACATCGCTCAATTTACTCATTCTTTCATCATGAAGCGCCATCGCTACACCATCGTCAACATTCTCCGTCGCTTCAGACTCTAAACCAAAATCGATCTCACAACATTACACCAACAGCTTCCAAACAGCAAGTATTACCCGGGCCGTCCTCAAATGTTAGTGGTGAAGATGAACAATTCACGGAATCTTCAACTCTTCCCAAATGGGACTGTACAGATTCTCGGCGCCCTTTCTCATTCATCGGCGTAGTCAATGCGCTTAGAGCTACAAAGACTACTACGTCGGATATGGAAGAGGGAGAGGTGTGTGATGTCGAATCTGACTGTGGACAATATGGTGATCTCTACTCAATTGAGTGACAGTCTATCATTTTTGAAGATTCGTACCAGCAGTTACAGTTTGTGTTATGAACCCGAACTTTTTCCTGCAGCTCTCATTAGTTGTTGGTTACCTGTGCATGTGGCAATCTTTCATAATAGTAAAGTGATCATTACTGGACTAAAATCTCATGCACAAGCAAATGTGATCCTAGACTATCTCATTGAGTATGTACGTACCCAGCGGATTGTAAAATAAAAAACAATTTTTCCAACATGATGTTTTTATTTCAAATCATGATAGAACTTACAAATCATTTTTTCATTAGAGGATGGATTACATGAAAAGTTTTGAATAACAGATGCAAATCGAGATACATGTAAACGTCTTAAGATGAAGTACAGTACAAAAGCACCACACGTTGATGAAAGTGGATGTTGTAGTATGCGTTCATTTCGCTGATATTGACGCGTATGTTTTCTCAACCACTGCTGTGTTGGTATATTTGGAGGTTGAGCAAGAGAGTCAAATAGTTCACCACGTCGGTCTTCTCCAATAAAGATCGCTTTCCAATGCTCACCGCCTAAATTCTGTGAATGAGTGTTTAGCACAATAAAGATGGGATAGTGATTTACTGCAGGTGGTAAGGTATCGAGTGAATAGACATTATCGAAAGCTTTCAACGTCGCTTCGTCTGCATTACGCTGCACTTTAGTCTTAATATCGTCAGCAGTCAACCAACTCATTAACGATTATACTGAAGAATCACGTCACGATACTTTGTAATTTCAATATTTGAATCGAAGACTGCATAAATTAATACATTGATCGTCTCAGGTAGTGTTCTTTTGAACGTCAAATCCAAACGAATATTATGAGGCACGTTCGCTTGACGATAGGGTGCACTAATATCGCTGTCAGCAGTCAAATCAAATGCATAAATAGTATATCCACTCTTAAACTCTTTCATAGTAAGTCCGTTGGTGTCATCCGTATTGTAAAAGCCAAAGACATCCATAAAATCAACATAACTGCGCATAAATTGATCCGAAGCAAAATCTGGTTTGTAGGGTGGACCAGGATGACTCACACCATTAACACGTAAAGCAATTTCACTTAACTGATTGTGTTTAAAATTGAAAGGATTCTTCTTTATATTACCATTAAATGCATCATTTTCAACCATTGCCACCATGAGGAGCTTCGGTGCTTCCGATGGAAAGAGGCCATCTTTCATGAAACTCTTTTGATCTTTCGGAATTGTAAAGGTGAGAAGCTTTGTATGCTGAACGGGGTAAATGGCATTTTGGCGGTTAAGACCTTCAGCATGCCCTCTAATGACACTTGGATTCGGTACTACTCGACGAATGTAAAGTGCAATATCTTCCACATGAATTCTAAAATTGTCAACTTTAGCAAATGCATTCAGCGCAAATTCAGGCTTATTCAATGTCAGCTTGAGTCGCATGCTGGTATTACAGAGTAAAAACTTTGACTGTCTAAAGAAGTCTAAATTCAGCGGACCATATAGCTGACATACTCTACTATCTTTAATCATAGCAGATCGCTTTACAAAGCCACTGTTTGTTTCAACATCAAATTTTCCTGCTTCATCTCTGTACCATCCCATGGCTTCCATATGACTTTTTTGTGCTGCTGGATGAAACTGTGATACATGATTGAAATATGATTTATAGGGATAATCGCTTTGACCACCTTCCACCTGCTGCTCTCCAATCGTTAGAGAAACATCGCGAAGTAATGTAGTCAATGGTAAATTGTTCAGTCCAACTTTATGTGCATCGTCAATAGCAGTTCCATCTACTTGCTGAATTCTAAACCTCAAATCAAGCATCGCATAACTCAAATCTATGTAGTCATCACTACCACCAGGAATAACAAATTCAATGGGGCCAGCATTCTCAGCTGTTCGAGGATGATAATCTACAATACTTGAACTAAGAATATCTGTCTGTATGGCTTGTTGATCAAACAAACAAAAACCGGAAGTTTTACACTCCATGATTAGAAGTTATAGCAGCGTCGTCGTTTAGCGCATGATGAATGATTAGAGCCTCTACGACGTTTGCGTGAATGCCTTTTGACTGAAGATCGCACCTTACCAGCTCCGCGATGTTTCCTCCTTCCTTTTTTCATTCGTTTAGGTGATTTCTTTCCTTGAGCAACACCAGCAATGGTCTGCTTCAATGTTTTTAAACCGCGTTCCTTCCCACGATTCAACAAACTGCTCTTAAAACTTCTACCTCTGGAAAGATCACTAGCAACATCACCAGCAAAGCCAACGGCATTACTTAAAACATTTCGTTTTAAAGATCTACCGACATTGGATATGAGAGGTGCTACAACAGATTTCAGTGCACCAAGTATGCTACCTCCACGTTGGCGGCGAGCACCGATGTAAATTTGTCCTCCACCACTTACGTAGGAGGGTCGTGAATAAAATGAGGCAGTTGGATTCATAGCTCAAACCCTAAACATTGTTAGTTACAACTTTGCATGAATCACTGTCGATCACTTAGATGAAAGATGTCGGCACGGCGCATCCAAGAGTTCATACTTGAAGGATAACCAGTCCATTTAACAAGACACCATTCTTCACCTTGCCGTTTTTTACATCGAATGATTTTCTCTACCAAATATGTTTCACTTTCAGTGACTACCTCAATCTCATCGCGGTAAAAGCTACCCTCAATTTCTTCATTATCGTAATCTTTCAACTTGTAGGTGGTCGGAGAGTCTTTTTGATTAATCCTTGATACTGTAAATACCTCCTCTGTCAAATTCGGGAGGTACCCTTTAGCAAAAACACTTTTCACTTTTGAGATACGAACTTTATCGCCAATTTTCACATCACTTTTCACATGAGTGCGTTTACGTTGGAATGATTCGCGCACTTTATCTACATTGTCAGCATTTACATCTACTGGTCTGAGTCCAATAGAACGATGGATAGAGTGATTGTAGGCATGGAGTGTATCTTGTAGAACCTTTGTCCAATTTTGTGTCAAGTTGGCAGTAAAATGTCGCCACAAGCGATTTTTTAATGTGCGATTAAAACGTTCAACGAGTGCAGCTTTATAAGCGCTCTTTACACTAAACAACTCAATGTCATGCCTCTCAAATAATCTTGTCACATGCTGATTTTCAAACTCTTTTCCTTGATCACTCTGAATTCTTTTTGGAATGCGACCTTCTCGAAAAATTGTTTGGAATGCTTTTGCTACTCCTTTCCCTTCTTTAGTTTTTAAAGGTTGAGCCCACGCATAACGCGAGAAAATATCAATGACGGTTAAAATAAAATTATTGCCCGAGTTATGTTTTGAAATGGAGGCAACATCACACAAATCTGCTTGCCACTGTTCATCGATGTCATGAACAATATAATGGCGGGTGCGGTACTTCTTTTTCGCTTGTTTGTGGAGTGTATAGGTAGCCTGACCCTTTAACCATCGTTTCACTTGTGATTGTGGAAGACCACTCGCTTTTGATAATTTCTTGATAGATGCAAATCCTGCCGGATGTTTTACATCATAATAGATTGACTTCAAACGTTCAGTCGATGACGGCTGACTCTTTTTCCTCCTTCTCATCTTTTTGTTTTCTTCCCTTTCTACATTTACAACAACTGCAGCATTTAGCTTTAGCGGTTTTGCGATCGTGTTCACATTGCTTAGGGGTTTCATTATGAGAGCTGGCGCAGCAAGTGCAAGTGACAACGACATTCACCTCCGGCGGCTCATTACATGGCAAGCAACACATCTGTTTCATATTAATAGTCTGAGAACATGTATTTCCTAGGAGGAGCTGTTTTACGTTTTCCTTTTACCAGTTTTAGTGGTGATGTAGATCTACGTCGAGTTCTTCCTCTTGTTTGCTTAGTGAGTGTGGGAGGGGATGTAGCAGGTGACGTCTTAAACCAATTTGTTGGCATTTTCATCGTCTGAGGCATTGGAGTAGTAGCCACTGTTGAATCAAGTTCTTTCAATGTCTCATTATTTAAAGCAAATTTTGGTACATTATGCTTTTTCAATAGTTTAAGAAAGTATGACCAACCAGGTGGAACATAGCCCTGACGGCGCTTTCTACGTGTCGCATACTGAATCAAGTCTTCATAACGTGAAGCATCAATCACTTTATTTTCATCTGTAATGATTTCTCCTCTATCATTTACATTGAGATGGGGTTCAATACTGTTGAAAAGAGATATGGCATGTGCGCGAGATGCTAAAGGTGTAGCAGTCGATACAGAGTCACGCATCTTATTCTTCAAGTTTTTCAATTGCTCAACAGTTTCCGATTGTAATAATACAGCACGATGTGGATCTTTGATGTGAACATTTTGCTGATAATCTATTTCTTTCCTATACATTTGATTTGCAAGAGGTTGCTTTACTTGCTGCATGGCAGTCAATTGTACATATTCATCCTGAGGAATAACAATCATGCGAGAATAAGAACTCATAGTTTGTAGATAATCATGGGAGTTTTCAAAATATCACTTCGAAATCTAAATTCTTCCGGACACTCTTGCGTAAAGTCAATGAATAAGTAACCGTATGGTTTTTCAGTAGCTGCTTGAAAAATTTCAATTAAGGCTTTTGATCCTCTGGGTGCAACTTGTCGCGCTAAAATTTCAAAAATTTCAAGTTTTAAACTTTAGCAAATGCATTCAGCGCAAATTCAGGCTTATTCAATGTCAGCTTGAGTCGCATGCTGGTATTACAGAGTAAAAACTTTGACTGTCTAAAGAAGTCTAAATTCAGCGGACCATATAGCTGACATACTCTACTATCTTTAATCATAGCAGATCGCTTTACAAAGCCACTGTTTGTTTCAACATCAAATTTTCCTGCTTCATCTCTGTACCATCCCATGGCTTCCATATGACTTTTTTGTGCTGCTGGATGAAACTGTGATACATGATTGAAATATGATTTATAGGGATAATCGCTTTGACCACCTTCCACCTGCTGCTCTCCAATCGTTAGAGAAACATCGCGAAGTAATGTAGTCAATGGTAAATTGTTCAGTCCAACTTTATGTGCATCGTCAATAGCAGTTCCATCTGCTTGCTGAATTCTAAACCTCAAATCAAGCATCGCATAACTCAAATCTATGTAGTCATCACTACCACCAGGAATAACAAATTCAATGGGGCCAGCATTCTCAGCTGTTCGAGGATGATAATCTACAATACTTGAACTAAGAATATCTGTCTGTATGGCTTGTTGATCAAACAAACAAAAACCGGAAGTTTTACACTCCATGATTAGAAGTTATAGCAGCGTCGTCGTTTAGCGCATGATGAATGATTAGAGCCTCTACGACGTTTGCGTGAATGCCTTTTGACTGAAGATCGCACCTTACCAGCTCCGCGATGTTTCCTCCTTCCTTTTTTCATTCGTTTAGGTGATTTCTTTCCTTGAGTAACACCAGCAATGGTCTGCTTCAATGTTTTTAAACCGCGTTCCTTCCCACGATTCAACAAACTGCTCTTAAAACTTCTACCTCTGGAAAGATCACTAGCAACATCACCAGCAAAGCCAACGGCATTACTTAAAACATTTCGTTTTAAAGATCTACCGACATTGGATATGAGAGGTGCTACAACAGATTTCAGTGCACCAAGTATGCTACCTCCACGTTGGCGGCGAGCACCGATGTAAATTTGTCCTCCACCACTTACGTAGGAGGGTCGTGAATAAAATGAGGCAGTTGGATTCATAGCTCAAACCCTAAACATTGTTAGTTACAACTTTGCATGAATCACTGTCGATCACTTAGATGAAAGATGTCGGCACGGCGCATCCAAGAGTTCATACTTGAAGGATAACCAGTCCATTTAACAAGACACCATTCTTCACCTTGCCGTTTCTTACATCGAATGATTTTCTCTACCAAATATGTTTCACTTTCAGTGACTACCTCAATCTCATCGCGGTAAAAGCTACCCTCAATTTCTTCATTATCGTAATCTTTCAACTTGTAGGTGGTCGGAGAGTCTTTTTGATTAATCCTTGATACTGTAAATACCTCCTCTGTCCAATTCGGGAGGTACCCTTTAGCAAAAACACTTTTCACTTTTGAGATACGAACTTTATCGCCAATTTTCACATCACTTTTCACATGAGTGCGTTTACGTTGGAATGATTCGCGCACTTTATCTACATTGTCAGCATTTACATCTACTGGTCTGAGTCCAATAGAACGATGGATAGAGTGATTGTAGGCATGGAGTGTATCTTGTAGAACCTTTGTCCAATTTTGTGTCAAGTTGGCAGTAAAATGTCGCCACAAGCGATTTTTTAATGTGCGATTAAAACGTTCAACGAGTGCAGCTTTATAAGCGCTCTTTACACTAAACAACTCAATGTCATGCCTCTCAAATAATCTTGTCACATGCTGATTTTCAAACTCTTTTCCTTGATCACTCTGAATTCTTTTTGGAATGCGACCTTCTCGAAAAATTGTTTGGAATGCTTTTGCTACTCCTTTCCCTTCTTTAGTTTTTAAAGGTTGAGCCCACGCATAACGCGAGAAAATATCAATGACGGTTAAAATAAAATTATTGCCCGAGTTATGTTTTGAAATGGAGGCAACATCACACAAATCTGCTTGCCACTGTTCATCGATGTCATGAACAATATAATGGCGGGTGCGGTACTTCTTTTTCGCTTGTTTGTGGAGTGTATAGGTAGCCTGACCCTTTAACCATCGTTTCACTTGTGATTGTGGAAGACCACTCGCTTTTGATAATTTCTTGATAGATGCAAATCCTGCCGGATGTTTTACATCATAATAGATTGACTTCAAACGTTCAGTCGATGACGGCTGACTCTTTTTCCTCCTTCTCATCTTTTTGTTTTCTTCCCTTTCTACATTTACAACAACTGCAGCATTTAGCTTTAGCGGTTTTGCGATCGTGTTCACATTGCTTAGGGGTTTCATTATGAGAGCTGGCGCAGCAAGTGCAAGTGACAACGACATTCACCTCTGGCGGCTCATTACATGGCAAGCAACACATCTGTTTCATATTAATAGTCTGAGAACATGTATTTCCTAGGAGGAGCTGTTTTACGTTTTCCTTTTACCAGTTTTAGTGGTGATGTAGATCTACGTCGAGTTCTTCCTCTTGTTTGCTTAGTGAGTGTGGGAGGGGATGTAGCAGGTGACGTCTTAAACCAATTTGTTGGCATTTTCATCGTCTGAGGCATTGGAGTAGTAGCCACTGTTGAATCAAGTTCTTTCAATGTCTCATTATTTAAAGCAAATTTTGGTACATTATGCTTTTTCAATAGTTTAAGAAAGTATGACCAACCAGGTGGAACATAGCCCTGACGGCGCTTTCTACGTGTCGCATACTGAATCAAGTCTTCATAACGTGAAGCATCAATCACTTTATTTTCATCTGTAATGATTTCTCCTCTATCATTTACATTGAGATGGGGTTCAATACTGTTGAAAAGAGATATGGCATGTGCGCGAGATGCTAAAGGTGTAGCAGTCGATACAGAGTCACGCATCTTATTCTTCAAGTTTTTCAATTGCTCAACAGTTTCCGATTGTAATAATACAGCACGATGTGGATCTTTGATGTGAACATTTTGCTGATAATCTATTTCTTTCCTATACATTTGATTTGCAAGAGGTTGCTTTACTTGCTGCATGGCAGTCAATTGTACATATTCATCCTGAGGAATAACAATCATGCGAGAATAAGAACTCATAGTTTGTAGATAATCATGGGAGTTTTCAAAATATCACTTCGAAATCTAAATTCTTCCGGACACTCTTGCGTAAAGTCAATGAATAAGTAACCGTATGGTTTTTCAGTAGCTGCTTGAAAAATTTCAATTAAGGCTTTTGATCCTCTGGGTGCAACTTGTCGCGCTAAAATTTCAAATTGACTTTTATCTCGCGGATTCTTGGAAATAGCATAATAGTGTGTATTCAGGTTTCGTGTACGAGCTTCTTTTCCATCAGGAAACAAATTTTGTGTGATATAGATGATAAAGCACCTTTTATGGTGTGCTGCGCGAGTGAACATATCTGTAACATCTTTTGAATTCTTACTTTCTTTTAATAAATCATCCAATACAACAACATCATTAGACTGAAGTTTATCCACTGGAATAATTCCTTCATGTCGAATAAAGTTGCGACTTTGCAATTCCTGAAACAGCGACGGTTGATAAATACCATAACACCAAATCACTCGATTGATAGGTTCCTTAAACAACTCCCTTCTTTTATCCAATAAATTCAGCGTGAAAACAGTTTTACCTGCATGAGATGGACCTGATACAGTCAGAACTTTATCACATTGAAGTCTGAAATCCATTTTATCACTTTGAGATTCAACATTTGCATAATTAACGCTTAGAGCCAAAGATATTACCCAATAGGTTGCCCACGGCAGGAGCTGTCATTGGAAGTATTGCTGAAAGGAAACCGCCCTTTTGTGTTAGAGTTTTCCTCTTTCTTTGAAGGGTGACTTTAGGATTGGAGATGAAACGCAATTTCGTAGCATATCGCTTAAGTAACTTTCGTTGTTTTGGCGCTAATTTCTTCGTCCTCAACTTCCTCACATGAGAAATAATTTCACAAATGAATTTATCGTTAGCATGTCGTATAGCATTGTATCGCTGATTTGCTTTCATTCGTCGGAGAGCTTGAATGGCTGAAGAAAACTTTTGACTTTTACGTTTCGCCATTTTACGTTTCGCCATTTTCCGTGTTAGTCTTTGCTAAAACCTATCTTTACCACATTTGCATAGGTACTAACTATTGCGACATAAGTGACACTCGAAATGAGCAATATCACAGTGGTTACATTGGCAAAGTTGAATGCAATTACGTATGAAACAGCGTTGACAAAAAGCATGCTTACATCTCTTGAAGATGCGCTTTTCATTTCCATCCTTTCGCTTACATACATCGCAACACATAGTTTCACCGTTACTGATGTCTATAGCAAGTCTTTTTGAAGATATGAATTTGCTAGCCTTTTCTAAATAATAGACGCATGTACAGAAGGAATATACTTCGAGAGTGAGCAGACATAGCTCGAAAACCAGTTGTGCTACAATCAAGTACCACTGCATTTTCAATTTTTCTTTATGGAAAGTTGAATGTGAATATCTGAAATCGCTTCAATCACTAGACTGCTACCATGATGGTTAAATGCGTTAAGACGTTCAGCAATTTTTATCATATGTCTTTTAAAAAATTCTTGGGGGTGATCTACCACTTCCATTGAATAAGAAGCAAAATGGAAAGAGCGACTTTCCACCTCTTCCTTTCCAAAATGACTAAACTTAATTTTCGCAACTAATCGCGCCATGATAATGCTATCAGAGAATGTATTCATTAACTCTAGAAATAGAGTGCTAGCATCATCAACCACTGCTTCGATGTCGGTCTCATCTTTATGAAATTTTATCACATAATCTTGAACAGCTCCTTTTAAACTTTGCCTATGAAAACGTAATGTTCCGCAGTCGTTTGAGAAAGACATGATCGCCCTTTATCTAACCCATCCATTGCATGAAAACAACAACTCTTCTCATAGTAACATTTATTGAATCGCTGTAACAAGCATGCATTATAAATCAATGGTTTGAAAGAGATAAAATAGATACAGCTGATAACTATCATACAGCGAGCAATGATAACCATACAGGACTTTGGCAGTGTTGAGGTAAGGAGGAAAGAAGCATTGGTTATGAATGTAGCTACTACAACGAACAGACAAAATAGGAACACACAAATCCTTAAAACGTTTCGTGACTTCATGATAATGTTGATTCACTCTACTATCCCAAGGCGGGAGCAAAATATCATCAATGATTAGATTGGGAAATACTTTCCTCTCCTTACCAGGATTATTACAAAAGATGCGTATAACATTGAAAGCAGCTAACCATCGTTTAAAGTCAATAAGAAGAGCACTTTCACAAGAAAAGCCATAGTCTTGCAAATATTTCAGATTAAGTCCATGAATGTGTTTTCTCGCCCATTGATCAACATTGGGATCGCAGTTGGCATGTTGATGATAGACACTAACAATCTGATATGTCCAATTGTTCATAGCAATAGCACTGAGCTCCTGTACAGGTTCACCCTCACAATCCATAAAAATGATGATAGAAGCCTAAAACGGAAATTTACACATCTAAGGAAGCGTTCTATAACATATTACAAAATGAAGAATTACAACGATGCTTTTCACGACAAAATACACAAATGATATGATGGCAACGAAGAAGTAAAATGTATCTAATAAGACCACGTCTACGACACTCAAAGCACATAAGCGAATTGTCATAGGGTAGAGTTAGGAAAGGACTAGTAATTCTCCTTCTTTGATTTGCGTTTTGATGTAGCATTCTTCTCCGACTTGCGCTTCGTACCACTGCTGTTAAGGATTTGATCAATTATGTCGTCCACGTTGGGTGGTTTCGGAATATATAGGATGGATTCCATATGCATGGAGAGAGAGGCTATTTTATTATCCTTGTGTCGACCATAATATAGCCCATTCACTTTGAAAAGGATATCCCAAGTACCTTCTCCGAGATCATCACATCTGATGGGTATTGAATGATCTCCCTCCTTCTTATAGTAAGTACACCAATGTGATACCGGTAGGCAAATGTGATTACCATCCCAAATCTTTCTATAGGGAGTATCCTTGTCATCTCTCGCCTTCCACTCTTGAGCAAGAGGAGTGGGAATGTTCATATTTAATGTCACGTACTCCTCAATAATATCAAGTTGGTGGCGAATGTACGGACTCACGGGGATCAGTATGTAGTCCCCATACTGATTGTGCATTATCTTGACATCCGTGGAAGGGAGCATTCCCGTTTGGAGTACTACGCTATGATCATCATAACGCAAGGCTTGTTTAAATTTACGCTGTAGCGGTGTAGGATTATGTACCTTGGATGTTTCTTCCACTGGCCTCAGTTGTAGATGATCTGACCGTAGCGAACCTTGTAACGTTTGACCGCCATTTTGTCCTACTAGTGCAGCAGATGGAGTAGATGCCTGAAAATGAAAAAAGATTGTATTAAGTTTACGTTCAAGGGAGGAGAGGGAGGGAAGTAGCGACTTACCATTTTAGTTGGATAATAGAACAGGGAACTAGAGAGAGACAGAAAATGTGCGTCCGTCACTCGTGTGATTCAACGATGGAATGATTCTCACTGTGGAAGGCTCGCTATTTATAAAGAAATGCTTGATTCTCATTGGATGATGATCCTCATTGGACAATAACATCAGGCTGATTCCAAATCTGAAATCCGTTTTCCAATCCGATGCTTCGTTTTGAAGCTACAGCCCAAAACGTCCCAAATTCTAACTCTGTCGTTTTTCGCCAATGTCCCAAAATCTTAAATGGCGTCTCACATCTAAACGAAGGCAGATAGGAACAAGCCGATTCTTTCACTGAATTTGTCTCACTCTTAGCTTTCAAACGAACTATTGCACGACAACATCCGTCCACTAGAAGCCAAGATAGAAGCTAGCTGTCCAGAGGGGGGGGAAGTCAGTGAATTTTGATGAAAAATGTTTTGGTGACGGTCCCAGGTCGAAATTCCACACTTTGGAAAATTTTCAAAATTTTACCCATACAAAGCCACTCTGACACTTAGGATTTTTTCAGGTGAGCGAGCTCCGACCTAAAATCTTGTAACCGCTCTAACTTGTGAACGGCTGGTCCGATTGACTCGCAACAGAAAATGTTGTCGAGCAGTTTTTTCTCCTCTTTCAAACGAGTAGCCGTAAGACAAAATCCGTCCACTAGAAGCCAAGATAGAAGATTGCTGTCGGGGGGGGGGGTCAGTGAAATTTGATGAAAAATGTTTTGGTGACGGTCCCAGGTCGAAATTCCACACTTTGGAAAATTTTCAAAATTTTACCCATACAAAGCCACTCTGACACTTAGGATTTTTTCAGGTGAGCGAGCTCCGACCTAAAATCTTGTAACCGCTCTAACTTTTGAACGAAGACAGATAGGAACAAGCCGATTCTTTCACTGAATTTGTCTCACTCTTAGCTTTCAAACGAGCTATCGCACGACAAAATCCGTCCACTGGAAGCAAGCTGTCCAGGGGGGGGGACATCAGCCGAAAATTTTTTCTCTCCGATTGACTTGAAACTCACCCTACCGATGCAGAATTTCACGCTGAACACGAATCCGACCTCCGTTTTCTCATCCGACCACTCCTTCCACTCGAAACAACCCATTTTACAACCCAACATTCAGCAGATTGCACCAAAAACATCACACACTATAGCCTCAAGACTAATCCTGGCGGTCGCCCACGTCAACCAGGCGGTCGGACCAACTCACTCGAGTCTCACACTCTGTCGTTCCAGAGGGGGGGGGAGTCAGCGAACATGTTGTGAACGTGAACCCACCTGACCCGCACACCACGACAGACCACAACCTCTGTCGTTCCAGAGGGGGGGGGACTCAGACACGAAGCACCACGGCGGCCGACCACGACACTCTGCCGTGCCAGAGGGGGGGGGACTCAGCGATGGCGGCCATCTTGCGCGGTCCAGAAGTGGAGTTTTGCTTACTACTTCTGAGATTTCTCTCCTGGGCTACAAAATTTCTGGCGTTGAAATCATCCCTGATCCTGACCGTCTGCGTCCTTTACTTGACATGGCTGCTCTCACCGATGTCAAGTCTCTCCAGAGAATGGTTGGCTTTTTTGCATACTACTCACGGTGGATACCGATGTATTCCGAAAAAATCCGCCCTCTGATCGGGGTTCTCCGATTCTCCCTTTCGGAAAGCGCTCAGTCCGCGATTGAATCTCTAAAAAAGGAGCTGGGTCAGGCCGTTTCACAGGCGATCGATGACAAACTTGTGTTTACTGTCGAGACAGACGCCTCTGACTCTGCACTGGGAGGGACCCTTCTTCAGGAAGAACGCCCTGTCGCCTTTTTCTCTCGAGTGCTAAACAGTGCCGATAAGGGTCAGCACATAGTTGAGAAAGAGGCATGCGCAATCATTGAGTGTGTTAGAAAGTGGCGTCACTTTCTCACCGGACGCTCTTTTAGACTGATTACGGATCAGCGTTCCCTGTCTTTTGTATTTAACTCAAATGCAAGAGGCAAGATCAAAAATGACAAGATTCAACGTTGGCGTTTTGAGTTCTCGTCCTATTCTTACGACATCACTTATCGACCCGGCAGCCAAAACATTGCGGCTGATGCTTTGTCCAGGGTTCAGATCGCTTCTGTAACCACGAAATCCAACGATCTTCAAGCACTGAAAACTCTTCATGGCAATTTGATACACCCCGGCATCAAGCGCCTGTTTCATTTTGTCAGAGCCCGAAATTTGCCGTATACAGCTGATGATGTCCGCCGAATTACACAATCTTGCCAAGTCTGCGCAAAAATAAAGCCCGATTCTACAAGCCACCTGAAAGCCAGCTCATCAAAGCGACCTCCCCATTCGAAAGAATAAGCATAGATTTCAAAGCTCCTCTGCCAAGATCTGAGTTTTCCAATACATATATACTCACTATCATCGATGAATACTCCCGTTTTCCGTTTGCCTTTCCAACTCGCGATCCTCTGCAGTTATCCGATGTTTGACACAACTATTTTCAATCTTTGGCCTGCCAACGTATGTACACTCCGATAGAGGCTCTTCCTTTATGTCTAGTGAAGTAAGGTCTTTTCTCAATAGTTGAGGCATTAACACCAGTAGAACCACTCCATACAATCCACGAGGCAACTCACAATGTGAGAGATTCAATGGAATTATATGGAACACGATTCTCCTAGCTTTAGAGAGCCGTCATCTTTCTCTCTCATCTTGGGAATCAGTTCTCCCTGATGCCCTTCATTCGATTCGATCATTGCTATGTACCTCAACAAATGAAACTCCACACGAGCGTCTTTTTATTTATCGTCGTCGCTTATGCTCCGGTTGTGCCTTGCCAACATGGTTGAGTAACAGTGGACCCGTGCTTCTAAGACGTCATGTTCGTGCTTCCAAGTACGACCCAATAGTGGAGACTGTTGATTTAATCGAAGCCAACAACAGTTACGCCCACATCCGATTCCCCGACGGAAGGGAAGATACTGTATCCCTTCGAGATCTTGCTCCACCCGGGGATTCTCCTAATACTGCTGCTCCGATTCACGATCCTCAATCTCCGAATTCGTTTAGCTCTCATCTCAATGTCCCTACTGAAGTTGACCGAGTGACGAGTGCAGGTGGACCTCATGCAATAGACCACATTGCTGACAATGAATCAATTTCTCTTTCTATATCCGATCTTCCTTCCCCTAGCTCTCCTGATAACGATCACTCGAACGAAATTCCTCTACGCCGATCTCAAAGAACAATAAAGCCTGTTGAACGACTGCTGCTGTGATTGCTGTAACCTGTTTGTAAATATATGTCTTCCATACCATACAAGTGTCGAGACTAGTGATGAAAATTTTCCGGAAAATTATGGAAAAAATTGGAAAAATTTGGAAAATTATGGAAAATTTTGATTTTTTTATAGGCCTTATAATTTGAGCGCTTACACTGCCGAGGCAGCTGCGTACCAATGAATTGGGCCTAATTAACTCTTGATTTCATGATTATTTCGATTAAAGCGATCGTACAATACGATTTCCGTCCGCGGATTTTTGAACATTCCTTTGCCACCAGTGGTTTGTACTAAATTGTTGGCATTTTTAATTATCACACAGACACCGTTTCGGATAACGTGAATCTTGCTTTACAATAGGGGTATAATTTCATCCAATATAAAAGATGTGGATCAGAGCAAAAATAATGTACTTCATTTTGGAGTTTGCTAATTGTTAACTTGAAAGTTAAGCTTTATTATGCAGCATTGTTCATAGTGATGCAAATTCTCCATGTGTTGATGAACATGTGATGAAGAAAGCGCACAGTCCACGCAGCATTCATGAGCGACCTTATTGAAAGAAAGACTGTAAACTCGTGAGATATTTGGAAACTAGAGATATCTGTGATGAGTAAAAGAATATCTATAATAGCTTCAAACTTCTGGCGCAATGTCCGATATCTTCGTTGAGGATACACATCCTTCATTTCTAGTTCAGATGGTCAGATAGTTCCAAATCGATGTCATCAGATCTGCCCAAATGAATTTCAGATATGATCCAGATGAATTGGAGACTCTCCAGTTGAATTTAAGATCTTTTCAAACTTGAGCTTGTGACAGATATCTGAAATTCAGCTAGAGAAATCTGAAATCCATCTTATGTCTGAGATTCATTTGGAAAGATCTGAAATAGACATGGAAAAGGTGCAGGTGGTACCAAAAAGTTAACATACAGGGATGATAGAGAAGTTTTCGGACTTTGAATATTACATATAGTCTTTTCAAACGACTAAGTCTCCAAAACAAAGGAATAAACGTCAATCACCAAAAAATAAATTTCAAAATTTTCCAGAAAATTCTGAAAAAATGTAAAATTTTCCATTTGCATCACTAGTCGAGACTATTAAGAAAAATCTCAACCTAAATTCATGTGACTGTTTTTGCATACTATACAAACTTTATAGACTGGGGGCGATCGAGTGTCGTGCATTGTGATTGTTTAGCAGTACTATTAGTATGAACTCTCTATGTTGTTTTATGTAGTCACTTTTCAAATTGTCGCAACAGTCGTAGTTCTGTTTTCAGCCAATAAAAGCCTATGCTTATCAACCGAATGTTTTCCGATCTCTACTCAACTCCATAGCTTAGGCACGACATGTAATTCATAAAAGAAAATCCGCCTTGAAAAAGAAGTGGTGGGGAAACGCGTAGTTTAATGCTGACAATCGTCTAAAGCAATTAGACGAAAAACTGAGTAATTTGTAATTGTAATCAATTACTTTGATGGAGATGTAATTAGCAGTGGCGATTTCTCAGGGTATTGCATCGTTTCTCGATGCACAATCTTATCTTGTTCCTAAGGGTAATCTCACTATATATCATGTTTGTTCCTCTTGCGAAATATTGTTGAGGGTCTGATAAAATAATTACTTTTGATGGTAGGCCTACTAGAAAACAATTCAATGCTCTGCAAATATGGGCGATGTAAAAAGACCGACGGTCAAACTTACGAAAATCAATGTAATTGAACAATGGTGTGGTTCTCGTATAGAAATTCCTAATCTACACCTAAAATTAGTCCATTCAAACCACCATAAAAATTAGTGACTTGAACGTTTTGATCAAAAAATTAAGGCGCGTGTTAAATAAAATTGCACTACTTACAATGATTAATAAAAGCAAGTTCAAGAATCAAAATTCAATGTTTTCATCCCAAGGATATTGCATTAGGCCCATGCATTTTATTACAATCTTTCCAATTTTATGGTAAAACAAAATCAGAAGTACAAATATTGCAATTTGTTGCAGATCTTAGAAAAATTGCAATATGAAGCATTTCTTGTAATATCTGCAATCCAAACTTCAATTTATTGCAATATTTCCAATTGTGCTTTTATTACAAGATTTTCGCAATTATGTCGACTACAGTAAGTCACTTTTTGAAAAAAATTGACGAATGCGCCATCAGCAAAGGAATGACATCAATGGTTGTTCATTTGAAAGCATGTATGTGTGTATGTAAGTCATCTCAACAGCCTTGCAAATGGAAATTCTTGCATCTTACACAGATTTACAAATTTTGAACTATATTCCTTGATCTATGTCAATGAATAAGTAACCGTATGGTTTTTCAGTAGCTGCTTGAAAAATTTCAATTAAGGCTTTTGATCCTCTGGGTGCAACTTGTCGCGCTAAAATTTCAAATTGACTTTTATCTCGCGGATTCTTGGAAATAGCATAATAGTGTGTATTCAGGTTTCGTGTACGAGCTTCTTTTCCATCAGGAAACAAATTTTGTGTGATATAGATGATAAAGCACCTTTTATGGTGTGCTGCGCGAGTGAACATATCTGTAACATCTTTTGAATTCTTACTTTCTTTTAATAAATCATCCAATACAACAACATCATTAGACTGAAGTTTATCCACTGGAATAATTCCTTCATGTCGAATAAAGTTGCGACTTTGCAATTCCTGAAACAGCGACGGTTGATAAATACCATAACACCAAATCACTCGATTGATAGGTTCCTTAAACAACTCCCTTCTTTTATCCAATAAATTCAGCGTGAAAACAGTTTTACCTGCATGAGATGGACCTGATACAGTCAGAACTTTATCACATTGAAGTCTGAAATCCATTTTATCACTTTGAGATTCAACATTTGCATAATTAACGCTTAGAGCCAAAGATATTACCCAATAGGTTGCCCACGGCAGGAGCTGTCATTGGAAGTATTGCTGAAAGGAAACCGCCCTTTTGTGTTAGAGTTTTCCTCTTTCTTTGAAGGGTGACTTTAGGATTGGAGATGAAACGCAATTTCGTAGCATATCGCTTAAGTAACTTTCGTTGTTTTGGCGCTAATTTCTTCGTCCTCAACTTCCTCACATGAGAAATAATTTCACAAATGAATTTATCGTTAGCATGTCGTATAGCATTGTATCGCTGATTTGCTTTCATTCGTCGGAGAGCTTGAATGGCTGAAGAAAACTTTTGACTTTTACGTTTCGCCATTTTCCGTGTTAGTCTTTGCTAAAACCTATCTTTACCACATTTGCATAGGTACTAACTATTGCGACATAAGTGACACTCGAAATGAGCAATATCACAGTGGTTACATTGGCAAAGTTGAATGCAATTACGTATGAAACAGCGTTGACAAAAAGCATGCTTACATCTCTTGAAGATGCGCTTTTCATTTCCATCCTTTCGCTTACATACATCGCAACACATAGTTTCACCGTTACTGATGTCTATAGCAAGTCTTTTTGAAGATATGAATTTGCTAGCCTTTTCTAAATAATAGACGCATGTACAGAAGGAATATACTTCGAGAGTGAGCAGACATAGCTCGAAAACCAGTTGTGCTACAATCAAGTACCACTGCATTTTCAATTTTTCTTTATGGAAAGTTGAATGTGAATATCTGAAATCGCTTCAATCACTAGACTGCTACCATGATGGTTAAATGCGTTAAGACGTTCAGCAATTTTTATCATATGTCTTTTAAAAAATTCTTGGGGGTGATCTACCACTTCCATTGAATAAGAAGCAAAATGGAAAGAGCGACTTTCCACCTCTTCCTTTCCAAAATGACTAAACTTAATTTTCGCAACTAATCGCGCCATGATAATGCTATCAGAGAATGTATTCATTAACTCTAGAAATAGAGTGCTAGCATCATCAACCACTGCTTCGATGTCGGTCTCATCTTTATGAAATTTTATCACATAATCTTGAACAGCTCCTTTTAAACTTTGCCTATGAAAACGTAATGTTCCGCAGTCGTTTGAGAAAGACATGATCGCCCTTTATCTAACCCATCCATTGCATGAAAACAACAACTCTTCTCATAGTAACATTTATTGAATCGCTGTAACAAGCATGCATTATAAATCAATGGTTTGAAAGAGATAAAATAGATACAGCTGATAACTATCATACAGCGAGCAATGATAACCATACAGGACTTTGGCAGTGTTGAGGTAAGGAGGAAAGAAGCATTGGTTATGAACGTAGCTACTACAACGAACCGACAAAATAGGAACACACAAATCCTTAAAACGTTTCGTGACTTCATGATAATGTTGATTCACTCTACTATCCCAAGGCGGGAGCAAAATATCATCAATGATTAGATTGGGAAATACTTTCCTCTCCTTACCAGGATTATTACAAAAGATGCGTATAACATTGAAAGCAGCTAACCATCGTTTAAAGTCAATAAGAAGAGCACTTTCACAAGAAAAGCCATAGTCTTGCAAATATTTCAGATTAAGTCCATGAATGTGTTTTCTCGCCCATTGATCAACATTGGGATCGCAGTTGGCATGTTGATGATAGACACTAACAATCTGATATGTCCAATTGTTCATAGCAATAGCACTGAGCTCCTGTACAGGTTCACCCTCACAATCCATAAAAATGATGATAGAAGCCTAAAACGGAAATTTACACATCTAAGGAAGCGTTCTATAACATATTACAAAATGAAGAATTACAACGATGCTTTTCACGACAAAATACACAAATGATATGATGGCAACGAAGAAGTAAAATGTATCTAATAAGACCACGTCTACGACACTCAAAGCACATAAGCGAATTGTCATAGGGTAGAGTTAGGAAAGGACTAGTAATTCTCCTTCTTTGATTTGCGTTTTGATGTAGCATTCTTCTCCGACTTGCGCTTCGTACCACTGCTGTTAAGGATTTGATCAATTATGTCGTCCACGTTGGGTGGTTTCGGAATATATAGGATGGATTCCATATGCATGGAGAGAGAGGCTATTTTATTATCCTTGTGTCGACCATAATATAGCCCATTCACTTTGAAAAGGATATCCCAAGTACCTTCTCCGAGATCATCACATCTGATGGGTATTGAATGATCTCCCTCCTTCTTATAGTAAGTACACCAATGTGATACCGGTAGGCAAATGTGATTACCATCCCAAATCTTTCTATAGGGAGTATCCTTGTCATCTCTCGCCTTCCACTCTTGAGCAAGAGGAGTGGGAATGTTCATATTTAATGTCACGTACTCCTCAATAATATCAAGTTGGTGGCGAATGTACGGACTCACGGGGATCAGTATGTAGTCCCCATACTGATTGTGCATTATCTTGACATCCGTGGAAGGGAGCATTCCCGTTTGGAGTACTACGCTATGATCATCATAACGCAAGGCTTGTTTAAATTTACGCTGTAGCGGTGTAGGATTATGTACCTTGGATGTTTCTTCCACTGGCCTCAGTTGTAGATGATCTGACCGTAGCGAACCTTGTAACGTTTGACCGCCATTTTGTCCTACTAGTGCAGCAGATGGAGTAGATGCCTGAAAATGAAAAAAGATTGTATTAAGTTTACGTTCAAGGGAGGAGAGGGAGGGAAGTAGCGACTTACCATTTTAGTTGGATAATAGAACAGGGAACTAGAGAGAGACAGAAAATGTGCGTCCGTCACTCGTGTGATTCAACGATGGAATGATTCTCACTGTGGAAGGCTCGCTATTTATAAAGAAATGCTTGATTCTCATTGGATGATGATCCTCATTGGACAATAACATCAGGCTGATTCCAAATCTGAAATCCGTTTTCCAATCCGATGCTTCGTTTTGAAGCTACAGCCCAAAACGTCCCAAATTCTAACTCTGTCGTTTTTCGCCAATGTCCCAAAATCTTAAATGGCGTCTCACATCTAAACGAAGGCAGATAGGAACAAGCCGATTCTTTCACTGAATTTGTCTCACTCTTAGCTTTCAAACGAACTATTGCACGACAACATCCGTCCACTAGAAGCCAAGATAGAAGCTAGCTGTCCAGAGGGGGGGGAAGTCAGTGAATTTTGATGAAAAATGTTTTGGTGACGGTCCCAGGTCGAAATTCCACACTTTGGAAAATTTTCAAAATTTTACCCATACAAAGCCACTCTGACACTTAGGATTTTTTCAGGTGAGCGAGCTCCGACCTAAAATCTTGTAACCGCTCTAACTTGTGAACGGCTGGTCCGATTGACTCGCAACAGAAAATGTTGTCGAGCAGTTTTTTCTCCTCTTTCAAACGAGTAGCCGTAAGACAAAATCCGTCCACTAGAAGCCAAGATAGAAGATTGCTGTCGGGGGGGGGGTCAGTGAAATTTGATGAAAAATGTTTTGGTGACGGTCCCAGGTCGAAATTCCACACTTTGGAAAATTTTCAAAATTTTACCCATACAAAGTCACTCTGACACTAAGGATTTATTCAGGTGAGCGAGCTCCGACCTAAAATCTTGTAACCGCTCTAACTTTTGAACGAAGACAGATAGGAACAAGCCGATTCTTTCACTGAATTTGTCTCACTCTTAGCTTTCAAACGAGCTATCGCACGACAAAATCCGTCCACTGGAAGCAAGCTGTCCAGGGGGGGGGGACATCAGCCGAAAATTTTTTCTCTCCGATTGACTTGAAACTCACCCTACCGATGCAGAATTTCACGCTGAATCCGAATCTGACCTCCGTTTTCTCATCCGATGCTTCGTTTGGACGCTACACACCAAAACGTCCCAAATTCTAACTCTGTTAAAATTTTGAAGAAAAATTTTTTCTCACCGATTGCCTTGAAACTCACCCTACCGATGCAGAATTTCACGCTGAACACGAATCCGACCTCCGTTTTCTCATCCGACCACTCCTTCCACTCGAAACAACCCATTTTACAACCCAACATTCAGCAGATTGCACCAAAAACATCACACACTATAGCCTCAAGACTAATCCTGGCGGTCGCCCACGTCAACCAGGCGGTCGGACCAACTCACTCGAGTCTCACACTCTGTCGTTCCAGAGGGGGGGGGAGTCAGCGAACATGTTGTGAACGTGAACCCACCTGACCCGCACACCACGACAGACCACAACCTCTGTCGTTCCAGAGGGGGGGGGACTCAGACACGAAGCACCACGGCGGCCGACCACGACACTCTGCCGTGCCAGAGGGGGGGGGACTCAGCGATGGCGGCCATCTTGCGCGGTCCAGAAGTGGAGTTTTGCTTACTACTTCTGAGATTTCTCTCCTGGGCTACAAAATTTCTGGCGTTGAAATCAGCCCTGATCCTGACCGTCTGCGTCCTTTACTTGACATGGCTGCTCCCACCGATGCCAAGTCTCTCCAGAGAATGGTTGGCTTTTTTGCATACTACTCACGGTGGATACCGATGTATTCCGAAAAAATCCGCCCTCTGATCGGGGTTCTCCGATTCTCCCTTTCGGAAAGCGCTCAGTCCGCGATTGAATCTCTAAAAAAGGAGCTGGGTCAGGCCGTTTCACAGGCGATCGATGACAAACTTGTGTTTACTGTCGAGACAGACGCCTCTGACTCTGCACTGGGAGGGACCCTTCTTCAGGAAGAACGCCCTGTCGCCTTTTTCTCTCGAGTGCTAAACAGTGCCGATAAGGGTCAGCACATAGTTGAGAAAGAGGCATGCGCAATCATTGAGTGTGTTAGAAAGTGGCGTCACTTTCTCACCGGACGCTCTTTTAGACTGATTACGGATCAGCGTTCCCTGTCTTTTGTATTTAACTCAAATGCAAGAGGCAAGATCAAAAATGACAAGATTCAACGTTGGCGTTTTGAGTTCTCGTCCTATTCTTACGACATCACTTATCGACCCGGCAGCCAAAACATTGCGGCTGATGCTTTGTCCAGGGTTCAGATCGCTTCTGTAACCACGAAATCCAACGATCTTCAAGCACTGAAAACTCTTCATGGCAATTTGATACACCCCGGCATCAAGCGCCTGTTTCATTTTGTCAGAGCCCGAAATTTGCCGTATACAGCTGATGATGTCCGCCGAATTACACAATCTTGCCAAGTCTGCGCAAAAATAAAGCCCGATTCTACAAGCCACCTGAAAGCCAGCTCATCAAAGCGACCTCCCCATTCGAAAGAATAAGCATAGATTTCAAAGCTCCTCTGCCAAGATCTGAGTTTTCCAATACATATATACTCACTATCATCGATGAATACTCCCGTTTTCCGTTTGCCTTTCCAACTCGCGATCCTCTGCAGTTATCCGATGTTTGACACAACTATTTTCAATCTTTGGCCTGCCAACGTATGTACACTCCGATAGAGGCTCTTCCTTTATGTCTAGTGAAGTAAGGTCTTTTCTCAATAGTTGAGGCATTAACACCAGTAGAACCACTCCATACAATCCACGAGGCAACTCACAATGTGAGAGATTCAATGGAATTATATGGAACACGATTCTCCTAGCTTTAGAGAGCCGTCATCTTTCTCTCTCATCTTGGGAATCAGTTCTCCCTGATGCCCTTCATTCGATTCGATCATTGCTATGTACCTCAACAAATGAAACTCCACACGAGCGTCTTTTTATTTATCGTCGTCGCTTATGCTCCGGTTGTGCCTTGCCAACATGGTTGAGTAACAGTGGACCCGTGCTTCTAAGACGTCATGTTCGTGCTTCCAAGTACGACCCAATAGTGGAGACTGTTGATTTAATCGAAGCCAACAACAGTTACGCCCACATCCGATTCCCCGACGGAAGGGAAGATACTGTATCCCTTCGAGATCTTGCTCCACCCGGGGATTCTCCTAATACTGCTGCTCCGATTCACGATCCTCAATCTCCGAATTCGTTTAGCTCTCATCTCAATGTCCCTACTGAAGTTGACCGAGTGACGAGTGCAGGTGGACCTCATGCAATAGACCACATTGCTGACAATGAATCAATTTCTCTTTCTATATCCGATCTTCCTTCCCCTAGCTCTCCTGATAACGATCACTCGAACGAAATTCCTCTACGCCGATCTCAAAGAACAATAAAGCCTGTTGAACGACTGCTGCTGTGATTGCTGTAACCTGTTTGTAAATATATGTCTTCCATACCATACAAGTGTCGAGACTAGTGATGAAAATTTTCCGGAAAATTATGGAAAAAATTGGAAAAATTTGGAAAATTATGGAAAATTTTGATTTTTTTATAGGCCTTATAATTTGAGCGCTTACACTGCCGAGGCAGCTGCGTACCAATGAATTGGGCCTAATTAACTCTTGATTTCATGATTATTTCGATTAAAGCGATCGTACAATACGATTTCCGTCCGCGGATTTTTGAACATTCCTTTGCCACCAGTGGTTTGTACTAAATTGTTGGCATTTTTAATTATCACACAGACACCGTTTCGGATAACGTGAATCTTGCTTTACAATAGGGGTATAATTTCATCCAATGTAAAAGATGTGGATCAGAGCAAAAATAATGTACTTCATTTTGGAGTTTGCTAATTGTTAACTTGAAAGTTAAGCTTTATTATGCAGCGTTGATCATAGTGATGCAAATTCTCCATGTGTTGATGAACATGTGATGAAGAAAGCGCACAGTCCACGCAGCATTCATGAGCGACCTTATTGAAAGAAAGACTGTAAACTCGTGAGATATTTGGAAACTAGAGATATCTGTGATGAGTAAAAGAATATCTATAATAGCTTCAAACTTCTGGCGCAATGTCCGATATCTTCGTTGAGGATACACATCCTTCATTTCTAGTTCAGATGGTCAGATAGTTCCAAATCGATGTCATCAGATCTGCCCAAATGAATTTCAGATATGATCCAGATGAATTGGAGACTCTCCAGTTGAATTTAAGATCTTTTCAAACTTGAGCTTGTGACAGATATCTGAAATTCAGCTAGAGAAATCTGAAATCCATCTTATGTCTGAGATTCATTTGGAAAGATCTGAAATAGACATGGAAAAGGTGCAGGTGGTACCAAAAAGTTAACATACAGGGATGATAGAGAAGTTTTCGGACTTTGAATATTACATATAGTCTTTTCAAACGACTAAGTCTCCAAAACAAAGGAATAAACGTCAATCACCAAAAAATAAATTTCAAAATTTTCCAGAAAATTCTGAAAAAATGTAAAATTTTCCATTTGCATCACTAGTCGAGACTATTAAGAAAAATCTCAACCTAAATTCATGTGACTGTTTTTGCATACTATACAAACTTTATAGACTGGGGGCGATCGAGTGTCGTGCATTGTGATTGTTTAGCAGTACTATTAGTATGAACTCTCTATGTTGTTTTATGTAGTCACTTTTCAAATTGTCGCAACAGTCGTAGTTCTGTTTTCAGCCAATAAAAGCCTATGCTTATCAACCGAATGTTTTCCGATCTCTACTCAACTCCATAGCTTAGGCACGACATGTAATTCATAAAAGAAAATCCGCCTTGAAAAAGAAGTGGTGGGGAAACGCGTAGTTTAATGCTGACAATCGTCTAAAGCAATTAGACGAAAAACTGAGTAATTTGTAATTGTAATCAATTACTTTGATGGAGATGTAATTAGCAGTGGCGATTTCTCAGGGTATTGCATCGTTTCTCGATGCACAATCTTATCTTGTTCCTAAGGGTAATCTCACTATATATCATGTTTGTTCCTCTTGCGAAATATTGTTGAGGGTCTGATAAAATAATTACTTTTGATGGTAGGCCTACTAGAAAACAATTCAATGCTCTGCAAATATGGGCGATGTAAAAAGACCGACGGTCAAACTTACGAAAATCAATGTAATTGAACAATGGTGTGGTTCTCGTATAGAAATTCCTAATCTACACCTAAAATTAGTCCATTCAAACCACCATAAAAATTAGTGACTTGAACGTTTTGATCAAAAAATTAAGGCGCGTGTTAAATAAAATTGCACTACTTACAATGATTAATAAAAGCAAGTTCAAGAATCAAAATTCAATGTTTTCATCCCAAGGATATTGCATTAGGCCCATGCATTTTATTACAATCTTTCCAATTTTATGGTAAAACAAAATCAGAAGTACAAATATTGCAATTTGTTGCAGATCTTAGAAAAATTGCAATATGAAGCATTTCTTGTAATATCTGCAATCCAAACTTCAATTTATTGCAATATTTCCAATTGTGCTTTTATTACAAGATTTTCGCAATTATGTCGACTACAGTAAGTCACTTTTTGAAAAAAATTGACGAATGCGCCATCAGCAAAGGAATGACATCAATGGTTGTTCATTTGAAAGCATGTATGTGTGTATGTAAGTCATCTCAACAGCCTTGCAAATGGAAATTCTTGCATCTTACACAGATTTACAAATTTTGAACTATATTCCTTGATCTATGTACTCAGCTGAATTGAATGAGCGCGCATGGAAGACAACTTTCGGCATGGCCCGATAGGGGGTCAATTGCATGTAGCTACAGTAATTACTTATTAATTTAGGTATTCATGATTTGGGACTTGCATTTCATAGAGTGAATGTTTCCATAAGAACGGCGATGGATTCAAAATTATAGATATCTACAATTACTACGGGCGCATGTTTATTCATCGTATAGTGTGGATGAAGATATCTATCCCTGATGTGTCTATTCTGTGCACAACTATGTAATTCATTTTGAATTCAAAAAAATCAATGATGATCAAAATCTTTCACAGATATCATTCATTCACTTTGTAACGCTTTTCATTGCCACGTGTTTGTGAGAGGAGAAAATGTTTTGATGATAGACAATTGGATGGAAAGAAATGTGAAACTGATTTGATGTGAAAATGAATCGGAAAGTACTTTCTCATCTATTTCATTCAAGAATTCTTGTCGGTGGTCATTTATTTGCAAAATGGAAACCAAAAGTTATTTTCATTGAATTTCCAAAAATCGACGACATTTCTAAATTTTTGATGAAAATCTTCAATGAGGAAAACAATTTATTGGGAAATGAAAGGGAAAAGATGACAAATGTAAAATGGAAGGAAATTTGAAGTTTTTGTTGAATTTTCATCGGGGACGGATTACGAGCAACAGACAGTGTCCCGGAGGAAGGAGAAGAAGTTCCGCATCGTTTTCTAGAGTTTCAACCTTCTTATCCTTCACCTGCTGCCATGAAAATTCTTCCTTTCCATCAGCTGTTGTGTAATAGCCGACTTCTTCCTTCATCACCCCGAATAAGCATTTCTCTCCAACCACCGACTTTGCCGTCAGTCGTTCAATCTTCGTATTCTGCGGACGTCTCCCACACAGCTCCGCCACAGCATTTCGTACATCGCCGACTGTCGGCGTCTGTGGCAGTTGGAAGTCCTGGAAACCTTCTTTCCCTGCGCCCGTTCCGTCCCACAGATAGAATCCAACTGCAAAGAAGAGAAAATGAAAGAATTTCACGCAAAGAAGTTGTTTGGAAGGAAAATCAGGTGAAGGTTCCGTTCTGTTAATCGAATCATTTTTCACTGTTTGAAAACGGAGAATTGACAACTGCTGATCGTCCTGTGAACGTCTTTTCCGTTCATTTCTTCTCTTATTCATCTTTTCTGTCTACAATTCATTTATTAAAAGAAAATCTTTCAAAAACGGATTCTACGCATTGAAATGATTGAAATCCAATGAAAATGACAATCAAAAGTCATCGAAATATAAAAGTATTGAATAATTTTTGTTTTCATTTCTTTCAGATTTAACTTGTTTTGTCGGATTTCATCTTTTTTATCATTCCCGTCAAGGAGGACGAGTCTGCGTTGTTCTAAATAGAATTCGGTTATCGTAGAATGTCAGTGAGAGACATCTAAGCTACAAATTTACCTTTTAAACTCCGTCATGTTCAAGCAGTTCATTCTGAGAACTTCAGATTTCAAAGAACTTTATAACTAGTAATAAATTTGTTCGTTATCGATATCGCGTTTCAGTTCAGAGGAACGAACAGCATTTATCTCAGTCTGTAATTATCAATTTGGAGCTTCAGTGTCGATGCATTCACAAATGATTGAAAAGTTAGTGAATGACAAGTTAACACATGTTTGTTTTATAACAGATAAAGTCCTGTTAATGTCTGTCTTCGTCATGATTCAATCTGTTAACACATAAGTTTAGTTCCCTGAAGCCAGTGTCGTGAGAAAGACAGATATTTGAATTTATTAGCTGTAAAATTCCTTTACTTTTGAAATATCAATGAGAATTTGAGTGCAGCTTAACCCGTGCTCACGTTCCTTTCGATGACGTTTCTATGAAATTCTACCTAGACTGAATGTTAAGTAAAACAATTTCAGCAGAAATTCAACTTACAAGACTGAGTAGGAGGAGGAGGAGGAGGAGAACATTGTACACCTGAATCCTTCTTGCGAATATCTGTAAAATAAAAATTAATTCATCAACGTTCAGAGCAAAACAGACATTAGGAATGAATGAAAATCAAATAATTCTTCACATAAAACATGCACAGAATTAGTGCATAACGTTTCCCATTATCTATATTTCGCAGGTCTATTGTCAACGTTCTCTGTCATCAAAAAGACATCGATAGACCGGGAAATTCCTATATTTTCATACAAATGTGCGCTATGTAGGCTATTGTAAGTTCCCTTGAGTCCCTCAACGTTTCTAAAAGAAGCCTCATGTGCGTGCTTGTTGCATTTTCACATAGTCGGTCGATAAACTTATCCATCACTGGGTACAATTTGAATGAAATGGTGGTGTTATGGTTGAATATCACCAGTATCGATCACCATGCCTGCGAAGCCGCTGTCCTTATCCTGCCAGGAATATATGAAAATTACAGAGCTTCGCGAATATGTCATGGTTGCTTTATTACGAAATAAAGCTTCATGCATTGTACGCAGAACAGGCTGACTTTATGCAATCTTTACCGTGGATTTTCTAGAAATTCTACTCAAATTTTAATGAATCAAAAATAACAGGCACAAGCATCGAATAGGTGACATTTTATTATAATTCAAAATACTGATTTATAATGCTAAATACTCCCTCTTCACCGAGATCAAATCAATTGGTCCTTCCGAAAACTAATCTCGGGATTCGAATTTCATTAATTGCTTTTATTAATTATTAATAAAAATTCGAATACCGAGATTGGTTTTTGGAAGCACTAATTGCTTGATTGAGATACATATTTCTTAAATTTCAAAGTCTACGTAGACATCCCAAATGCTACAAATGTAATAGCCTATATGTAAAGTCATTCCCCATCACACGCTTTCAACTGCTGGCAGTTATAAGCATGTGAGAATCAAGATTCATGTAAACTCAGAAATTCTACGCACCGACTTCACACAGGGTAGGCTTCGACCCGGGTAAAATAAGAAAACCTATCGGACAGGATTAACGACGAGTTTTATGAAATGTAATGGTTTTCCGTGTCCTTTCTTGAGTTCTGTGCCTTCATACACAGGGTGTCCCCGCAAATTTGAATGAAAATTTCCAGGATTTCCAGGGTAAAATTTATTTTCCAGGTTTTCCAGGGAAATTTACCAAAAACCAGGCGTCAAATTTAAACAAAAATTTCCAGACTTTCTACAAGGAAATTTTACTCAAATGCACGCGTCAAATTTAAAATATAAATTCCGGAAAAATCCACCCAAAGTTCTGTGGCTAAGGAGCTTACACACCATAAAATTAATATCATTGACGAAAAAAATGTGAAAAGTGGTGTGGAATTGGTTGAATTTTTAAAGCGCAGGTGATTCCAAATAAAAAATAGCAATCTATGCATCAGCCGACTACATTATATTTATAAAAAATGAAAATATAATCGATCACAACAAATTTAAAGATTGCGGATTGAGGAGAACAAAGTAGAGAAAGAGTATAACAATCAATAACGAAAAATATAAGAATTAGCAATTAAATGTAACAATTAACGTAATATCTGTAAAGTCGACTCTATAATAAAATGCGACAAGGTGAACGTCAGAGCGTTGTCATTCAGATAAGATCATTTGAACTGAAGCATTGCTGCGTGAATCCGTGGAAGGTGGAAGACCAAGAGCCAGAAAGAGGAACATCATAATTGATGTGCTGTATATGCATGAGAGTAATCACAATCAGTTTAAGAGAATGACAGAGAAGAATTGACCGAGGAAAGCTCAATGGCACACGACGTGTCGGGAATAATACAGAGTGGCCCATAAGTTTGTATAAATTTGAAATATTGATTCATCTCATGTGCCATCATTAGCTCTCTGTTATTCGGAATTATTTCCATTATTTATTCACGATTTTTCTATTTTGCTTATTGGTATTTACCATCCATTTTGGGACAACAACTCTGAACACGAAGCGGCTATCTAATGTATCACAGAAGTGATTGATTATTTCACAGTCCATGGAAATTATCGTTCGTAACTTCGAGTGATTTTCTGTGGTGATACGATATATATGATATATCGCATAAATGATTTGAGGAAATTTTGTAATGAGATATCTGCCATCACTCAACTTCATCCATTGGTCACGTTTTGTACTCGTGGTAATAACATCAACGATCAAATTTTCGCAAATTTCTCCATACAAGTTGAGCCCATTCGTCTTCCACCTATTGGAAACTCTGACCACTGCACAATTCTATGGCAACCATCTGCTTTACAGTGTGACTCAAAACCTACTAAGAGAAGTTGCAGAAAATTCACAAAGTCTAGACTTGCTGAGTTCAGTTTTTTCTTGAGTTCCCATACTTGAGGCTTGGACGGTGCTGACACAGTCGGACTTTAATCTGGAGCGTTGTGATTGTTTAATCCGGATGCCCTTCCTGCCGACTTCCAATGACACCTTCGGGGCTCGACCTCAGGACCAAAAGATCGCTAGGCCAAGCACTTAGCCACTGTGCCACGGAGACCACAGGGGCACTGTGGTGACGCTGTTTATCATACGGATTGGATGGAGCTAGTCAAGTGTGTTGAAGACATTGACAGCTCAACATTTCTGTTCCTGGACTTTCTATTTTTCTTATACAATTACTTCTTTCCATTACGAACAATTAGAATACGATCTTGCGAGCCTCCATCGATGTTGCCCTCGTTGAAAATCTTAATAGACGATAGAGACCGTGCCTACTCTAACAATCAAATGGCGAAGTATCATCGTTTGAAGGAGGCAATTTCACATATTCAGGATTTGAAATCACAATATCTAAAGAAGGCAGTTGCATCGAAAAGCGTTCGTGATGTATGGAAAGCAATACATGTAACAAGCAAGTCCAAGAAAGTTTCGAATAAACTAACTGATTCTCATAGTGCTGAAGACTACAACTCTCATTTTGCAGCCAACTTCCAACCATCCCATGTATTCGACCATGATATTTTCCTCTCTGAAAGTCTTCCATCGATGGACTTAAATCTTTCTTGCAATGAGGTTTATCACTATCTGTGCAAGCTTAAACGGAAAAGTTGCGTTGTAGATGGTCTCCCATACTGGATATTTCGGGATTTTGCTAATTTGTTTGCTCCAGCAATTCCATATATCTTTAATCGAAGCTTGAGTGAAGGAAAAGTTCCATCGTGCATGAAGTTTACAACATTACACCTATACCAAAATCAAACAATCCCAAAACTGTGAGTGAGTATAGACCTATTTCAATTCTACCTATCCTTGCCAAAGTTTTGGAAAGAATAGTTGTTGATAAGTGACTTTTTCCATTCGTGAAGGACCAAATATCAGATGATCAATTTGCCTATGTACCCGGTCAGGGCAAAGGAGTAACAATGACACTTACTTTATTGTATGGGAGAATTTTAGACTTTCTTGATTCCTCTTCTGGAGCTGTAAGAGTCCTAACTGTTGACCTATGCAAGGCATTTGACAGATTGACAAAGAAATCAATTATGGCCACAGATACTCCACAGCCAGTTTGTGTGAATTCTGGAATAATCAGATATGCAGATGATATTGCTCTATTGCATTTCTTGAGATCTTTCAGTGATGACATGCTCGCCATCGAATGGCAAAATATTGCTAGCTGGGCCGACGACTGTGATCTTTCTATTAATTTCAATAAATGCTATATCATGAATGTCATTATTAACAAAAACATAACGTTTGATGTGATGAATTTCGTATACATGCAAATTCAGATGTCATATGTTTGCGTACAGTCTCAGAGGTAAAAATTCTTGGTTGTATTTTGTCATGTGATCTAAAGTGGAACTCATCTGTTAACTTTTTGATAAAGAAAGCAAGTAAAAGGATCTATTTGATTCTTAATCTTCGTAGAGGTGGTTGTGACTCTGAGCTGATCTACTCCGCATATTGTTCTTTTATTCATTCGATCATTTCATGGGCGTATCCTGTGTTTTGCAACATTCCTGATTATGTGAAGAAAAGCCTTGCACGTGTCGAGAGAAGAGTGATGAATATTATTGATAGCACTGATGTGCCTGCCAATTCACTTTTTACCCATTGTGAAACTGTGTGCCACAACTTTTTCAAAGTGGTGCTGGAAGATGCTAGACATCCTCTTAGACATTTTTTCGTCCCCGAGACTCTCGCACTAGAAACAAATGTCCTCTGAGAAAAATGAAAAGTAGAACCCAGCGTTTCTCTAGGAGTTTTATTAATTACTGTTCTTAACTTTTAAACTGTTATTATTCGTTTTTTGTCGATGTATTTATTTTGATTGATTTTTATTGATGTATGCTAGATTATTTGCTATGTCGTGATCAACCAACTCCCTGTAATTTTGTACTACATTTTGTAATGTGCTCACCGATTTGTGAGACAAATAAAGATTTCATTCTAAATAGAACTTTTTAATGATCCAAAACATGTATATCTTAGAGGAAAATGTTTATCTCAGCTAAAAACAAGGGAACCATATGCATGGTGTCTGCGTGGGCACATTCCAAGATTATTGCAAATGTTCAAACTGTCTGTCTTCATTCGCAGCACATTCCTCTAGACGAAATTTAACATCATGACACACCTTGGAGCACATGTCTATTTTCATTGATACGATTGAATGAATCAGTTATATTAAGTTTCATTTCCTGTACAGTTGTAGTTTTTTTTGCTATACACATCATCTTTGATAATACCCCATACGAAGAAGTCCATTGGAGTGAGATCAGGTGACCTAGGAGGACACTCAATCGCTCCGTCTTCCCAACCAGCAGGAGGGAAATGTCTCATCAAGGAACTTACGCACAAATGTTGCGTGATGTGGCGGAGCTCCATCTTGCATGAAGAACATTTCATTGAAATCACGACGCTGTTTCAGTGTGGAAGTGATAGTTCTAAGAAGATCCAAGTAATTTTTGCCATTCTCAGTAATTTCAAAGAAAATTGGTCCTATCAGACCACCTGAAGAAATTCCAAACATTATCTGAAGATTACAACGTGGTGATTGGTTGTATTCCAGTAAATACAATTATGGCGGTTTATATGGCCGGATAATTTAAAAGTGGCTTCACCAGTCCACAGAATACGATCAAATATTTCTGGGTTTTCACCGATTATATTGAAGAAAATTTCGCAAAATTCGAACCGACGATCTGGATCATCCTCTAATAATCTGTGGATTAACCTAGGTCTGTAAGGTTTCAAACCTAGAGACGACATCATTCGCTGTAGTGATGTGCAACTAATGGATAACTCTGAAGATGGGCGCCGCGTTGATTTTTTAGGTGAGTGAACATATGCTTCAGCCACAGCTTGTAAATTTCCTTGGGTACATGCACTGACAGGACGACCACTTCGCGGAGCATCCATAATCGATCCCGTGTCATCGAACTTGTCCCTGATGCGATGGCTTCCTTCTCGTGGATCAATAGCCGCTGATAAGTGTCATTTCTCACCATGAAGCAATGTGGCTATATCCATGAAAAATGCACCATATCAAGCTATACTAGTCTGAAATATTAACTACTTTTCAAATATTTGATAGTAACCCTCCTTTTGATGTTGGAGGTCAAAAGTAGGGCCCTGCGAGTATTCGAAAATGTCGAGTCGAGTGGAATTTCGAGTTTGACCGCTCGAGTACTAGGGGTCGACTCGACATTTTTGCTATACGGTTCGGGTACTCGAACGATAAGTATTCTAAATAAGTTGGCGAACATGCGTAAAAATATACCGTGTTTGCATAGCTTTCTTATCTCGATTATAATGAATTTCTTTAATGACTTACTACTTTAGCGTTATTATTCAGCATCATGTTTTGGTCACAGCCTAGTCAAGGCAATATTGTTGAAGTTGAAATGATATTTTCCCTAAATTCAGTCACATTTAACGACGGCCAATCACATCGAAAAGAGACGATTAATTATTCCTATCTCAATCTCTCTCCGTGGTAGCACCGTGTCACCCGGAAATCGATTGATTGATTGAGTGAATTTATTTATCCCCATGGTGATGACTTTCAGAGCCACTTACACAGCCCGGACCAATGCAGGATTTTTTCCACGGCTAGTCTGAGTTCCCGAATTGCCAGGCAAGGCTGCTCAACTTGAGAATCCCAATGTTATGTACTAAAATTTCTGTACCTTCTTATTTTTCACTGGACCACATAACTAAACCTCAGGAAGAACCACTTCGCCACTGACATTCGCCTACATACATCTCCGACTTCATAACCGTTCGACATAACATACATCTTCGACTTCATAACCGTTCGCCTACATACATCTTCGACTTCATAACCGTTCGCCTACATACATCTTCGACTTCATAACCGTTCGCCTACATACATCTTCGACTTCATAACCGTTCGACATAACATACATCTTCGACTTCATAACCGTTCGCCTACATACATCTCCGACTTCATAACCGTTCGCCTACATACATCTTCGACTTCATAACCGTTCGCCTACATACATCTTCGACTTCATAACCGTTCGCCTACATACATCTTCGACTTCATAACCGTTCGCCTACATACATCTCCGACTTCATAACCGTTCGCCTACATACATCTCCGACTTCATAACCGTTCGCCTACATACATCTCCGACTTCATATATCTGCTAGTCAATAACGTCACCGTCAGTCCTTGAATTCAACTCTCATTGAAAATCGTCACGTCATAATGCTGTCATAGTACTGTAGTATAATAAACTTCTCGAAGTCAAACGAACTGTCATTTCGACATTTTAAGGGATAAGTTTGGTGATGTAGTGAATGTGATCCATCTTATACAATGTATATAAAGCTAATTGAAAAACGACAAACTGCTTTGCAAATTTCATGAGGAGATAGTCCGGGAGCTAGCGTGAAGTTGTGCAGGGAACGAGGTAGTACATAAAACTTTCACATAGCATAGTACACCTCTAACCTACTGCAAAACTTCGCGTCTGCCGGATCAGATCATTTGCTTTTCAGAAATAGAGAAGATAACACAATCCTATGTATTTCCAGTGGTAAAATTGTGACAATTAAGGTGTTGACTCCATTTTTTCGAATTTTTGCTCATAAAAGTTACATAAATTGGTATTTTGTTGAACTGGTTATTATAGAAATCATCTACAGATCATGATCTTTCAAATGAGTTATCATTCAGTGACAGAGGATGAAGTAAAGTGTACAAACAGACACTTTTTGTTGGTGTAACTGCAAATTTTAACATAGAAATTTCAGGAAAACTGTTGATATACTTTAGTGAAAAGTGTCTGTTTGTACACTTTACTTCATCCTCTGTCACTGAATGATAACTCATTTGAAAGATCATGATCTGTAGATGATTTCTATAATAACCAGTTCAACAAAATACCAATTTGTGTAACTTTTATGAGCAAAAATTCGAAAAAATGGAGTCAACACCTTAAATGTCACAATTTTACCACTGGAAATACATAGGATTGTGTTATCCTCTCTATTTCTTAAAAGCAAATGATCTGATCCGGCAGACGCGAAGTTTTGCAGTAGGTTAGAGGTGTACTATGCTATGTGAAAGTTTTATGTACTACCTCGTTCCCTGCACAACTTCACGCTAGCTCCCGGACTAAGAAGGGTCGTAATTCGTCCATTCCTCTTTTCCGCTGATTTTTGTATGCCACCTTTCTTACACGCTTTCTTTGCGGACATCCATCAGTAGGACCCCTTCATGTTAAAAAAACGTACCCAACATCAAAATCTCTTAGTATTATACCCGGAAGGTCTCAGACATATGAGTGTTGCATGTAGATATCACTGTTACAGATAAGGGATAACATTATCCGGTTCATTTGTCTGTAGAAATTCCTGTAGCGGAGTCACTGCCTCAGCACGCTGTTGACTAAAGTGATTCATCAGTCATCTCATCTGTTACTATTCGAATCAATGGATCCTCCTGGTGACTCAGGGTCCAACCCTCAAACCTGGGGAAGAAGAGACAATAAACGAAGAGTAAGGTGAAGTAGACGTTGTTACTTAGGCTATGCACTTTACTAGTTATCTCTGCCAGGTATTCAGAATAGTGGCAAACTTGCTTAATAATTATTATATAATATGGGAGGCGGTGAAGGGTGAATGGGGAGCGCTTAGCGTGGCTTACGGGAGCTGAGAGAACTCCCATTGTTAAGTCTTGATGTATGAGGCAGTGGTCGGGCCAGAGATTTTTCCATTTTTTTGCAGCTCTACAAAATTTGCCAGTCATAGAGTTCACGAGGGTGTGGCAGTCTTCGACTAACATTTCACGCGCCTATACATCACGGATACATTCTTTGAGATTTGCCAAGGAAGTGGCATTCTTCGCTGATAATTTCTTTTTCAACAGTGTCGAAGCATCCTCGATGGGATTGCATGCAAGGTGTTGGGAGGATCCGGGCCACGGTGACAGACATTGAATGAATGAGTGTTTCACCACTGCTTCATAGTTCTAGCGATGTGGCACGCCGCGTCGTCTTGTTGGAAAATGGCTGTCTCAAACAGTGACATCCAACAGGGTAATTTATATAGAGTTCAATATTGAAAAACGTAAAATAGCTAAAAGAAATAAAGATGATTTTGGAAACGTGTTCTTCAAATTAATGAATAATGCATTTTATGGCAAGACTTTAGAAAATGTGCGTAATAGACAAAATATTGAAATAGTTTATGATAGAGATAGGTTTCAAAATTTAACAAGGAAACCTACATATAAAAGAACTACTACATTTAGTGATAATCTATGTACTGTACATTTACGTCGAATCAGCGTAAAGCATGATAAGATTAATTTTATTGGATTCACTATATTAGAACTAGCTAAGCTATTTATGTATAGATTTATATATGATCATTTAGCACCTGCTTATGGCAAAAACTATAAATTACACTTTACAGATACGGATTCCGTTTTCTTAGAATTAGCAATACCGTATAATTCTACACTTGTTAAAAAAATAAATAAAATATAAGATATCATTCATCCTTCTGATTTATGTAAAGTAAAAGATGAATTAGAAGGAAATGAAGATTTCATAACAGAAGCTATATTTTTAAAATCTAAATGTTACTGTTATGATACAACTAATAATATTAAAACACATAAAACATTAAAAGGAATTTCAAAGGCATCAGTGGCTAATCAAATACCATTTCAAGATTATAAAACTCCATTATTTAATAATGAAATAAAAACAGCATGTAATTATAGACTTAATTCAAAGAAACATAAAATCTATTTAAAAGAAGAACATAAATTAGCATTAGATCCATTTGATGATAAAAGAAAGATTTTGCCTGATGGAATAACTACTGAACCTTTTTAAAGTTTATTTATTATTATTTAAATCCGTCTAGAAAAAAATTTTTATTATTTAAATCAGTCTAGAAAAAAATTTTTATTATTTAAATCAGTCTAGAATAAAAATTTTATTATTTATTACTGAGTATAAAAATTTTATTATTTATTACTCAGTAAACAAATCTTCTATCGACTTTCAGTCGGGGCGAAGCCCCTCGAGGCGAAGCCTAGTCAGAGAACAATTGTTCGATAACTCTATCATCAATTTTTTTATCAATATTAATTGTAATGAATCCATAATCTTTTGACCAAGCATTGTTACACGATTGTTTAAATTCATCTTTATTTTTTATACATAACTCTCTTAACAAATCACTTAAGTTTCTTGCATTTATTTCAAATAGTATAAATATATTTGCATTCTTTCTAATAACACTTCCATATAATGAATACATACTTTGTGTTAAATAAAAAACACTACAGTTAATATGTCTACCTCTTGTGAAATAATTTCTCTGAACTGACTGATTCTTATCATTAACACAATCATCAAAAATTACACAATATTTCATTGTTTTATCTAGTTTACTAGGATCTTGCATATTACCACTATCATCTATTAATTGTATCTTTATATACTTATTTTTATTGGATTCTACTAGCTGACTATTTTTTGCTGCTTCTTCACACCACGAACTTATTTCTTCTTCATCTTCAGATTTTTCAAATTCTTTGAATAATGAAGCAATTGCTGTTTTTTTAAGATTATTTTCAAATCCATATTTTAAAAATTGATAGACGGGTTGTTCTGCTGTTGTTGTATAAATTATAAGATTGTTATAATCCAAAAAATTTGGCGTCGTTAAAATTTCAAATAATAGATACGTTTCACCACATCCTGATCTTCCGCAAATAACTGACAAAACTTTATTAGATAAATTTGGATGATGATTAAATTTAAGTTTTTTTTATTTAATGGTAGTACTTCACTCATTTTTTAATAAAAAATTTTTAATTTTATTTTTAAAGAAGAAGAAGAAAATGAAACTTCTCTAGCTTCGCGTTGGAGTTTATACCTCCCGAACGGGAGTTTATACCTCTCGAACAGGAGTTTATACCTCCCGAACGGGAGTTTATACCTCTCGAACGGGAGTTTATACCTCCAGAACCAAAAGATCTATCATAATCTCTTTACCTCCAAAATTTATTTCTTGTCCTTTTTCATCAGTGATTCTCATGTTAATGTTGTTAATAGTTTTTCTTGTAATAGGGAAATATATTAATGTTTGTGGAATTACATTTAATCTATAATCAATGGGTACAGTAAAAGCTGGAAAACTGAATATTAAATTTGACAATTTACCATTCATATATCCTCCTTCAATAATGTCACAATGTACAACAATTGAATTTATTTCAGTTATTTTTGGAATCTTCTCACCAAAATGATAACCTTGACTATAGGTTTGTTTATTAAATCCTAATAGCTTTGACAATGATCTATCATGATTAAAATCAACTTGATGATTTTCGTCTAAAGTAAGAGAAAATTTATTAACTGCCGGTTCAACTGCAAAATGTAGTTGTTTCTTATCTTTAAATGGTATACCTAAATGTCTCTTAATTTCATTTGATATTGATTCAACTTCGTAAGAACCAGGAAGAAAAGTTTGTATTTTCCATGTTTTGCCTTTATCAGTAGAATATCTAAATTGATCATTCACATCTTTGATAACGTTTTGAATAGTGTTAAATGTGGAGAAACTAGTCAATGCAATTTGATAATTTTTAGTTTGTTCCAAATGTAGAATGGGTTCTAAATTACAAGTGTGTGATGAAGTAGTTGTTATAATTTTTAACGTCGTACTAACTTTTGATGAACCCAAAATCTCTGTCAAATTTTCTAAATGATTATTAATTTTGTCTAAATCTGCTGAACACATTTCTTAGTTAAAATTTTGAATAAATATTTTTTTATAAAAATTAAAAACAACATATTTCAGCTAAACTTTTATAATCGTCTTCATTTAGAATCTTCTTTTCTAACAGTCTTTTTAATATAGCATGAATTTCATTGAAACTAGAATTATGTCCTTCTTTTATTGCAGATATTAAAATATTTAATCTATTTAGTAATTCTTGTGGATCATCTGGTAAAAATACAGTTGTTTCAGTTTTAAAACCTTTTCCTACTTTAACTCCTGTTGATAATAAATTTTCTAATTGTTTATAACGTCTAAGAGATTTTACCGCACCAACTCTATCTAACATAGCTTTATATTTTATGAGATCTTCTACAGCATAATTATTTAAATCTGCTCCTCTTAAAAGATCAACAAAATTTCTAAAATATCTGGTGAAAAAATGAAACCTCGAAAAGGTTGTGGAAATATTTCTTTTTGTCCGAGATAAAATCTAGGTATTGTTCTTCCATCTATAAATGAGATAGAATGTTCAAATTGCATAGATTTTGGTAATTTCTTATTAATGTTTGATTCTAGTAATCCATAGTCATCTAATATAGTTTTGTGCTCTGGATCTGTTATATCAATTTGTTTATCATTATTTGTAAGTTCTTTTTCAAGAGTTTTAAATGGTTTCATAGTTTTTTCAAAATCAGTTTTTACTTGCTCGGTTTGCTGCATTTTTTCAAACATATCAGATTGAATACCAGCTTTTATCATTCGATGTTAAAGATGATTTTCTTTCATAATATTTCTTTGTTTTATTAACTCTTCTAATTGTTTTATTCTTTTAAAATTATCAGCTCTACTTTTATCCATTTTTAAAATATAATATTTGAATTTTGTGGTAACATTGGAATACAACAAAAACATTTTACTGAACAAATTATTTTTTGATTGCCTTGTTGTCTGACATCTTTTCGTTTAAAGTTTTCTCGTTTTAAGTTTTGTTTAATAAAGTTTTGTTTAATAAAGTTTTGCTTAAATTTTCGCTTAAAGTTTTTAGCTCTTCTAAAAAAACTTTATCATTTTCTTAATTAGAAATTTTACCATCACTAGTAATTTTGCCATCCTGTTTATTCTTGTCATGAACTTTTTCTGACTGTAATTGAAGTGATATTTGATTAACTTCATTAGCTATTTGATCAAATTTTTCAATCTCATCTAACGTAATAACATTATCATCACATACTCTTTGAAAGTAGTAATGTAGTTTATCATAGACTTCTTTAATATGTAAATGCTTAGTTTTTAATGATTTTCGTTTCTTAGTTATTAAAGATTTATCTAACATTGTAACAAGTGAAGTTGCAAAAACACCCGTACCTGTTAAAGCTGTAGCAACTACTGGAATTACTAAAACACCTGAAGATATAACAATTGTTAAAGCACCTAAACTTATTGTTAAGAATATGCCAATTCCTTGTGTTACATTCTTAACTTTATTCCATCTCTTTCTTAATTTTTTATAATGCTCTAATCTTAATAATAATTGAGATTCCTTATCTTTCATATAACGTACTCTATCTTTGTGTTTTTCTTTATTCAATTCACTTATTTTTAACTGAGATAACGAAGGATATATTCTTGCGGTTTCTTCCACTTTTGTTTCTTCCATTTTTAAAGAAATATTATTAGTCACATGATATATTTTAAAAACCTGAAAGATGGATAAAATTCGTGAATTTAAAATTCTCAACTTTTATGATTTTCGGTGTCCTGGAACGGTCATGATTTTGGGGGTGAAAATTGTAATTCTCAAATTTGAGATTTTGAAAAATTTGAAAAATTGGGTATTTTTAAAAACGCCTAAATTTATGAATTTAGGTCTTCATAACCTGAAAAATGACCAAAATTCATGAATTTAGACCATTTAAAAAGTACCATTTTTTGAAAAATCGGTATCTTAAAAACGACTAAATTCATGAATTTAGGTCTTAAAAACCTGAAAAAGGGACAAAATTCATGAATTTATGTCGTTTTTAAAGATACTATTTTTTTGAATTTTATGGTGTCCTGGAACGGGCTTTTGTCCATTACTTACATATTCAAATTCGATGGAATCACCGGACCCTTGAGTTGGAAAGTCAGAAAATAACCGACGGTGGCACTATCAACATGTGAAGCAGAGTATCTGGCCTTAGGCGAATCAGCGAAAGAAGCCAAATATCTAACGCAACTGATTCCAAATTTTGGATTCCAAGCTCAATCCATACGTGTGACAACCAAGGAACAATAGCAGTTACTCAAAATCCTACGAACCATCAAAGGACGAAGCATATCGACATCAGATATCATTTCATCCGTGATCTTGTGCAAAGTGGTGAGATCATTTTTGACTACATACCATCACAATCTAATCCTGCAGATGTGCTGACAAAACCACTTGATCGAGCTCAGTTTTCAAATCTCATAGCTCAGATCAAAGGGGCGTGTTAACATTCTCATCTAATCTATGACTCTTTACAATGATATAATTTCATCCCTATTTAGTTTATACAGTTAGTAACATTCTACTCTTTATTTATGTACAAGCAACATCTTCTTTAATCCATTTTGACCTGTGGTAATGGTTCATTATTCATGTACATTGCTTCTTTTGTTTACGATATTTTGTATAGATTTTCCTTGTGATCGAACTGAACTGATTTAACGAATTCAACCTGTACTGTGTCAGTTTTCATTACAAACAATGTTGCACTGACTGAACGTGACTGGCGTTTTGACTTACAATTATACGGCTCGCATGATGTCGAAAGGTTCCATCTCAAGACTGTTTTTAAGTTGCAAGACACTAGACTATTGAGACTCTTTTATGAACAGTTTTGATAATATCAGACGAACTTTTGCTGGCTGCTTCAAATGTTGTGATGAAAATCGCGCGAATAAAAGAAAAAAGGATTTGGACTCGGAAATGGATCCTTCGCCGTGACCACATGGGAGCCCCAATCGAGGCCTGTAATCGAGTTCGATTACAGCACTTAAAATTCATCTGAATGCATCAGTATGTACTCGTATATGACGATATCAAATTTTCATGAAAATGATAGAAAGAATAGAATAGAAATGTTTTATTTCCATAAATGATAATCAAATAATAATATAAGTCATAAGTCAGTTTGTACAATCAAATTACATTAGAAGTCAATTTGGCGAATCAATGTACCCATTTAAATACAATGACATAAATACAAAAAAGGCGTCACATCTGCGTTTGGTCTTGTATGGATCAAAAATTGTTCGACCTGATCGTTTGCTGGTTGGCAGTGTTATACCATGCAAGATATAATCCGGAGAAGTACACTTTCTAAAAAATCTAATTGAATGTTCAAGTCGTCTGGAAGACAAAGATGGCAAGCAGTCACATTCAAAGTCAAATCCACAAATTATCTGATGAGCTCGGCGTTGTAATTTTTCTATCTTCTTGGATAAATACACAGGGATTGAAACAAAAAGTGGGGAACAATATTCAAGGAGGGATCTCAGCAGGGAGTTATAGACACAAATAAGATCTTCTTTACTTATGAAGCACTTCAATACTCTGAGACTACGGAGACGGTGTACGAACAATTTCTCAACATACTTAAAATGCTTATGCCATTTTAGATCATCACTCCACACAATCCCGAGGATCTTATGTTCCGTCACAAAATCAATTCCTTGAACACAGACCGGGTTACAAAGGGGTGATTTGCGTATAATGATACATTTTGATTTTGATGTGTTTAAAGTGAGCTTCGTTACAGTTGCCCAATCACGAAAATTCTGGTTCTCTTCAAGTACATGGTCGTTACTTGAATTCCTAAAAATAGGCGTACATATGGTGACATCGTCAACAAATTTCACAAGACATGTAAAAGAATTTACAGGTTTCAGGCTTCCTGTGGCTGCATTGAACAAAATTGCGCCAAATACTGATCCCTGAGATACCCCAGAGGTCATTACAATCGGGTCGCTTACTTCAAAATCAATTCTTACACTTTGCTTTCTATCTGTGAGATACGAAGCCATTAATTTAACAAAATTGTCCGGTAAGTTACAATCAATCAGACGTCGCAAGATAATGTCATGATGGATTTTGTCGAAAGCCTTTGCAAGGTCGTAGGTAAATATTTGGACACCAGAAACTTCCTCCAGGTCAAGCAATTTTGTTATGCTATCTTGCAGAAATACTGATGCTGTGGTTGTTGAAGCACCTTTTACCGCTCCATGCTGATAAGGACCGGCCACTCGTTCAAGTTGTTTTCCGTATTTCATCATCAATAGTTTCTCATAGATCTTGCTAGGAATCGGCAGGAGGGAGATGGGTCTCAAGTCATTTACAGAGGGCTTCGCAGTCTTCGGCACAGGAGTAATATGCGCATACTTCCACAGAATTGGAAAATAATTTGCGTTTGCACATACATTAAATAGGTGAGTCAAGGGTAAACTCAGCACGTGGGCTGCCTCTTTATACAGTCTAGTAGGGATGACATCAGAGCCGCATGCCGTATGTGCTTTTAAAATGATCAGCTCTTTTGTCACTTCGTCTATTGTTATTGTCTCATCATTGCTATGTTGACCACAAAGATTAGCAACTTCAAAAGTTTCATTACAATTGTTGAAATTTGAGGCCAACACAATATTGATATCATTAGCGGCCTCAATTGTCGATGGATATTGCGAAATTACAGATTTTAATGGATCCCGTTTGTGCTTTGATCGACCAACGACGTTATTAGCGATATTCCATAGATCTTTAACTGAGTTGCTGGCGCGTTGTCCCCACGCTTTCTTTGCCCTCACAATTTCAAATTTTATCTTGTCTTTTAGAAAGTTATACAAGGGAAAATTTCTTGCTCTAAATGCAGACCATCGATCGTTGATCAGACTTTTAATTTTATGAGTCATCCAGGATTTGTCGTTTTCAGATATAACATGATTTTTTAGAGGTATATTTTCAAGGAAACATAAATTCAAGATGTCGTGGAAAATTACTTTAATTATTTTCATTCATTAATGTAATAGCTCTCTGAGTGCTATCATTTACTTTATTCAATTGTTCAATACTTGAGAGCATAGAATTGATCAAGCTAGCATGACTATCCTGGACAGTTTTGAGTGTTCCCATAGTTCCTTCTAAAGATTCGATCTTTCTTGATATCGAATCAAAACGATCAACTATCGTACTAAGAATGCGTTCCTTAGACTCTTTGATCATCTTTTGTATTTCGCTCATGTGAATCTTTCCGACAGATCCTGATCTAGTCCGTTTCATAAAAAGTGGATCATCCTAAAATTTGACTAAATAAAACATAAGTCTGGTACAGAAAGCATTTTTCATGTTATTTCATGTCCCTAATATATTTAAATGTCCTTATATAATCTGATAAGCTATGATACAGTAACGGTTCTTAAGAAGCTAATATTTTGTGGCCCTACCCTTATTGTCAATGACATTACCAATTCGTCTAGGCATTGATTCGATGATATCGTTGATTTTTGACTGATCTAACTTTCTCCACTCTCTTTTTAACAGTGACGTAAGTTGTGATACGCCATCTGTAAGTAGTAGCAGTGAACGACGAACGTTACGTTTTAGAATACTCCATACATTTTCTATTGGATTCAGATCAGGAGAACGAGCTGGCCAAGATAATGTCCTAAGCCCTAATTGAGACTTGTATAAGTTGACTCTACTACTCCTGTGACACGTAGCATTATGATCCATAAATAACCAAGTCGATGGATCACCAAGTTGATCTGTCATTTGGCCAATGTTCATTCGTAAAACATTCACATAGCGTTCAGAATTCATGGTTCCTTGCTGTATGTGAAGTTCAGAGCGGCCATTGGTCCAAATGCCAGCCCAAATCAGTAGAGTCGCACCACCTTGTACCCGGGGACGATGTAAATGTCTCGGAATTTCCTGATCAGATTTTATCCATAATCTCAATCGACCATCACTATCCTTCAGACGGACTGATGCCTCATCAGATCAGACAACCCGATCCCATTGATTTCGCCAGTGACAATGACTCATTGCCCATCTGAGACGTCTTTTTGTATGCTGATCTGATAATTCGATCTGAGAGGGCCTCTTACAGCTCTCTTGAAATTCGACTCAATAAGTCTTCTACGTTTGGATGTTTTGCGTGGACGGCCAGAGCCCTCTTTACGACAGAGTCGAAAATCATCATTATGCCATCGATGCACATTTGTGTAAGGGACATTTAGTCGCTTGCTTGTAGCTCGCAAAGAAAACCCTAGTTCTAGCAAGGCTGACTCTTTGCCTTTTGTGAATGCGATCTCGTTATTGTTCATTTGTGCTTTGTATTGTTTTCAACCGGTAAGAGATAGATTTCTAGCTGAAAGCAATCAGGAGTGCTGCCAACACCACCGCAACGAAGTCAGGAAGCTATGGAACATGAAGTCCAGTTAATCACATGTAGCAGTTACATTATTGTTGATGAATAATGGTGCTATACTGACTCTGATTGACAGATTTTCTTTATTTTTGTTTTGCTTGATAGCTTTTGACTTGTAGAACAACATATTACATAACAAAGGAAACAAATGTAATTTTATAAGAGTGAGGTATGATTTTGTGTACCATTGCTAAATGAAGATCAAATTATCTACTACTTTTTTATCTATAACAGGAAAACAACTCAATATTCATGCTTGAAATTTCCAACAATGATATAAGTAAGCACAACTGACATATCTTCCAAATTTCAGAGAAATTCGTTCAAGTTTGGCGGAGTTAGACAAAGTTGAAGTTAAGGCGATGTTTAAGGGTGATCCATTTTTTATGAAACAATCTTTTGTCGGGCCGTGTCTCTAGCTGGTGTATTCGTCATTGAAATTACGTCAGATGTCACGTGAGAAAAAAAATCAATAATTGTATTCTTCCGTGCGAGAGGGCTGCTACACGTTGCGTGGAATAACAGCTGATCAATTGCAAACAGCTGACAATACCAGCCGGTCAACAAGCAACCATGCACACGAAGAATTAGAAGACGGTGATCCGATGTGATGTGCCGAAGGTGACGTCACACAGAAGCACAATAACTTTCCGCAAATGGAATGACGAATAACACTCAGAGACTAATTAGATGAACGTAGACTTGCAGGGAGAAATAACCACTCAACCACTGGGAAATTCGAAAAACCGACTCAACACAGAGACAAAGGGCAATGGGACGAAGCGATTGATACCAGAATCTTCCCGATGCAGATCTCAGTAATGCCTGATATGACCAAAATGTAATAGCGTAAATTGACAGCAGCGCACAACCGTTCACGACCACGAGCGAGTTAGTTTGCAATGATGTACTCACTATGACCAAGTTGCATTCGGTATGGCTACCAAGACCGGATTTTGAAATAAATTGGTTCGCCAGTGCAATACATGATAATTTGGGAACGTTTTCATCCTCAGTTCCTGCTACCGATTTTATTGATTTGTTTACTTTCCTCTTCTCGTTCCAATAAGTGCTTCGTAGAGTTTTTATCTTCTTTCTTATTAGGCTTAAGTCCACGCATTCCATGTCCAATGTGTCGACAATGCTTTTCAATGCGGCATTTCGAATATCTCTATTCTTATAATCTGTCGATTCGGCATTCCAAGGGCATGGATGCTGGAAATACAGCTCGACTAAGGTCATTGCACCACAGTGAGGGTGCATATGTCTCCACAGTTCCGTTTTAGTGTTAAGAAAGCTCGTCATCAAATTCTCTTACACCACACTTCTCAGATTGCAGTCTGCGAAACTGTGTAGAATAATTCTCTTACACCACAGTTTTGCCCGACACTCACTCACTTCATAGAAAGACAGTAAAAAGGGCTTTTTAAACATCTCTCACTGTGCACATTAGGTCGGTGAGATGTTTAACAAATAAACAATTAAGCACATTGTAAGAAGTATAACGAGGATCGCAATAAATCATTAGAAGAGAAGGACAATCTTGTCATAATGTCCAGCAAAGTCGTTGAGGTAACACATTTCTATTGAGATTTTTGTTAATGTAAATGTAAATGTGAATGTCAAATCTTTAAGTTGTTTTAAGCACTCATGGCGTTGTTCATTAACTAAACATTCTGTCAACTTTAAATTTATCCGAATAAAATATTCTGCAGTTTCTGAACGACTGTGTAACACCGAAATAGGCTCAATATTCTGTGGTTTTCGGTGTTATAGAGTCTTTCAAAATAATGGACTAGTAATTCTGCCTAACAGATAACTAAATCGGTTCACTTTTCTGTCGGTCGAATTTTTAGTCAATTAATGAATTTAAGTTAACTGCCAGTTCGGGCCTATTATATTAGTTGTGCTTTCGCACGTAGCCTATTTCACACGCTTCAAAAAATTATCATATATTTAGCTAAAGTCTTTGAACGGTTATCGATTTGATTGCATGACATTATAATTCTGTTGTTTGTAACAACTTGTCCCGCATGCGCTTCGCGCTCGTTGAATTAACTCGTGGTGTAACCTACAATTATCAGTAATGGGAAGAAGACCGTTCCAGGACGACGAAAAATTCAGAAAAATTGGTTTTTTTAAAAACGACTAAATTTAAGAATTTTGGTCATTTTTTCAGGTTATGAAGACCTAAATTCATAAATTTAGGCGTTTTTAAAAATACCCAATTTTTCAAATTTTTCAAAATCTCAAATTTGAGAATTACAATTTTTACCTTGAAAATCATGACCGCTCCAGGACACCGAAAAATCATAAAAGTTAAGAATCTCAAATTTGAGATTATGATTATTTTCTCCTCAAAATCATGACCGTTCCAGGACACCGAAAAATTATAAAAGTCAAGAATCTCAAATTTGAGATTATGATTATTTTCTCCTCAAAATCATGACCGGTCTAGGACACAACATCAAAAAAATTGGTATTTTTAAAAACGTGTAAATTCATGAATTTTATCCATTTTTCAGGTTTTTAAAATATGAGATATCTAAAATTATGTGTCTGAAAATATTTCTTTAAAAATGGAAGAAACAAAAGTGGAAGAAACCTCAAGAATATATCCTTCGTTATCTCAATTAAAAACAAGTGAAATGGACATTGAAAAAATTAACATTGAAAAACATAAAGATAGAGTACGTTATATGAAGATAAGGAATCTCAATTATTATTAAGATTAGAGCATTATGATAAATTAAGAAAGAGATGGTCTAAAGTTAAGAATGTAACACAAGGTATTGGAATTGTTTGTGATGGGATCTCTTTTTCCTCTTACTCATCGACATAACTGACAATAGCACTTGACAATTTTTCTCGTGATGCGGCTAATTGACTGAGTGATCTGATGTCTATTCATTGTCTTTGTTGATCCGTGTTATATGCCATGACATTGTTTGGTTGGACAACACAATTAAAACTTTTACGGAGCAGCGTGACTTCTCTCTCTCTCTCTCTCTCGATCCTGTCTGTTACAGGAATATTGTATTCACAATGACATGCATTCTTTAAAACGATTGTTTGTCTTCAATGAGAATAATTCCCGCATGCTTGTATTAGCCTTAAACGCTAATAGAATGACCTTGAACGCTAATGGAAATTTGCACCAAAACTGTTCTGGTAGCCAGAAAAAGTGTCAGAAAATGTGTCAGACAGTTTGTCGACATGGCTGTCGATAAAAGTGCCGACATGGTTGTCGATAAAAGCGCCGACATAGTTGTCGATAAAAGTGCCGACATGGTTCGACAGTCGGTGTATTTTTCCATTCAAAATAATGTCGCATGAATGATTGTTATGTAAATTAAAATGAAGAGAAATCCTCATTCATTCATTTATCCTCTTTCTCATATGTCCATTGTGTTTAAATTGTATTTGTTCTTTTGTTCTTATAGTGTGAATGAGATTTCACAACCCGCATTATGCGCTATTGTCTGTGATTTGCCTCACCCCTATCAGCTGTCACAATTTTAGCAGCTGCTGCACGCCAATTCTTTTGAGAAATTTCTGAAATAGATTTTATTCAATTTAAAATGATTTACATGACTGAGTTCTTAAAACAATACGGTAAACAAACCACGACAAATTTCGATTTAAATAAGATCGCAAATAAATTGGGAATAAAGAATTTTCACCTATTGATGAGAGACGAATTACGTTTGCTAAAAGATAAGCCATCTATAAATTTCGTAACAAATCTCCATACGTCAGATCAAAAAGGAGTACAGTGGTCAGCAGGTATCTTTAATAAAAATGTCGATAATTACTATTTTGACTCATATGGATTGCCTCCAACAAATGAAGTCAAAGAATTACTTGGAAATGGAACATACAACACTTTTCAAATTCAAACACCAGGAACTACTTATTGTGGACAATTATGTCTATGTGTTTTGTACAAGTTACAGGAAGGAGTACCATTTCTTGATATTATGTTAGAATTGAATAAGGGGGTTGAATAAAAGAATTGAATGAGGGAATTTAATTCCCGAAAAACGTTAGTTCCAATGGCTAAAGCTCACTTATTTGTAATTCGTTTTGATAAAATCTGCATCTGATTTTATCATCATCCAAATCTTTGATTTCGTAAGTAATCGGATAAGTTTGGTTTATTTTACAAACTTCGAATATTTCTTTAGTCCAATAGCCAACAAAGCCTTTTTCAAATTTATTCTTATACTTAAATATCCTTACTCTATCTCCAATCTTAAATTTCGGCTTACGTTTCTGTAAATTCGGATTACTCTCATTTGAATAATCATTTTCGAATATTTTCTTTCCTATTAAATCAGGATCGTCAGAAGCCTTCTTTGGAGTTTCTTCAATACCTGAATGAACTTTATTATTGTACTGATCTACAATTCCTGGTAGTATCTTCAACCATTTCTGATTACCTTGTTCTGTAAATTTCTAGAAGATCTTACCTTTTAATGATCTATTAAATCTCTCTATTACTACAGCCTTTCCAGCATTTTCTGTGGAATAAACTAAATCGAATAGTGGCTAAACATTTCTGTTATAAAACTCAGATCCTTTGTCAAGAAACAATTTTTTTGGCTTTCTATTACTTTCTTTAAAGATTTCTTCAAACGCATCTTTAACTGTCAGACCACTTTTGTCTTTTAAAAGCTTTACCCAAGCGCATCGTGTATATAAATCTATAACGGTCAATGCGCATTTATAATCTTTTTCATTCGGCTTATTGATTAGATCAGCATTCCAAATATCATCTTTATTAAATACTATTACTTTCAATAGATATTTCGGCTTTCTGTATTCCTTGTGAATTTCAGACGCGTAGTGGCTTGGATCATTCGACATTTCAGACCCGTAGGTTTCAGAGTTATGAGTTTTGTCTAAACCCTGTCCGAACAATATTTTAGCTTGTAAAGCTTTCTTAACAAACATTCTTTCAATTCTTTCTCTAAATGTAGGATTTTGAATACTATCTAATTCTTGAATCATATTCTTATCTGCTTCATGTCGAGAACTTAGGTCATGATTTCGATAAGCTAGATCGTGTCTATAAGCTGCTGCATCTCCCATAGATATATTCCAGAACCATCTTTAGTTTCTTTGATTTCTATTAAATCATCAACATTATGTAGAATGTTTTTAAGAACTCGTTTTCCTTCATCAACTAAATTTAATTTACTAATAAAATGATCTACTATTCCTTCACCCCTAGCAATTTTCTCTAACTCTCTATTATGACGTTTTTGTTCTTCTAATGCTGCCTTCTCTGATTTATTTTTATTTACTGCTTGGACAATACCAGCTGTTCCACCTGCAACACTTCCTGCTGCTGCTATACCTCCTATTATTAGAAGAATTAATGGTATAATTCCTCCATTCTTTTCTTCTTGTAATTTAATATTCTCTATCATTGGTTTACTTATGTAATACTTCTTTTTGTCAACCGTAATAGTTTTAGGTGTATTTTTGTCAATGATGTTGCGTAGTTTTAATTCAACCGTTTTATTATTATTATTATTACTTTTCGCTTGCGACATTTTTAATAAAAAATTTTAAGTTATCAAAAATTTTAAGTTACCAAAAATTTTGATTAACCGATCGGACCAAAGGTCCTCAGATTATTAACCAATCTTAGCCATCTTTCCATTAAGAACTTCAATGGAATATTTCGCATCTTCTAACAATAAACCATAAGCCATCAATGAAGTTGTGGAATCTTTCTTTTCAATATTATTTTTTTTATCACAACCCTTTTTAATAATATCTTCAGATTGTGCACTTAAATCGAAACAGAAAACAAGATATAAATGTCTCCAATCTCCAGGAGTTAATTGTGGTTCAACTACAAATTCTATACAAAGATTTCGATAAGCATCATATCCTTCCATAAATTGATGATTGGTATCATCGAATCTTAATGGATCAATTGGATATCGGGTTTGATTTAAAGCAACTTTTAAACTTCGAATTGTATTAATATGAAAAAGATTGTCGTTCTTATCAAAACTTGGAGAATTATTTCTTTGAAAAGTTAGTAATAAATATCTTGGAGTATTCGAAGTTCTAGTAAAATGCCAGTTAAATCTTTGTTCAGTAAAAGTGACAGAACTAGCAGTACGCTTTAGAAAATTTACTGGAATTGGTTTGTTAGTGTTTAATCTATTTGCAATACCTGTTTCAATCTCTAAACTAGGAGTAATATGCTTAATCCACCATTCAAGTCTTAAATTATTAATTAATTTATCAACTAATCAATTTTTAAATATGCTTTTTTTCCAGTCTTGCCATAAAAGATTAATTCATTATTTGCAGTGCGATGAATTATTAATTTAAATTTTAATTGACATGATATTTTGTCATAATCTAAATATCCGAATAATGGAGACAATGACCAATTTACTGTCTGTTTACTTTTCTTGCTAAATTCACGTCTTTCTTTATATGCAGTATTGTTTGTTTTATTTAAATGTTTTGCAATATTTTCTACATCTTTCGCAATTCCTGCTGCATCTGTTCCAGCGTGAGTTAAATCATCAACAATTATGCCATCATTAGTATCAGGAAACCAACCTTCGATTTCATGCTTTTTATTATTTTCACCAATTGTTGCAAATCTGAGCATTGTATCAATTACACCTGGAGAATCACTTATTGTTTCTATATTTTGAGTTGCAACATCTAAACGCATTTGTGTAAATAATCTTGGAAAGAAATTATTCTCTAATGCAATATTATCGGTATCTGGTAATGGTGTTGTAAAATTGGCATCACTATATAAAGAATATTCACAGTGTAAAAATGAATCAGGTAGATATTTATAACTTTGTTGATTATCAACTTCAAAGATTAAATCTCCTCCAGTATTTACTCTACTGGAAGATCCGGGATTCATAGCAATTCTTATATAGTCATTCTTTTTTTGATTGTAACTAACGAACGGGGGATCGTCTAATCTAAATTTACTTTCAATCAGAGACGACATTTTTATAAAAAATAATTTGACTTTTTTGTTTTTATCACACAGAGAGAAAAATATTTCTCACACACAGAGAAAAGATTTTTACTAAAATATAATTTTAGAATTTTGCTAAACCATTACCTCTTATTACTTTAATTGAACGAACCGTAGGTTCTATGGCTATGCCTGATTTCTTCTCATGTTTACTCTCAGACCCTGCAGCTATGTTAGCAATTTTGCTTTTTGTTTCCTCTGAAAGTTTTTTTAATTTTTTTCAGTTCTTCAGAATCATCCTTAAGTTTACGAATAGTTTCTAGTTGTTTTAATTCGTTTTGAGACTTAACAGCATTTGAAATTGCACTAGCTGTACTACCTATAGCAGCTGCTCCTTTTGCAGCAGATGTAATCAAATCTCTATTATTTTTAATTAAGTTAACGATCTTTCCTATGCCAGAAAAGATGCCATCTCCTTCTTTTTGAATAATTTCCACATTGTTATAATGGTAAACAGATTTCATAGATGGTTCATAAGCAATTTTTTTATTTGAAGCAAAATGTCTAAGATTGTGTTTATAAATTATAGGCATTTTTTAGGAATAAATTTGACTTTTGGAAAAAATATTTACGTTAAGATTTGCGTTTAGGATTGGTTAGTAACCTGAGGACCTTTGGTCCGATTACGATTTGCGTGCGTGAATGGACAACAACTTCGTGATAACTTTATTAATTTTCCGTTGCACTTTATCTATTGCGTCAAGCAGCGTGTGATGTACTTTAATTTCTTTTTCAGTCACTTCTAATTTTTACTCACTTTTCTTTAATTCTGCTTTTTGTAAGTTTGTAACTGCTTTAAATTTTTTTTAGTTCTTTCAGGAAGTTTTTCTATTTCATCTTCTAATTGTTCTTTCAATAATTTTATCTGATGTTTATTTTTAATGACTGCAGATTTCAACTTTATGGAAAGTAATAATAAAATTTTTGATTCTTCTGAAATCTTTTTAAAAAGTTTTGCTATATCTGCTTCTAGCTCTCTATCCTTTTTATCAAGTTTTAATAATTTTTTGTTTAATGATTTGTCATTAAGTTTAAGCAACCTTACTTCATTCATCAGTGGAACAAAAACATCGTTTATATATTTTTCTTTTAAGTCATTGATTTGTGTATCAACATATTGTTTATTTGTTAACTCTGTATTTTGTTGCGGAAGAATAGAAAGATGCAATGGACCAGATAAAACGTCTCCAGTTTTCATAATATAATTTTCTATTTCTATTTCTGATTCACGATTATTCGGGATATATACACCTCCACCAACATTTGGTAACATCATTTTTTAACAATAAAAAAAGTAATTTTTTCTTACATACAGCATCCGTCATGGAAAATAAAAACAAAAAATAAAATTTTTTCTAATAAAAATAAAAAATGGAAATGTCTCAAATTTGTCAAGTTTGTAAGACGCGTTTTTTAAACCCAACGGTATTATATTCTTATATGAAAAACACACCATGTGGTATACATATGAATCAATTTCAAAAAAATATTCAACCAAATAATAATAATATTCAACCTAATCAATCAGTAAAACAATTGCAACATTTGTTTATAGCACAACAAGGACAAAATCTTTATACGGCTAGAAAAAATAATTATTTAGCTCAAAATAATATTCCTCAAAATAATATTGCTCAAAATCATCATGCAAATCAAAATAATAACGTAGATCAAAAAAATTAATTTACAGAAACCAGGAAAACCATGGTATGTAATACGAAAAAATGTGTTCTGGTTGTAATAGAAATATGACGTCTAAAAGTTTTGCACGCCATTTAAAATTATGTGAGCAACCAGAGGAGGTTAAAAGAAATTAAAACGATAAAATGAAAGATCAGCTATGTCGTAATTGTGATAAATATTTTACAAGTCAGGGAATTATTAATCATTATCATTCTTGTATAAGTTTTACAAGACAATGTACAAATTGTCAAATTATTAAACCTAAGACAGAGTTTTATGATAGTAAATTTCAGTGCAAGGATTGTTTAAAAGAAAAAGTAAAGTGTAGAGGTTGTCAAAAAATTATATTGAAAAAATTTTTTCTACGACATACATCACTTTGTCCTAATTTAAATCCACATTTAAATAATAATTTACATCAAAACAATAATAATTTATATCAAAATAATAATGATTTATATCAAAATAATAATAATTTATATTAGATTAAAATTACTTTTTATTATTAAATTAGATTAAAATAATGATAATTTATATTAGATTAAAATTACTTTTATTATAAATTTAGATTAAAATAATCTTATTTATACTAAAATAATCTTATTTATAATAGAAAATTATTTATAAATTATTCTTTTAGTCAAAATAATCTTAAGCATTCTGGAAGAGAGGAGAGGTTCAGAAAATACTTCTTTTGAGTATAGGAACAAAGTTCCGGTTTATTTCCGATACATTCCGGAGGTCCTACAGAGGTAAAAACACTCATAAGAGTATATGTATGCTAGTCCGTAATTAACAAATAATAATTTCTAAATTTTTAATTTAAAAAATATAAAATGAATCAAAGAGAAAATTTGGAAGAATTATATTCTCCGGTTATAAATAAAAGTAATATAAGTAATCTAAGTCGTAAATCACTTAATGCATTAAATGACATGATAAATAATTATATAGATAACACTGAGTTTCAAGATACACTAACACCTCAAGATTCAAATCTAATTAAAGATGAGGTAGAATACGTAAAACATTTTAATAATATTGTAGATAATCCTAGATATAATACTAGATATAATCCTATAGATAATAATATATATAATAAAAAATATGTAGAAGAACCACCGAAAAAATTTTTTTCCCTAATTCTTCTTCTAATAAACAAATAGCACAATCAGATCTTTCACGTTTTTGGTTTTTTTGCAATTTCATTGTATAAAAATATTGTTAGCATGTATTTTTATATCTATTATTTATCATGTTGTTATATTTATTGGTAATCGATGGGGTTACTTTCTAACAGCAGAACAAAAGAGGATGAATTTTTATAAACAAGAAATAAAAGATTTTAAAGGATGGAAGGATGAAGAGGATGAGACTAAAGATAAGGCTAACGATAAAATATTTCACAAGGTAGAATGAATCAAGAAAATTTACATTTCATTGTTTACGGTAAAACTGGAAGTGAAAAGACTACATTTATTAAAAAATATATAAACGAACATTATAAGGATGAAGCAAAAGTACATATTTTTTGTATGCATACTTATGAATGGCCAACTTTTACAAACGTTTATAATGATAAACAATTAGATGAGTTAAAAGATATGGAAAATTTTGCTGGTACACCTGAAAATAAATCTTTTTGATTTTAGATGATGTTGCAAGTTTATCAAAACAAAAAAATATATCAGAAATATTTACAAAAGGAAGACATCAAAATATACAAATAGTTGTATTAGCTCATAAAGCTTGTGATGTAGATAATAAGATTAGAGAAAACATTCAAACATTTTTTACAACTACACAAAATAATGCAGCATTCTTTAATGACATTAATAAAAATCATAAAAAATATATATATATAATAATTCTGTATTTGTGAATACAACAAGCGGTATTGCAAAGAAATATACACAGGAACAAAATCACGATATGATGGAAAATTTGACAAACGAATTGCTGTAAAGAGCCATTCTTCTGTGGAAGGGACGTAGAGCTCTTGTACGTCTTATATTGCAGTTATTCTGGCGAATTTCAAAAAACTCAGCCAAAGGATGCACATTTGCATTCGTGGCTATCTTTTGTATCAGTTTTTCACAAATCTTATTGAGTAAATCTTCAAGGCTGGTCTTGTCAGTTACGTCAGCCCAACGTCTAGCAAGGACATGTAATCGTTCAAGCTTTCTGAATTTCCCTTTGCTGATGTCGCAAATGACTGGCCAACAAAAAACAATATGACAAAAGACAAAAGCCATGTATGACTGCCAAATAACGGGACCACGATTAACGTTCAACATTAAACGTTTTACAAACGACATAGCACGGCAACAGCGATTATACAAGCTATGAAACTGCACACTCCAACTCAAATCACTGGAGAAAAGAACACCTAAAATTTTCAAATGCTCAACATTCTCAATAGCAATATTATCAATAAAAATGGGCAAACATGGCGGACAAGAATTCTTGCGTGACATAGCAAGACATTTCGTCTTATCAACATTTACAACAAGTTTTTTCTTTTCGACCCAATAACAAAAACTATCGACGGAGAGTTGAAAATTGTCAACAACATTCACATTACCGAGAAGGATTAGGGTGACATCATCCGCATAGGCGATTATCTTAGTGTCATGGAGGTGCGGAAGATCATCAAGTAAAATAACGAAAAGAAGAGGCCCGAGGATGGAACCCTGGGGAACCCCACTTGTGACCACTTTCCAGGGCGTAGATATGCCATTCAAACACACACGTTACACACGATTTTCAAGAAAACTGAAAATGAATTTAGTTACCAGCGGATTGCAAACAAAGTTCTGCATCAGTGAATGACTCACAGAGTCGAACGCCTTTCTAAAATCAACTGCGAGGAGTTTCACGTAGTTCAGAGGGTCGGGAGAAATATGTTGCAGAGTTGCAAGGCGAATTGCTAAGTGAGCGTTCGTACAACCACCATGGAAATTCTTAGGGATAAAACCAAATTGCGAGGGATTCAAACGGTGATTGAGGGAAGGGAGAAGAAGCTTGTCTCTAAACAGCCTTTCAAGGATTTTGCTCAAGAAAGGAAGGATCGAAATGGGTCGATAGTCGAACTTGGATTTGGGAATGGGAAGAATGTTGGCCGATTTCCAAACATTGGGGAAAGTCGAAGAAGCCAAGCAACGATTATAAATGTTCGTCAAAGGCTCAGCAAGTTGAACGGCAAACGAACGAAAGAAGAATCCTGGGATTCCATCTGGACCAATGGAGTTCGCCTTACATTGTTTAATCATGAGAGCAACCTGCAACGGACATACTAAAGAAAAGTCTGGAGAAGTCGGCGGACGATCCTCAGAAAACAAATGAAAATCCGGACTTGAAAGTGCAGACACAAATTGATCATTGAGAGATAGAGCAGTATTTTCAGTGATAGGTGCATTACAACTGTGATTTTTGACTTGAGAATTGATGATTCTCCAGCTTTCAGAATTGAAGAAGTACTCAAGGAATGAAAATGCTTTTTCTTAGCTTTGTTAAGAGATGCAATAAACTTTTCTCTGAGGCTTAAGTATCTCCCATAGTTACCTTGGTTGAGAGCCTTGTCTCGATAATCCGACAGCGCTTTCAAAGAAGGGGTTAACCAAGGTGGATCCGACGTTCTCATGCGAACAGTTTTCTCAACAGTAAAACAAATGTAAACAAATTATAGAAACCTTTGAAGCAGTTCAACAATCAGGTTTACATCACTCAAGTAGAGACAAAAATCAAACCAATTGATTGACGCAAGATACTATTGACACGAAGCAAAAGCAGATGGAGAAAAGTATCGCAACTTTGCTTTGACAATAGACACACTCTTCTGCTTAGTAGGTTTGATAAAAACACCTTTGTGGTCAGAACGACCAAGAGGAGAAATACATTTAGGAAAATCAAACGTATGAGGTTGGTTAGTAGCTACTATGTCGAGTATGTTATTGCCTCTGGTACTCGTATTAACAAGCTGTTGAAAGGTATTCACTACCAGAAAATCTGCTAGTTCATGTCTCAGATCGTTAACGTCACCAGTTATGATAAAATGAAGGGTTTGAGAATCATCAATTAAGGACTGGACACATTCGAGAATTACAGAGTGAGCAGAGACTTTGCCCCAATACGGATGATAAATAAGACAAAAAGTGACATTAAGACTCTCAATTTTGCAGCACAACAGATTTGACTTAACGCCAGGTAAAATAGTGTTAAAAACAATCGAAACAGCAAGACTCGAGCGGCAATAAAAAGCCACGCCACCGCCATTGCAATTACGGTCTTGTCTCGTTAGGCTGTAACCTGGGATAGAAATAGCATGACCGTCAACGGTAGAACCGAGCGAAGTTTCGGTGATTACAATGACATCAGGATCAAAGATAACTACTCTAGACCTCAGATCATCTAGCTTGTTAAACAAAGACCTTGCATTGAAAAGGAGAATTGATGGAGCAAGGAATTGAGGACGTTTAGTCTTACGTAATTTGTTGTTCAGCTCGTTCGGTGGAGAGTTGTTCTTCACTTGCTGATGGGACAATTGCGTAAGATTCGTAGGCCGTTGAGATAAGGGAGATGTTGATGCACAGGGTGTAATACTTGAGTGGGAAAAATCAGGTAACACATCGCACTTGGGCCGCTGGAGGTTGTGATACCAGAGTGCGCGCTTTGGGGAACGAGGAAGTCTGTAGTCACCGCGAAGGGAAAGGAGATCGGAGCGAGAGTATATGCGCTGTGATGACGTCATGTAAACATGATGCAGATGGAAAGCGTGGAAGGCAGATTTACGTCGAACAAAGCAATGATTAGACAGATGACTAAAAAATTCGAATTTCTCGGTACAGACTTCAGCAACGACGTCGAAAAAGATATCCCGGAATTGCGCAGAGAGTGGCGAAGCGAATGATGTTAAGATGAGTTTGATAACCACAGGAAAACCAAAATAATCGTGAAATTGCTCCAATGCACGGATTACCTACACGAGCAACGCATGAGATACGACCGTTCGCAATGGCGTCAGATGATGTTGTGCGAAAAAATAGATATGCCTTTATCACATTATACACAACATAAATATGGAATAACACGTGTTGATACCATAATTGAACATATGCAAGTGTATGATAAAGATTTGAATATATTAGTCGATACTGAATATGAAATCTATAATAACTCTTAAGATTTTGATATTAGAATATATTCAGATGCAAAAAATTTATCAAGTCAAGTTATAGAACAAATAATTATCTTTTTAGAATCTGAATCAAAAGTACCACTAAAAAATATTCCTGATGCATTTTATTTTTATTTTGATCATTATTTAAATGCAAAATTTGGTATAGCAATACCCAACAGATTACAAGATAATGAAACATCAACGTATTTAGAAACTGCAATCGATGATGTTAGAAACGCCTTTAAAAGAACAACAACAATATTATCTGGAGCCAAATCTACATTTGATGAAGCAAAACAAACATATAATGATATAAAACCATTGATAAATGGTGTTAGTGAAATACTTAATAATTCAACAAATGTGTCATAATTTTTAAAGATAGATTTATATATATTTTACAGACAGATTTATATATTTTATTTTTAAATAAAGGGAGGAAGATTTAATTTATGTAGTGTTTTTATATCATAAACTGTTAAATGTTCTTTATTAATTAACCATAAATTATTGTATGCTAAAAATACTCTAAAACTTCTTAAACAAAGTGGAAAATCCTTTGTCTTAGTATATTTTGCTATACCGTGTTTATTTTATAATCTTTTACAAATTGCATATATTTATGGTGATAATAAAACTTAACTTCTTGTTTTGGAGTAAGAGGATTTGTAGGATGACGATAATGTTTTAAAACTGGTACATGTTCTATTTTATACCCTTCCCACATTTTTTATTTATTTTTTTTAAAAAAAATTATCTAAAAGTTTTATCTAAAAAATTTTACCTAAAAAATTTATCAAAAAATTAAAACACAAATTTTTTCTTTAAAAAATAAATAATGGAAAAGTTTAATTGTGTCTTATGTAAAAAAAAGTTGCAAACGAAAAGAAGCTATCAATCTCATTTACAAAGTAAATTGCATTTACAAAATGTAGATCGAGCTGATGAAGGAAATATATCAAAAATAAATACTTATGAAACTATCTAGAAACATTACCTACTGATATAAAAGTTAAAAAAATATTTGATGATTATTCGCATTCGGAATATAAAAAAGTTTTTAATAGTGAAGATGAACATGTACCAGATGGACGATATTCATTTAGCGATACTGATGAATTTAACGAAATAGATGAATTTGATGAAGCTGTAACAGATATAAAATATTTATTTAATGAATCTGATGAATATAATGAACCGATGAAACTTTTTATGATGTATTAACAAACTTTTTTGAAATATTTAATCAATCTTTCAAATGTTATATGAATGTAGAAGTACTTTATACAAAAACTGGACCTGATGGAATTCCTGAAGAAATAATACAAAGACATTTTACAAATTCACAAGAAATTCATAATGTAAATGATATACAACCCATATTTGAATCGATGATAAATAAATTAGAAAATTGTATAATTGAAGCCCAGTTACGTGAATCTGGTTGGAGATTTGTTAAAATACTATCTAAGAAAATAGTAAATGATAAATATGAAAATAATACTGGTGGTAGTCATGTTCCTTTACCTTTCAGTTCACCACAAATAATCAACATAAAAAATGAAGTTGAAAGTTGTTTTCTGTGGAGTATTATAGCACATTTACATCCTGCAAAATATCATAAAGACTCAGTCATTATAATAAAGAAGAATATATAGATGAATTTGATCTCTCTGATGGCTTAGATTAATTTCCATATGATTATAATAAATTAATGAAGTTTCATGAAAAGAATAGAAATTTAATAGAAGTAAATGTTTTTGAATTAAATGTTAAGTATATTTCTGTTGGTGATGTTGCTCCATTTTACTCAGATTCAAAAAAATTTTATTTGAATAATAAAAATTTATGTCAATCAGAAATAGTATATAATGATGGAGGAAATTACATGCATCATAATATTTTTTACCAAGGAAATATAATATGTACTGAAAAATCTGAAATTGTTAAAACATTATCACCAATAATGATTAATCATAATAATTATAAAGGACGTAATTTTAATTATGATTATGATTCCAATTATTCGTCTTTATCATTAGAATATCAACAAAAATTACAAAATTCAAATAAAATTTAACAAAATTGCGAAACAGATTATCAACAACAAGTAAAAATGTTACTACAAGAATATCACCATAGATATCAAAATAAGATAGAAACGAATCAAGAATTAAATAAAGACAATAAAGAATTAAATGAAACCAATCAAAAAATAAATGAAGAATTAAATGAATGGTTTAAAAAATGTCAACAACAATATAAAGAACAATATAATAAAGAATGTGAACAACAGCTACAAATAATAAATCAAACTTATCAACAGTCTGAAAAAGATTTTCAAAGACATATCGATTTAACACATGAAATATATCAAGATAAATTTGAAAAATTAAAACAAACAAAACAATCAGCAGAAGCGAATATATTATATTATCAGGATCATTCTATATTGTGTAAGGATGTTTCTGTATTTACAAAAACTTCAGATAATGCTAATTTTCCCTGTCTCCAATGTATGACGAGCTTTAGAACTAAAGAAGAAATGAATAGACATTTGGAGAATTGTCAACAAAATGAAGCAGTTGAAAATACTTTTCCTAAAGATGATTATTTAATACATAATAAATGGTATTACAAAAATAAAGTACTCTTTACTATTTATTGTGATTTCGAAGCATATAATGTTAACATGACACAAAATTCTGATAATGGTAAATATGAAAAAAGTGCACCTGAACAAAGTAAAGAAAAATATTTATTTGAACAAAAACCATTATGTTTGGGAATGTACATTCATTCAAATTATCCTGAATTATTTAAATCAGAATATTATCAATACTATGGTGAAGATAGTTCAGAAATGTTTACAAGGAAAGTAGAAGAATTACAAGGACGTTTTTCACAATTGCTTGGAACAAATATACCAATGCTTCCACTAACCGATGAAGAAAAAATTACTTTTGCTTATGAAAAAAATTGTTATTACTGTGGAAAACAATTTACAACTTTTAAGCGAGGCGACGGCTCTGCCTACAAGGTAGAAGATCATGATCACCTAAATGGATTATATAGAGGTGCAGCACATAATTCTTGTAATCTTAATGCTAATAAATTTAAATATAACTTTGTTCCTTTATATTTCTACAATGGTTCTAAATATGATTTCCATTTAGTAATGAAAGATTTATTTTCATCTGAAAAATTACAACAACAACAAATAAATGCACTATGTAAACAAGAAGAAGAATATTTTTCAATGCAATTAGGTTGTATTAGAATTTTAGATGCATTTAGATTTTTTACTCCTTATTCATTAGATGTTATCGGAAAAACTTTGAAATCTGAACAATGTAAAATATTAAATAAATATAATTTAATACCTTTAAAAGGCATATTTCCGTATGAATATTTAACTGGAGATATAAATGGAATAAATAAAATAATGAAAGAACAACAACTTCCTCCAATAAATAAATTTAAATCAACATTAAAACAATCACAATTATCTGAAGAAGACTATGCAGAAGCTGAACAAAATTGGAGAGAGTTAAATTGCAGAACAATGTATGATTATACAATGAAATGTCTTCAGATAGATGTATTAATCCTTACTGATCTTTTTGAAAACTTTCGTGACATGTGTTTAGAATGTTATGGAATAGATCCATGTTATTGTTATTCTACACCAGGTTTAACATGGTTAGCAGGATTAAAACATACTGGTGTTAAACTTAAACATTATAAAGAAAATACATATGATAAATTATTATTATTTGAATCTGGAATTAGAGGTGGTGTTTTATCAGTTTTAGGTAATAGATATGTTAAATGTTATAATAAAAAAGTAAATCCTAATGATTATGGAATATATAAACCCTTATCTCCAGAAGAAAGCGATCAGTTTATAAAATTGTTTAATCAAAATATAGAAGGACTTTTATCAAATGAAGATAGTCAAGCAGCAGTTGATGAAATCATGAGAGAAAACTATTTGTTATATTATGATTTTAATAGCTTATATTCTTCTTGCATGATACAAGAATTACCAACAGGTGAGATGGAATGGTGTAATATTCTTGATTATCAAAACGATTTTTGATATGATGGAAATTATAATCATGGTTATATATGTGAAGTTGATTTAGTATATCCTGATGAAATAAAAGATAAAACAAAATATTTTCCTTTCTGTCCCGAAAACAAAATTCCCAATATCGAAGATTTTTCAGATTATCAAAAGTCTATAATTCCTAAGAAATACAGACCAACAAAAAACTTATGTTAACACAAAGTAATAAAGGAAAGTATGTTGTTGAAGGAAGAATGCTAGATTGGTATTTAGAATATGGAATGATTCTCACCAAAATACATCGAAAACTATTTTATCAAAAATCTAAATGGTTAAACAATTATATAGAGTTCAATATTGAAAAACGTAAAATAGCTAAAAGAAATAAAGATGATTTTGGAAACGTGTTCTTCAAATTAATGAATAATGCATTTTATGGCAAGACTTTAGAAAATGTGCGTAATAGACAAAATGTTGAAATAGTTTATGATAGAGATAGGTTTCAAAATTTAACAAGGAAACCTACATATAAAAGAACTACTACATTTAGTGATAATCTATGTACTGTACATTTACGTCGAATCAGCGTAAAGCATGATAAGATTAATTTTATTGGATTCACTATATTAGAACTAGCTAAGCTATTTATGTATAGATTTATATATGATCATTTAGCACCTGCTTATGGCAAAAACTATAAATTACACTTTACAGATACGGATTCCGTTCTCTTAGAATTAACAGTACCGTATAATTCTTCACTTGATGAAGAAATTAATAAAATAAAAGATTTTATTCATCCTTCAGAATTATGTAAAGTAAAAGATGAATTAGAAGGAAATGAAGATTTCATAACAGAAGCTATATTTTTAAAATCTAAATGTTATTGTTATAACACAATTAATAATATTAAAACACATAAAACATTAAAAGGAATTTCAAAGGCATCAGTGGCTAACCAAATCACATTTCAAGATTACAAAAATGTATTATTTAATAATGAAATAAAAACAGCATGTAATTATAGAATTAATTCAAAGAAACATAAAATGTATTTAAAAGAGGAACATAAATTAGCATTAGATCCATTTGATGATAAAAGAAAAATTTTGCCTGACGGAATAAATACTTTACCTTTTTAATTTTCTAATTTCTAAGATAGACAAATTTGATAAAAAAATAAAATATTATAACACTATATTTTTATCACTCGGTCAACAATTGTTCGATAACTCTATCATGAATTTTTTATCAATATTAATTGTAATGAAGCCATAATCTTTTGACCAAGCATTGTTACACGATTGTTTAAATTCATCTTTATCTCTTATACATAAATCTCTTAACAAATCACTTAAGTTTCTTGCATTTATTTCAAATAGTATAAATATATTTGCATTCTTTCTAATAACACTTCCATATAATGAATACATACTTTGTGTTAAATAAAAAACACTACAGTTAATATGTCTACCTCTTGTGAAATAATTTCTCTGTACTGACTGATTTCTATCATTAACACAATCATCAAAAATTACACAATGTTTCATTCTTTTATCTAGTTCACTAGGATCTTGCATATTACCACTATCATCTATTAATTGTATCTTTACATGTTTATTTTTATTAGATTCAACTAACTGAGTATTTTTTGCTGCTTCTCCACACCACGAACTTATTTCTTCTTCATATTCAGATTTTTCATATTCTTTGAATAATGAAGCAATTGCTGTTTTTTAAGATCATTTTCAAATCCATATTTTAAAAATTGATAGACGGGTTGTTCTGCTGTTGTTGCATAAATTATAAGATTGTTATAATCCAAAAAATTTGGAGTCGTTAAAATTTTAAATAATAGATATGTTTTTCCACATCCTGATCTTCCACAAATAACTGACAAAACTTTATTAGATAAATTTGGATGATGACTAAATTTGAGTTTTTTTTTATTTAATGGGGGCACCTCAATCATTTTTAATGAAATAATATTTATTTTTATTTTATTGTTATTTTTAAAGAAGAAAAAGAAAATTAAACTTCTCTGACCAAAAGATCTATCATAATCTCTTCACCTCCAAAATTTATTTCTTGTCCTTTCTCATCAGTGATTCTAATGTTAATACTGTTAATAGTTTTTCTTGTAATTGGGAAATATATTAATGTTTGGGGAAATACATTTAATCTATAACCAATGGGTACAGTAAAAGCTGGAAAACTGAATATTAAATTTGACAATTTACCATTCATATATCCTCCTTCAATAATGTCACAATGTACAACAATTGAATTTATTTCAGTTATTTTTGGAATCTTCTCACCAAAATGATAACCTTGACTATAGGTTTGTTTATTAAATCCTAATAGCTTTGACAATGATCTATCATGATTAAAATCAACTTGATGATTTTCGTCTAAAGTAAGAGAAAATTTATTAACTGCCGGTTCAACTGCAAAATGTAGTTGTTTCTTATCTTTAAATGGTATACCTAAATTTCTCTTAATTTCATTTGATATTGATTCAACTTCGTAAGAACCAGGAAGAAAAGTTTGTATTTTCCATGTTTTGCCTTTATCAGTAGAATATCTAAATTGATCATTCACATCTTTGATAACGTTTTGAATAGTGTTAAATGTGGAGAAACTAGTCAATGCAATTTGATAATTTTTAGTTTGTTCCAAATGTAGAATGGGTTCTAAATTACAAGTGTGTGATGAAGTAGTTGTTATAATTTTTAACGTCGTACTAACTTTTGATGAACCCAAAATCTCTGTTAGATTATCGAAATGATTATCAATTTTATCTAAATCTGCTGATGATAATTCGCTCGAGGACATTTTTTTGTTAAAATTTTTGATAAATATCTTTTTTATAAAAATCAAAAACAAGATATTTCAGCTAAACTTTTATAATCCTCTTCATTTAGAATCTTCTTTTCTAACAGTCTTTTCAATATAGCATGAATTTCATTGAAACTAGAATTATGTCCTTCTTTTATTGCAGATATTAAAATATTTAATCTATTTAGTAATTCTTGTGGATCATCTGGTAAAAATACAGTTGTTTCTGTTTTAAAACCTTTTCCTACTTTAACTCCTGTTGATATTAAATTTTGTAATTGTTCATAACGGTTAAGAGATTTTACTGCGCCAACTCTATCTAACATAGCTTTATATTTTATGAGATCTTCTACAGCATAATTTTTTAAATCTGCTCCTCTTAAAAGATCAACAACATTTCTATCTAAACTAAAAGGATATTTATCTGGTGAAAAAATTAAACCTCGAAAAGGTTGTGGAAATATTTCTTTTTGTCCGAGATAAAATCTAGGCATTGTTTTTCCATCTATAAATGAAATAGAATGTTCAAATTGCATAGATTTTGGTAATTTCCTATTAATGTTTGATTCTAGTAATCCATAGTCATCTAATGTAGTTTTGTGTTCTGGATCTGTTATATTAATTTGATTTTTATTATTTGTAAGTTCTTTTTCAAGAGTTTTAAATGGTTTCATAGTGTTTTCAAAACCAGTTTTTACTTCTTCAGTTAATTTTACTTTGTCGAACATATCAGATTGAACACCAGCTTTTTTCATTCTATGTTGAAGATGATTTTCTTTCATAATATTTCTTTGTTTTATTAACTCTTCTAATTGTTTTATTCTTTTAAAATTATCAGCTCTAATTTTATCCATTTTTTATACTATATTTTTTTATATTTTTTTATATCCTGTTTGATTATCAGCTTTAATTTTATCCATTTTTAAAATATAATATTTGAATTTTGTGGTAACATTGAAATACAGCAAAAACATTTTACTGAACAAATTATTTTTTTATTGCTTTGTTGTCTGACATCTTTTCGTTTTAAGTTTTGTTTAATAAAGTTTTGCTTAAATTTTCGCTTAAAGTTTTTAGCTCTTCTAAAAAAACTTTATCATTTTCTTGATTAGAAATATACCATCACTAGTAATTTTGCCATCCTGTTTATTCTTGTCATGAACTTTTTCTGACTGTAATTGAAATGATATTTGATTTACTTCGTTAGCTATTTGATCAAATTTTTCAATCTCATCTAACGTAATAACATTATCATCACATACTCTTTGAAAGTAGTAATGTAGTTTATCATAGACTTCTTTAATATGTAAATGCCTAGTTTTTAATGATTTTCGTTTCTTAGTTATTAAAGATTTATATAACATTGTAACAAGTGAAGTTGTAAAAACACCCGTACCTGTTAAAGCTGTAGCAACTACTGGAATTACTAAAACACCTGAAGATATAACAACTGTAAATACTCCTAAACTTATTGTTAAAAATATTCCAATACCTTGTGTTACATTCTTAACTTTAGACCATCTCTTTCTTAATTTATCATAATGCTCTAATCTTAATAATAATTGAGATTCTTTATCTTTCATATACCTAACTCTATCCTTGTGTTTTTCAATGTTAATTTTTTCAATATCCATTTCACTTGTTTTTAATTGAGACAACGAAGGATATATTCTTGAGGTTTCTTCCACTTTGTTTCTTCCATTTTTAAAGAAATATTTTTAGACACATAATTTTAGATATCTCATATTTTAAAAACCTGAAAATGGATAAAATTCATGAATTTAGACGTTTTTAAAAATACCAATTTTTTTGATGTTGTGTCATGATTTTGGAACGGTCATGATTTTGAGGAGAAAATAATCATAATCTCAAATTTGGGATTCTTAACTTTTATGATTTTTCGGTGTCCTGGAACGGTCATGATTTTGAGGAGAAAATAATCATCATCTCAAATTTGAGATTCTTGACTTTTATGATTTTTTGGTGTCCTGGAGCGGTCATGATTTTCAAGGTAAAAATTGTAATTCTCAAATTTGAGATTTTGAAAAATTTGAAAAATTGGGTATTTTTAAAAACGCCTAAATTCATGAATTTAGGTCTGCATAACCTGAAAAAATGACCAAAATTCTTAAATTTAGTCGTTTTTAAAAATACCGATTTTTCTGAATTTTTCGTCGTCCTGGAACGGTCTTCTTCCCATTACTATTTTCTGTGTGGTGCTCCACGTATCCATTTTAAGAGAAAATGACTCTTCCGAATCACTAACATCCCTTTTTGATTCATCTTAACGTTTAAATTGTTGTGGTAATAAAGGATTGGCATAGATTTGGATTTTCATGCTACTGTTTGATGGTTGTGTAATGTGAACGAAGCACCAAGTTATCCGTTGATTAGAAAATTTGCTATTACTTAATTGATTTTCATAATCGTACCCGTCTTTCTACAAGGATTATAATGTAGTTTAGATCGTCGAAATCTGTTCTGTTTTGGAGGAGAAATCACAAAAATACATTCTGAACACATAACTTGATGAACAGCTGACTAATTAAAAAGCGTAAAACAATGTCACAGTCGTTCACAGTCGTTGAAGACCACAGAAATTATTGTACTGCATAACTTTCCATCTACAGTATCGATTTCAATGAAACTAATTTCATTTTGATCAGAACGAGATAACAAATATATTGACCGTATCGAATATACATTTCTATGAGAATTTTTATACCTCGAACGCATCATAATCGTTTAATGTCCTCTTCAAGTTGTACCACCCTACAACTCAATTCAAGCGGGATTTATACTTCTTCCGTCCTGCGTCCTCCGTTTTAAAGAGAGATCAATTTTCAAAATATAAAGCGCAGGTTGTAAAATTGACTCACTCCAAATGAGTAATGAAAACGCAGACACTTACGTTTTCTTATGTTCTTATTTATACTAGTTGCGTGCATATGCATCATTTTGACGACGTATCGTGATGGAAATTGGTGACTTTTCTCGTGATCTACCTATAATTATTTCTGTTATACGAGTACATCGGCTGCGTCAGCGAAGACAACATCGAAGATGGTCTGTACGCCCGATAAATGTAATAAGGAATATTCAAGGTGAAATTCAATTGGTGAGAGATCTGCGATATCAAGATGAAGAAAGCCATTTTTTTTAACTATTTTTTAATGTCAAAGCTTCGGTTTGATCAATTATTGGCTAAACTTCTTCCATTTTTGAGTACCCATGCTCAAACTCACGCATTGCCAATTGACCCATTGATACGCTTAGCGGTTACCCTTCGAATATTATCCACCGGCGATAGCCAGTCAACAGTTGCATTGAGTTTTAGAATAGGTCACGCGACTGTGAATAAAATATTGTATGAAACTTGTGACATTCTTTGGACTGTTATAAGAACCGAATTTCTTGCAGTTCCAACAATGGAAAAGTGGCGATCTATCAGTGAAGCATTTGAAAATCAGTGGAACTTTCCTAAATGCCTGGGGAGTATTGATGGGAAGCGTATCGCAATTAAGGCTCCAAATAATTTTGGAAGCTCCTATTTCAACTATAAGAATTTCCATTCTATTGTGCTACTTGCCATCGTGGACGCCAGTTATGCTTTCATCTTAGTTGATATTGGTGCTCCGGGACGCAGCAGTGATGGTGGTATTTGGTCGAATTCCTCTCTATCATCTTTGGTTGAATGCGATGATAATCTACCGAAGTCTGAGTGTGCCTTTCCCTATACATTTGTTGCTGATGACGCTTTTCCGCTAAAGACTTTTATAATGAAACCTTATTCCAGACGAAATCTTGATTTTGCTGAAAAGGTTTTCAACTATCGACTTTCAAGAGCTCGTAGGACTGTAGAGAATGCATTCGGAATTTTAAGTGCGAGGTGGAGGATATATCACAGAACTTTGGATAGCACTCCCACTCATACCATATCCTTGACGAAGGCTTGCATTGTCTTGCATAATTATCTTACAAAAACTGACATATCTAATCCTCCGGTCTCTAAGTATATTCCTGATCGATATTTTGATTATGATTCAAATGAAGCAGTTGTCCAGGGTGAATGGCGTAGTGAAACTACATGTACATCATTGTCAAACACGGGTCCTATCGGTTCCAATAACTATTCTCAAGAGGCGGCGAAGGTGCGTGATGCATTTAAAACATATTTTTTGTCGTCAGAGGGTAGAGTACAGTGGCAAGAAACACTTGTTAATCGCGGATACAAATTGTGAGTGTCTAACATATGGTCCGGTTTCAATTCAACAATGATAACTAAATATCAATACATCTTTTCTGTAAATCTATAACCTACTTGTAGATTAAAATGAATATAATAGTTTATCTACTTTGTTACAATCATACTGTACAACATTTCGATGTAGATATACTATATAATTATAATATAATATATATAATATAATAATATAATAATAATAATATAATAATATAATAATAATAATATAATATAATATATATAATATATAATATATATATAATTATATATAATATTTGATCACTATTGTTTTTATATTAGGTTATATTATTGTTTTTTATTTTATTATTATACTATTTATATTATTATCGTACATTTCAATTAATTCTTATAAAGTTATTGTATCATTACATATTATTGATTATTAAATTATTACCTATGACTGAAGCGATAATTATACACTTTCTAATATTATATCTAAAAATCCGTTGTATGTATCATGATAAAGAACAACAAATTTTGTACAAAAGAATCTATACAATATTAAAACGTTTCAAACAAGAAAATTCAAAACTCACATCAAACTTCAAGTTTTTCATTGTATCATTGATAATTGTCACTGTGAAGTTGAAAATATGATCCTTCGTCTGTGTAAGATATCGGATAGTGATCCTGATTATTCACAAGTGAAGTGTTCTCTTGAAATTTTACCATTTCATTCTCTTTCGCTTCACAGATTACTTCTTGAATGCGGAGTTTGACTCGGGCTTTTGCACCAATAGAGAGCTTATTCATTTGGATGGCAACGGATCGACCAAAGGCTTCATCCTCTGTTAAAGTGTTATTCTGCTCCGATATGCACTTCTTCCAGGTGCCCAACGCATCGATCAGCAGAGTTTCGAATCTATCAGAATTTCTTTTTCTCGAACTACCCGAACTGCAATCTTGAGTTGTGTCAGTGGTATCATTCTCTGCTTGTGTATTTTCTTTATCAGGCACGTTCGATGCAGATTTAGTCACCTTACTGCTGTTAGAGAGAAATGACAGAACATCGAAGAACTCCCATTTCTTTTCATTTTCTCTTCCACTTCCCGATTTTTTCGAATATTCCTTCTTCTCACGAGTATATGTATCACGTAGATATCTCCACTTTGACTTGCATTTTGCTTGATCTTCATTTAATGTCATACTTATTTCACTCCAAGAATTTTCACATCTTTGAAGGTCTTTATACTTTGTTGAAGCTACTTTCCAAAGATGCTCATAAGATCTAACTGCTTCTATCAGCCTCTCTTCAAATTTCGCCTCTTGTCGGACAGTTTCGGAGCTGGGTTCCATCAACACTTCCATCCTGCGTTCAAGTAAAGGTTGGAATGAATTCAACTATCCTGCGTTTAACGTCGGTTGCTAGATCACTATGGTTACCAAATCGATGAGACGGATAGCTCACCGTTATCAACGCAGAGGTCTACGTTATTTAGCGCCGAGCTTAAAGTTTTTATTACAAAAGTTAGATGTCTATGTCTGCGTTAAAAAACGCAGGAAGCATAAATGGGGCTTTAGTGTCTCGATTCTCTAGTCGACAAGTACCCTCACGCTATGCCCGCACCCATTTCTCGTTTCTCGTGTGAGAACGCAGGTGCGGGGCGGGCGTGTGACGGCGAAGACTGGTGCTCCAAATCTAATGTCCCGACACTCAGTGGCCTAGTACAACTAGAGATGTACCTAAGCCGACTATATTATGAAAGTATAAATTTATCAGAGAATTAAAATTCACTCATTTAGGAGACTTAAGGCAGACTTTAAGACCTTTGCCTAAACTCAATATTTGACAGCTTTGATATTCTTATGCTAAGATTGATGGACCAGAGGCTCTTTATTATTCGTCAAGGACCACCATCCTCAAATGGTAGCTTTCATTGCGATAAATGTCTTTCTCAAAATTTTATGATAAAACTGACGCGTAATTATATTATCCAGATGCATTAGATCAGTAGAGAAAATGAAAAGTAGAAAACTGCGTAGGAAATTTGTAAGAATAATAGACAAGGAAAACCATAGCCATGTATAAATATTGCATCAATACAACCAGGAATCTTCATAAGACAAGATAATCATTGTAATGTCACCATATTACTAACTTTAATCGTCAAGTTAAGAATTACTTCACAATCTATAATTGATGATGCAACTGTAATTATATTCAGTAAAAAGTTCCACAATCACCACTTGTTAACAAAGTATGTGTATAGACAATGTACATGTACATTAGGTTGAATTTTAACTTTGTTTTACCCAAAATTAAAACAATTCGTCGGCTCGACTTGGCTTGGCTCGGCTCTAGCATTGCACGGTTCGGCTCAGCTCGGCTTGAATATTTCAAAATCATATCGGCTCGCGGCTCGTCAGGTCGAGCCATGTACATCTCTAGTGCAAACGAGGCTTTAGCTGTCGCTTTCATCGCATCGACCAGCCCAGTCCACGTAGCAGGCATCCCTTGCATTGCTTCACTCAGGCTCTCTTCATATGAAACCGCTACTCTGTTGTCCTTCAGCACTTCCAGCTGCAGACGTTGCCTTTGCTCTCTTTGGTCTTGCATTCCATGCTCTGCCGCTCAGCTTGGCCAACACCATCTGATGGTCAGAGCCGCAGTCTGCACTGTTCAATGTTCGGCTATTACCACACTCTCTTCTGTCACGACGTCTAATCGCGATGAAATCAATTTGAGTCCTCGTGCTGCCGCCAGGTGACATCCAGGTATAACACCGACCTTCTCTATGGCGAAAACAAGTATTAACCGCGACGAGCCCATTGTCTCCGAGCCAATCCAATAGTAATCGTCCTCTGTCATTTAACTCTCCATATCCAAAAAGTCCACAGGCAGCATGCGTTGTCCCGCTTCCGATTTGCGCGTTGAAGTTACCCATGATAACAAGGCGGTCTTTCCTTGATGTTCTGTCGAGGGTTTCCTGCATTGCCGAATACATCTGTAACACTTCCTCATCATCTGCTTCACAGGTGGGCATGTACCTCTGCACAAACGTGATAGGTTGTGACTTTGAGTTAAGCCGCATTATCATTAGCCGCTCGCTAATCTCTTCAACCGACATAACGCTTCTGGCAACGGACTTGCTCACCATGAAACCGACTCTTTTGTGATGGTACTTTTTATCTCCCTTGTAATAAAATCATTGAGATAGAGAAGGGGAGAGAGCTAACTGACAACAATCACGCGTGCTGCGAGTTTCTGCACTGACTGGCAAGAGATTTGCGGCAGCGCCGATACAGCCAATAATGATCAAATGCGTTCTTCGCCTGGATCTACAGATGAGATCTAATCTCGATCTGATTTCATTTCAAAGAGATTTAGAGATCATTGCTTCACACTGTAGGTAGGACCATTTATAATATTTTAGGAACTGTTATTCATATCATTCAACATAAGCAATGTTAATACAGTACATAGAATGCAATAAGACAGTGATAAGATAATCGCACCCGGTAAATTAAATTTCCTTTCTCTTTGTAAAATAGAACTATAAAGTAGTCATTTCATGTTTGTTGCAAAACTGTCACTCCTTGCAGATATTTTATTGACCAAAATAAAATATTTACAAAAGGGGGGTTTGCCGGACGTTTCGGGACTTCTTCCTTCCTCAGCGGCAGCTATCGCGTTATAAAGTAGCGAATCAAAACATTTTATTACTCATTGCGGCACAGAGTAAGCTTGTTCAATTTTGACCTTATTGAAGGTCTATTCATAAAAATGGCTCTTTTAGTGAAACGTTTGGCAAAGTTATAAAGCCGAATTCGCACGAAGGAAGAGACGACATGGCGAACAAGTTTGATCACATGATTGGATTCCTCCAATGCACTATCACTCAGATGATCAGTCAAAGATGGAAACAAGCGGTACAGCTCGGGTCTTAACAGAGACAAAGTTTCACTTTCTATTCTCAGATCAAGAAATCTGCAAGTTTGTAATTTCTTTTGTATGAGTAGATAATAACTTCTTTGTAATTTCGATGGTTGAATTTATGGTGACACAAAATCCATTCACGACTGTTTGTCGGCGAGAAGACGAAATTGGTTGCTTATTCGGACCTTTTAAATTTCGAAGAAATGTCATCATGGACATCACAAACGGTTCCCACTCAGAGATTGTTTCCATTTTCAAAGGCGCCTTGAAACCGCGAGCAAAAGGATTTCTGGAATTCAAATAGTCAAAAAGACGATCAATTTTTCGAATGAATTCTGTTGTACCTTCACTTCCGTCGAACTCTGCCATGTCCAAATCTTCTCGTGCATAATCGATCGCATCTGCGACTGATGAGCTCAAAGTTTGAGTCGCTAAACTCACTTTCATTTTCTTGGTTGCGTGATTGATGTGGTCACCTGATAATTTATTTGCAAGAAAAAGTGTATCCAATGCTTGAAAGTCAAATAATTTCACGAAATAATCCCACCTGATCTGCTTAATATTTCCATTTTCACCTGAATACAAAATTTTGTAGTCTCCGATCAAATTTCTCATCAACTTCAATAAATGACAAGTGTCAAAAATCCAGTGCACGGAGTCACCGCTACAAACTGGATGAGGAAAGCTACTCTTTATCTCGTGGTCATTGATTACAATTCACAAGATTTTTGCTGCAGTACGATTCTTCCAGTCACCGTCGGTAACACAGCCAAGAACTCGACATCCAACTTCCCACATTGACTTAATAACATCAGTTACAATTCGTGACAGTTGCTCACCTGTCAGTGCATGTGTGAAATAATATGCAACGGGTAATTTGCATCGCACTCTCAAGTTTACAGCCATAACAACCAGAGCAGAAGAAGCGAGAATTTCTTCGAAAGCTCCACCACCGAAATCAACAAAACCAGTGAAACAATGATTCGCTGAATCCTAGTGGCTTTCCTTTCTAATTAACATTTCATCGGCCATAATCACCCAGTCGCTTTTTGAAGGATCCATTTTAGTCAGTTCAGAGAGGAATTTCAAACTTTCACTCATAATGCCGGGTTCACATTCTACAGATGATGCGATGGATCGGAGTGTCGAAGCATGTGGCAAACAGAGAACACTTCTGACATAACTATATGCTCGTGGAGAATAAAAGTTCAAAGTAATTGCGAAGCGAATAATTTCATCACTGTAACGGCGACCATGAGATGCGACGTTCGAATTTTTCAACTCGTTTTTCAAGATCTCCAACTTCATTCCAGAAAAGCCGCTTGATATTAAAAGCACTTCATCAATATTCAATAGTTGTCGCTCTTTTAACTCACTAAACAAGTCAGCCATGGTTGAAATTTTTTTATTTCTTCTCCTCACTTTCTCTTTTAGAGCTTTCATCTTTCGTCTCATAGAAACAACCTCCAACTTCAGAGTTCTTACTTCATCACTGACGGAGATTTTTCTTCGTTTCACTGAAGGTCCAGGGTCGTCAATTACTGTTGGGAGTCTTTTTAAAATTCTGCGAGGAGTGGACTTGTTTTTGAGATGTTGGGGAAAATTGAAAATAGAGGGTACACTATTGGGCCTTAAACACCGCCGTTTTGCTGTTGTTATATAGTCTTCCGGCTTGAAGTGTTGACCACAAATATAAGTTCGATTCGACGGTGTCCAATTTTCTCTTCGAATTGCATGTTTCCATTTTTCAAGTAGAGGAGGATTTGAATGTGGGAAGCGATGAAACGGAATACCACAGTTGGGAGTGTTTCTATTAGTACAATTGAAAGCGCAGCACGATGCAACCATGAGGCGTTAGGATCTAATCAACACAATGAGTTACTCAAGCGAAATTGAATGAATGAAACTGACGGGCAGACTTAAAACACTAGCGCACATTCACTTCTTGCCAGTCAGTGCATCGGTGGTGACGCACGCCGCTGTTCATTCATGAAGCGGCTAGTCAGTACTCTCCCCTTCTCTATCTCAATGAATAAAATACACTTCTATCGGTCTCAACTTTGCCAGAATTTGTCCACCTTACTTCAGATAGACCCAACACATCGATCCTCAGCCTCACAAATTCTCTTTCAACCTCTTGAAACTTTCCACAGATATGTAGAGTTGTGACATTCCACGTAGCTACATTTAGATTTCGTCTCCGATGACCTCCACCACCGGTCGTGCACTGCTCATCAGACCCCGATCTTCCCGAAGGCTTTGGACCAAGCTCGTCATGCTGCTGCGCGCCGTTTCCATGCGATATTGGCCCTTCCCCACTAGCATCAGAGGAGCGAACATCCCTGGGGGACTCAGCTGTTAAGCTCCCATTTCCGTTCATTGTTATTTGCATCTCCATTCCATAAGGGACTATAGGCTAGTAGCTCGGGGGTCGCCACTCCGCACCGAGCGCGGTTGGCCGAAGAAATCACAAGTATACAGTAGTTCGCCCTTGCGTCATCCGCTGGTTTCTGTCAGGGTTATCCCACCCTTAGCCTTTGGCCTGAGACCTAACCCGCAAGGCAGCAGGGGCACAGCGTCATTTTATACTGACCCTCATTTTATACATAACTCGCCAGTGAGCCGCTGTTGATGGCGCTACCCGAGGGGGACCACGAGGAGGTAGCAGTCGACTGATGATCCGAGCACATGTGTTGAGTTGAGGAGCCACCCATCAACCCAGCCACGTTCAACCAAGATCTTTCCTCCCCCCTGTGAAAACGTTTATATCAAAAGATTCAGCTTTTTGCAGAGGTTACTTTCCAATGGTCTAATGAGCATTTGATCACTTTTTAAGAGGCTAAAGTTTTGCAAATTATTCCTGTGTTTATATACAAGCGACTTGAATCCACTATGCAAGTAGCATGAAGCATATTGGATATCAAAAGGAATTGAGCTGAAATTGAGCTGATTATCAAGGAAATTTCATGTACTGCATTATAATGCAAGTCTTCATGGGATAGTTGAGATCTTATTGTGCTTCTTGACTGAAATTTCAAGTTTTTAATTCAATTTTCATCGGCATGATATTATGATTCACTGAATTTATGTTTAATTTCTTGAATCTGAATTGTAATATGGACTTATTTAATTCCTTTAAAGTTAATTGTGATCATTGTATTTGATTATGATATTTTCTTCTTTCAGTGGCAGGTAGCTTGTAACATGATTACGCTTAAAAATACTCTTATTAATAAGGCTGAGCATTAAAGTAATGGTAACCCATCAAATTGCTAATTTATCAAACTATGCCCCTCCACGGTTGACATGACACGAGGGATTTGTAAGTGCCATTCTTCCTTCTGTATTGCTATCGTGATCAGTAAAATCCGTGTAAATTTCTCCAAAATTGTAAAAATTCAGTCATCTCTGATGTGGCACTGGGTCTCAACTCGAGTTCATTTAATAAAATCGAAAATGTATACATATTGGGGATTTAATTAATGCTGAGTTGCTACTTTGCCTAATACTTATTATTGTATATTCGTAGCACTACGAGTATATCTGCTTTTGTGTGATTTACTTTTTACATGACGTGATATTTGGTGCAGAACTGGTAGCTAATGTTTCTTTTACTTTTCAGGACAGCAGTCATCAGGGTCATCAATACAGTCTAATGCTTTTTTCATATTTCCTGCAATCATGGCAGTTTTCCATTTTCATTATCTCAGTAACGGAAATTTTTTCTAATCAACACTCAGCTTGATTGATATGTGAAAGGGCGACTTCATTAGTTACCTTCGGGAGCAAATAAGTTACATGTAGAACTAATAAATTCAACTGAATTTACGAGCAAAAATATATTGAATGACTATGGTGTGTGTGAATAATTATACTTTCAACATCTTTGCGATGGTGAAAATTTTTTGAGTTGACATCGGATTGATTTATTGCAAAGTTGAATCTGTGTTGCAGTGATGCCTCAATCGGTCATGCTCTTGACAGGTTATGCTCCAAATGAACAATAGGAATTGAATATCTATGCTGTCTTTGCTCAGCATGAATGGAAATTTTACCTCACATTCAGTAAATTGATTGTTTTCAAAGTACTATGCAATATAAATTTTGCACGTGAATGGACGTTTTTCTTCTAGGTTCTACTATCATCACACTACTTCATATAATTTGTGTTTGGTGAATAATTAAGTAAATTAGCTACGAAGCATTAACGATCTTGTATCCTCATGCTTATATTGGAAATCTAGTAATTCCATGTTATGATGATGATATTGACAATTAAGAAAGATTGTTATTTAGTCGGGCGATTAGAACGAGTTTGGCGAGAATGAGAGTTTTACAGAATGATGAACATACATCCTATGATGCACTATGAACGAATCACAGAATCTAGGTCCCTATACGCGAGTGCTTGGAGACCGGCACCACACAATTGGGTCCCTTAAGATTGATGAATGAATCGTTTAAGTTCGAGAGGAAATCTGTTGTCCTTGCCGGCATCATGACTTGAGTTTAAACATCTTGCTGTGATGAAGAAACTTGTACCGTGTGAACAAATCACTATTGTCAACATGAAATTGAAGGAACTAGTAAGCGAAAATTCAAAGACTTGAATGATGCACATTATGCTAGGCTACCTCAACGAATTTATGTGGCGCCAACATCAAAGAGCAATCAAAGAGCCAAATCACATGTGCAATTCTCCAAATAAATTTGGAGGACATAAGATTTTACTTCACTTCCACTGATGGACCAAGATTCAGTGAAAGTGTCCGAATCTGTTCGTCTACCGAGTTCTACCCGCTTCATCTTCTTGTCAGATAGAATCAAAAAAGTACACAAACAAATGCAGTGGGTAGAAAGCTGAGTTTTTCTGTGCAAATGAGAGTATCAATGTTTATCGGATCAAGTGAAAAGTACTCACCCATAATTTTTGGCATGGATTATCCTCAAGTCATTTCTTATCATGTGCATGTACTATTATTTTCCTTCTGATCGGTGATGTATGCGACTCATGCGAGAGTGGGGTTTACAGTGTCTAATAATTGTCATAATGTTGTGCTTTCCGACATTAGGAGGCTTGCTAGATCTGTGTTCATGTGTTCAGCATCATAAACAAAGGCATGTACATGAATGAACACATAAGTTTGTGACTTGAAGACATTCCATGTGAAAAAAATCTCTCTAGACTTAATATTATATAAGTATATATAATCTTATATTTTTCCATTTAATCAGATAAAGCATAGAACATCTCTTTTTTCCCGAAAACTTCAATCTTATTCCCATTGCAGGTGTTCACATGTGCTTTCTTTGGTATCCTAGTAGAACCCGGCAGACGCGCAGATTCGTAGTAACAATAGTCTGTAAACCCCTCCGTGAAAGTCTAATTCTCGACTTCACTCCCTATAGAAACTCGTTCTGGGGGCCGCACAAACCCCTACTTTCTATTTGACAACTTGCAATCGACTGTACGCAGCCCGGTTAGTACGGCTTCTCTAGAAGGAGTGGTGTTCCTTTCATTTCCACTCAAAGACTGCAGTAACTCGTTATTCATCATGTGTACCAAAGTTAATATGTATGCTGCTCACTATCCTTCATGTGATTTGCTGAATGCGATTCATTTTGACTCAATTTTCGTATAAATAAGAAAAAAGTCATTGATTAATGACGAAGTATCAATCGCCGACTTAAATATATTTACATTAGTTTTGCATTGAACGGATTGATTATTTTTGCTATTTGTCCGAAAAATTATAGATTACTGTTGGGTGCGCTGATTTTTCATGTCGTAATTAATATTGATTCTCATTCACAAAGAAGAAGAACTGCTGTAATATAGATACATGTAAATAGAAAATTCAACTCCTTCTAATAAATTTGTAGGAATACAGCATTTTCAGCATAATTCAAAATGTGGAATTATCTAAACTTAAAAATTGTCTAAAAATTCATTTTTTGCTAATGCTATCTGCAAATTGCAACAGCAGTCTGCCTTTTCATCCTCTCGCTTTCTGAAATCATATGAATCCTCGATTTTCTGATCTCCTGTCATGTAGAACATTGTAGCTACAACATTGTTATTAGTGAACAGAAATATACGAAAGTGTCCTTGTAAATTGAAGCTCGATAAAGTTATGTCTCAAAAAATTTTCTATTTTTCAACAATTATTTCCTACATCGTTCAGATGTGGAGCTGTTCCCATGTACACGCATGCATAGATGATACATGCATGATGAGCTAGTCCCATGTAATGATTAGAATGTGTAATGAGTTTTTCGATCAACTTTTGTGATAGAATGAACCAGTACTTTATACCTATGTATGTAATTACATGTACTGTGTATGGATTTATCGCATTTGCAGTTGAATTTTGTTTAATTTGATATTCAGAAACCGCTACTAAAAACCATAAATAATATTGAAAAGATTGATTTTTTGAAGACGTTTTAGGTTTACAAAGCTTCTGAGGCAGAAGCAATGCTGCAAGTTGAATCGACACAGCCTTTTCTAAGAAATCCAGTAGTTTACCGGCAAGCAGTAGTAAAGTCCGGCAACCAAAACGAGTCTCTGCAGAGAAAAGGGCCGGAAATGAGACTTTCACAGAATGATGTACGCCCTATACCTACTACAAATCCGCTCGTCTGCTGAGTTCAACCTGGTTCCTCCTCTTGTCAGACAGGATCAACAATGGGACGCAGATTGAAGCTTTCTGCAAAAATGAGATATTCTATGTTTCAACTGATTAAGCAAAAAGAACTAAGCCCAGAGTCATACCTTTTGACATGGAATATCTTGAGGTTATTTCCTATCATGTTTTTCATGCACCCTTGCCTATGAAGCTAAATACATTTAGATTCGGCAAGCTTCCTATAACGTATTTTGAGCAATATACATCCACATTTAAGCACATTCTCGCATACATTGCCGATCAGAAGCATCATAGGAAATGGCCTGAAGACATTCCTTATCAAAAATTATGCCCCTACTTAGTATTTTTCGCATACTAAACGAAAACACTCAAAATTTCATTTTAGCCAAAAACTGCAATCTGCGTTCCATTGGATTAAAATGTGCTTTTATTTGAACAAGAGGAAGAAACTTTCCTGTCTGACAAGAGCAAGAATCAGGTTGAGCTCGGCAGACGTGCAGATTTGTAAAAGCCATGGATATATAATTCTGTGAAAGTCTCATTTTCGGTCTCGTTCCCTACAGAAACTCGCTCTGGCTGTCGGACTATAATCTTTGATAATCCTTTTCACAGGAGCTTTCATTTGTCACAGCCTAAGCATTATGGATGCAATATCCTTAATTTTGAGGGAATATACTATTTCTGCAAAAAATGATCAGCTTTTTTAATATACCTACTTCGCAGCTTTCAACCAACAACCTTTAGAAGAACAATCACCTGCGGTAGTTGGACGATGTCTTCCTTTACAAATTCTATCACTTCTCGAAGTGTTCCGAAGATCTGGAAAACAGTTTCTGTTTCTCCAATTCCCAAATCCTTCTATAAATGACATTCGTCTATTTTCCCTTTTAAAAACTCCCACAAAACTTTTTGAACAAGTGGTACTGTCATCTGTAAAAAAATTATTGCTGGAACATTATGGACGTCACCAGTTCGGTTTCACCAAAATTCGTCTACTTGGTGTGCATTGGTTTCCCTGCATGACTATATGACGGCCTTTTCTTGATGATTTGGAGACTGATGGGGTGATTATTTTAGCGTATGATTATTCGAAAGCGCTCGACACATTGAGATCAGAATACATAATTGATCAGCTATAATCTACAGCAAATTTCCTCCTGGATTCGTGCATTGGGTCACTGATTACCTAGCGGACAGAAAGCAATATGTACAAGTCAGTTCAATAACTAGTTTGGTGACAAGTGCTACATCTGGTATCCCCAGGGAACAATTATTGGGCCCTTCCTTTATTGTGTTGCCACAATCTCTTTTGACTTTGATTCTTTTGATTGTCGACTAATAAAATATGCTAATGACACGACGCTGTGCATTCCAATATATAAGTCTGGGAATAATGATCACATCCTGCATTATCATCCAGCTCTCGTCAATTGGTCGAACGAAATTGATCTTCAAATCAATTTAGATGAATGCAAAAGTCTCACCATCTTGAAGAAGTCATCTGTTCCCAATGCAATGTATATTCACAGCGTTCAAGCAGTTGATTCTCTATGCATCCTTGGGGTTCACGTCAACAGTGCAGCCACATGGACTAATCACATTGATTACGTCGTCAAGAATGCTTCCCGGAAATTATATGCCTTTCGAATCATCCGTCCGATTTTGTCTCATGAGGATATCAAAATCGTGTACTTCAATCTAATTAGAACTTCGATTCAGTACTGCTCTCCACTCTTTCTCAGCCTCACTTCAACAGACTCCAACCGCATCCATCGTCTGCAAAAGCGCTTCCGCAGAATTTTGTGCAATCCTGAGTGCGACAGTCAATGTTTGCCATCTCTTGAGGACCGTCGCATAGTTCAATCTATGAAATTCTTAGGTAACATCATGTGCCATGAGCATATTCTCCATAATTTACTCACGACTTTGTCTCATACTGGCAGGTTTATTCTACCCAAAAGACGAACAGATAGGCGCAGTCAATTATTTATTTTATTTGCATGTTCAATTTTCAACTCTGTGTATAAAAGGTAACTTGAACTTGTACTCATCGATTCATATTCTATTTTCAATAAACGCTTAAAAAGTTGCATATGTGTTGTCCCAGATGTATGTTCATCTGATTCAAAATCTATGTAAAGCAACAAAGATCAAGAAAAATGTTGAGATGCTAGGTGATCAATGATGACTTAAATTTGAATCTGAAGCGCACCATATTTGTGAGGACAGCAGTAATCATTTGCACCGCTGCGTGGATCAAGAAATTGATTTTTAGCCTTTTTTTGAGGTAGTGCAGTATTTGGCCCACAGAGATAGATTCACTTGCGTGTGGGTTTGTCTAGAGCGGACATAATCCGACTCTATCCATTGTATGCAATGGTAGCAAGCGATGTAAATTGGCATAGAGATTCATCTGTCTCTGGCTTGTGTGATTGGCCAAGAACGCGGAAAGCAGAAGCAGCTCGTGTTAGCGAACACACGAGTCTCAGCGGTCAAATTGCAGCAGGCCTGTCAAGCAGTGGCGGGCGCGATTAATCGAAAATCGTGCGATTCTTAATATTTTCAGATGCAGTGATTAGAAGTTAATAGTTGAATTAGCTTCCATTCTTTTTATTTTCTACAGCATTTTTCATTAAAAGTTTGACAATTTACATTAGAATTGAGAGCACGTGACATTTATAGTTTATTTAGACTCAAATTATAACTACCCCATTAATTAATATGATACTCTTTTTTGTGAATGTTTGGGAAAGCAGCATAATAAATCAGAACAGATAAAATGTTGCAAACAAGGCATGAAAACTCTTGACATATTTTTTTAAGATCTATTTATAAGATTCTACTGCAAATCTGCTATCATATATAATTGCTGCAAATACATCATGTAGGCTACATGCACTATGAAGTATATTACTTCATATCAATTTTCATATACCAGTTTTAGTTCTTTTGTTTTTTATTAATGATACTTTATCGAACATAGCTGTAGCAGTGTAGGTAAGCTTATTTGCTATTTCTTCTATCGGTCTTGAAATAATCATGATTGTGCATCATTTAAATCAAACTATTAGACTTACATGTTCGTTAATAAGGCTTTCAAGCATTGGTAGACCTTATAGTATAAACTTCCTTGGCAGCCTTCGCCATGCAGAAAATCTTCAAACAGTCAGCTCATTTTAAAAACATTTTTATTTCTCCAGATCTAACCCTCTTACAGCAAAAGCAGAACAAGCATCTTAGAGATAAAAGAAATGAAGAGAAGGCAAAAGATGAGAACATGGGAGAATCTATTCGAATAATGAAGGATGCAGTATTTATCGATAATGTCAAAGTTTGCTCACTTCCTGCAAATTTTCAGTGATGGATTTTAATTGTGCATATAATCAAAGTGTTAAGACACCGAATGGAGTACCTCTTCTGGTCTTAACAAATATAAGATCTTTGCTGCCGAAGATCGATGAGCTGCGCGCCATTGCCAAAATGAAGAATCCTGACATCATCTTTATAACAGAGATTTGGCTAAAGATTCGATTGTCGATGAGTTAGTCAGTATTTCGAATTTCACTATATGCCGTTGCGATCGACCCAACCGACAAGGAGGTGGAATGACAATTCTCATCAAGAAGTGCCTATCTTTCAATATTGTTGCGAAATCTGCTCCAAGAATTGATGACATTGAGTTTATTTCTGCCGAAATCCCTGAAATGAATATATGCACGCATACGTTTCATGTGTGTACATTCCTCGTCATTGTAAGGCTGCAACTCTTTTACTAATTCATGAATTCTTGTGTGATAATTTTGACAACTTTCTATTCAAGAATCCTCTTTACCTATGCATCATTGCAGAGGATTTCAATCACTTTGGTGTTAAATCCTTGTGCATCGATCTAGATCTCCATGACATTGTGACAAGTCCTACAAGGAAAGAAAGTGTCTTAGATCATATACTAAGAACTAGTCTTAGATCAGAGCTAAGGCCGTTTTACAGCATGAGCGATGTGAATAATGACTCACCAGTGGGAAATTCAGACCATTGCTTGATAACAGCCTGTATTCAACTCAGTTAACCTAGATCGATTTACAAAAATGACATACAGATGTCTGTGTTGCTGCTATGACAAGTATCAATCCTCAGTCTCTGCAGTTTGTTGCTTTCTTTCATTGTTTTTAGAACAGATGAAATTTGCAAGGATAGCTCATCTATTGAAAAGTTGTTCGATAAGAACTAGGTCTCGAAGTTCCATTTGCAATTATTATCTAGGACTGATGTTGATCCTTCTTCTTCTGTGATGATCTCCACGGATCTTCAATGCGAATCTGACGCTTGTGTCACAGACTTAAGCTTGTCATACAAGGTGGATTCCGTTTTATTGATGATTTTCGTCTCTGCTTGTTGTAGATAAGGGTCATCAGCGATGCCATGGGTCGTCTTGTTCTGTAATTGCACTATCGCTCTTATGTCATAAACGTAACAGGCCTAATCACAGAGATAAATTGGCTTGTCTGCGTGTTGGGTCTAGAAATGAAATGTCTCAACACTGATGGTCACAGTTCACAGTTCTGCTAATCATGAAGATTTTATCCCTATAAGGGCTCGTCAGTACGGCTCGGAATGGCCCAAGCTAGCCTAAAATATCTAGAATAGCTGAGCAAGCTGGAGGACTGCGTTGTGCAAGCTGAAAGGCTGCCTTGTGTGCGGCTGAAATCCTGGCCTTGTCGTGCAGCTATTGATAATCATAAAGATTGTAGAGTGCCTGCTCTATATATTTTACGCTAGTTTAGGGCCATTCCGATCCGTACTGACGAGCACTTGTATGTAGGAGTAGTAGCAGAAGCGAATATTTAAAATAAAATGATAATCAAAGTCAATACACAGGTAAATAACATCACGATTATGACGCACATATATAACAGTGAGCAATGTAAACAACCGTAACTAATAAGTGGTAAAGATGTTCCATGAAGCACAAGAAACTTTAAAAGGTAACTTTCGTACATGGTCATCGCTTGCAGATAGCAAATTATTCATTATCAATGTTGTATGGGGAATGAATGAAAGTTGGCGGAGGTGAGTCCTGCAACATTTAACTTAGAAATGTCCACTTCTATCGAATTTCCTAGGGATCAATGAGTGAAGAGCATGAAATTCGTTACTAACAGCATCAGTGAACAGCTTCTGACTCTGATTTGCTCGTCGACGTTTCATGGAAGAAAGGCTGCAATCGCAGGCGAAGTCATTTCCAAATTGCATGATTTTGGGCATAGAAATTGATAACAATAAAACTTCTAGAATGGAAGGAAAGCTTCATGCAATGCACAATAGTGGCACAAAAATCGCACGCATTTTGACTTAGATACACTTGTCAACGGTTGTATCATTGGACTAGAATCAGTCACATGCGCAATTCTAGGCCTTTCATTGGTGGTTCATGCCCCAATTTAGTTCCCCCGGCTGTGCCGCGACCTTGAGTCAATTTCCATTCTAGTCAACTTCAGATAAACAATCTATTTCTATGATTTTGGGCGCTCTTCTTTCTTCCCAGGAAAGCTTCTTACTCAAATTTTGATTGAGTCCGACAAAGCATGGAGAGCCATATTCGTGAAGCGGTCGAATTCAAATTTTGTAAGTGGCTTACTGCCCTTACAGAGCTGCTCATCTGCAAAAGATGGGATGCCTATCGTCGCAAAGATTGGTCGCAATATTTGCATTACAAGGAAAAAGTTAAATTGGAAATAAAGAAATCAAAATTGATTTGGGCGGAGAAGTTAAAAAGCGGTACGAGAGGATTGGGAAATTTAGTGAATGCAATAAATGGGAAGAACACGCCACGAAACAGTTTGATGACACTGCTTCATGATTTCAATAGTGAGGAACATCTCGCGAACATCCTAGCTCAACGGTTTCGAATACAATCTTCTGCTGATTTAGAATATGACATCGACTCCACTCTCGACTCAAATGACAGTGGTTGTGTTGAGCAGTGGGATATTTCGGTGACACAGATGAATGTCAAGAAGCAACTGTCCAGGTTGAATGTGAGCAAGACTGTTCCCCCGTCAGATTTACCTCCGCGTCTTTACATAGCAGCCTGTAATGATGTTTCAAAACCTCTGACATTCATAGTTCGAAATTGTATTAATTTGAGAAGCATTCCCTATCAATGGAAGGAGGGAGTTATTTACCCTATACCTAGGACTACACCAGCCGATGTATCGAAAATGAGGCAAATCACCATCTTTCCGACGGCGTCAAGGATTCTTGAGAGGATCATATTGAACTCCTTAAGAGATAACTTTGAATTGCATTACGGTCACGAGTAGCACGGCTTCCGTAGATGGGCTTCCACGGCAACCGCTTTAGTATCTATCCATGATGCTTTAACTAGAAAAATGGATATGATTGAAACAGTTGGTTCAGCTTTAATTAGCTTCGATCTCAGTCGTGCGTTTGACCATGTTGACCACATTCACCTTGTTAACAAATTATCTGAGCTCAGCTTCACAAGAGGATTCTTGAAATGGATTCAGCATTATTTACAAGAAAGGACTTGCCAAGCTAAGGTTGGAAGTAGCTTATCAACTCCTTTTGAAGTGAATGTCGGCGTACCTCAAGGCTCTATTTTAGCGCCATTTCTTTTGGGAATTTACATTGCAACCTTGAAAAGTTTTCAACAAGATATGGTTGTGGTGAAGTATGTGGATGACGTCTCTATGATCCCTCCGATTCAATGCTCCAACCAACCGGCAAGGAATATTAAGAACGAAATTGAGAAGATGAAATACTGGTGTCATGGGAACTCCATGGTCATTGATAAAATAAAGTCACAAATAATGATATGTAAGAAAATAATTATATTGCTGATATTGAGAGAGCTGTGCCTACGGTGAAACATATGAAGATTTTTGGATTGACGTTCTCCTCCGATGTGAGTAGGTTCAGTCACATATCCAATGTGTGTGCAACAGCAAATAAACGGATGAATATCATTCGAACGTTGAAGCCTTTGACTACTGCGAATGAACTTCATCTTATACACTTATATCTTATACTTATTACTTATATCTTATTACTTAATACTTATATCTTATTATTCGCTGCAATGAGATAAATTCAATTCTGGTAACGTGACATTAGACGGGGAAAATCAATCAATACGGCATGTGAAAACCAATGAAACAAATTTAGTTAACAAAGGACTTTAATTGAATATCTTTAATAAATAGGAAACACCGTTGTACTCAGCACTGCGATTAATTTTTGGCTGTCTATCTTTGATTTTAAGAGCCTCAACAATGCTAATCTCATAATCTGTGTTACCTTTGTACATTATTTTTAATTGTTAATCAATTTCTGAGTTACATCTACTACAGTTATGCAAATGCTCATTAATTGCTGTCGGACTCTTTTTATGTTCATCAATCCTCTGTTGAAGTCGGCGTTTAGTTTTGCCAATGTACTGGCTACTTAGATCGCCCAAGCATGAAAATTCATAAACAACACACGACTTCATCAACGGAATTGGCTTACTTTTAAGCGAGAAATACGATTTTACTTTACTTGTGCTAAAAACCACTTTTGCGTCTACGTTATATTTTTTATATATTCTTTTCAAATTCAGTTTTAATTTTTCGGATACTACTCCTATGTACGGTATGACAGTGTAGATTATTCCATTATCATTGCCATTATCATTACTCTTATCTTCGTCCACTTGCATGCTTAAATCTCGGCTTTGTTTTTTATTTAGGAAAGAATGTACAATACGTTCTATCATACATTTTGGATAGCCATTGCTTTCAAATATGTCATAGATCTTATTAATTTCATCATGAAAAGCTCTCCAACAACTGGATACTTTAAAAGCTCGATGTAACATACCTGTTATCAGACCTACTTTCCACTGTTTAGGACAGATGGATTTGTAGTATAATAGGAGTCGCGTGTAGGTAGGTTTACGACATATGCAGGTTTCGAAACCAGGATAAGTTTTAATGAAAACATCAAGGAATGCTATCTGGCTGTTACCAATCTCGGTTGTGAATTTCAGATTAGGGTGCTGCTTATTTAAAAAACTATGAAATTCATTAATTTTATTGAATCAAATACACATATACAGATATATATATATTTTTTGAGACATAGAAAAATAACAAGCTAGCCCTCGACTCGCATGTGAAGTATATCAATAAATTGATTAAAAAACTCAAACAAAATTATTAGCATATGATGATGGCATAAGCAATAGATTACCGTGGCTCTGTATGAGTATCCTGAGGTTATTGATCCTGCGTGAAGTAAATAAAAATATGATAAATCATGAAATGCGTCATAATAATAAACTTTCAAAACTGTGGTTAAATAAAAGGAGAAGTGTTCCTGATGCCATAGTCAATATAAGTAGTTACACTCTTTCCACTATTGAAAGTGAAACACTACAGTATGGGTTGAAGAACAGTATCATCTCTAAAAGAAAAGATGACTGCAATTTTAAATATCAAATTGAAAAAGCCATTTCACGTATGTGTAAAATATAATTCCGATTTTTCTGTGTCTCAAAATCTTAAACGCTAACTTATTACTGCTGTGAAGTCAATGGCAATAATGTATGCAATGAGGTAAGCAATGAAGCTTCTTCATAATTATGACAATAAGTTTTCATGAAACTCTTAAGAAGTTGTCAAAAAATAAAGATATAAAAATATGTTCTTTCGATAAAGGTAATGGTATTGTGATCCTTAACACGGATGATTATTGTAGTAAAATCAAAGCTATTCTTGGTGATGAATCTAAATTTAAAAACTTCTAGCTACGGATAATATCAAAAAACATCCAACTGTCATGGATGAAGGACGACTTTACAGGTATTTGAACTATTATGTTAAACATAATGTATCCGAAACCGTTTACAAAAATATAGTGCCTTCAGGTAGTGAAATAGTTAAAATGTACGGAACGATAAAGGTACATAAAAATAATACACCTGCGAGACCGATTGTAAGTACTATTGGATCGCGTAACTTTAAGTTAGCGAGATACTTCGATAACATTATAAAACCCAAATAAATACTCGATACATGTTAAATTCCACATCTCAATTCATTGATGACTGATCCATAAAAACTGATGAATAAAATTAATGAATTTCATAGTTTTTTAAATAAGCAGCACCCTAATCTGAAATTCACAACCGAGATTGGTAACAGCCAGATAGCATTCCTTGATGTTTTCATTAAAACTTATCCTGGTTTCGAAACCTGCATATGTCGTAAACCTACCTACACGCGACTCCTATTATACTACAAATCCATCTGTCCTAAACAGTGGAAAGTAGGTCTGATAACAGGTATGTTACATCGAGCTTTTAAAGTATCCAGTTGTTGGAGAGCTTTTCATGATGAAATTAATAAGATCTATGACATATTTGAAAGCAATGGCTATCCAAAATGTATGATAGAACGTATTGTACATTCTTTCCTAAATAAAAAACAAAGCCGAGATTTAAGCATGCAAGTGGACGAAGATAAGAGTAATGATAATGGCAATGATAATGGAATAATCTACACTGTCATACCGTACATAGGAGTAGTATCCGAAAAATTAAAACTGAATTTGAAAAGAATATATAAAAAATATAACGTAGACGCAAAAGTGGTTTTTAGCACAAGTAAAGTAAAATCGTATTTCTCGCTTAAAAGTAAGCCAATTCCGTTGATGAAGTCGTGTGTTGTTTATGAATTTTCATGCTTGGGCGATCTAAGTAGCCAGTACATTGGCAAAACTAAACGCCGACTTCAACAGAGGATTGATGAACATAAAAAGAGTCCGACAGCAATTAATGAGCATTTGCATAACTGTAGTAGATGTAACTCAGAAATTGATTAACAATTAAAAATAATGTACAAAGGTAACACAGATTATGAGATTAGCATTGTTGAGGCTCTTAAAATCAAAGATAGACAGCCAAAAATTAATCGCAGTGCTGAGTACAACGGTGTTTCCTATTTATTAAAGATATTCAATTAAAGTCCTTTGTTAACTAAATTTGTTTCATTGGTTTTCACATGCCGTATTGATTGATTTTCCCCGTCTAATGTCACGTTACCAGAATTGAATTTATCTCATTGCAGCGAATAATAAGATATAAGTAATAAGTAATAAGATATAAGTAATAAGTATAAGATATAAGTGTATAAGATGAAGTTCATTCGCAGTAGTCAAAGGCTTCAACGTTCGAATGATATTCATCCGTTTATTTGCTGTTGCACACACATTGGATATGTGACTGAACCTACTCACATCGGAGGAGAACGTCAATCCAAAAATCTTCATATGTTTCACCGTAGGCACAGCTCTCTCAATATCAGCAATATAATTATTTTCTTACATATCATTATTTGTGACTTTATTTTATCAATGACCATGGAGTTCCCATGACACCAGTATTTCATCTTCTCAATTTCGTTCTTAATATTCCTTGCCGGTTGGTTGGAGCATTGAATCGGAGGGATCATAGAGACGTCATCCACATACTTCACCACAACCATATCTTGTTGAAAACTTTTCAAGGTTGCAATGTAAATTCCCAAAAGAAATGGCGCTAAAATAGAGCCTTGAGGTACGCCGACATTCACTTCAAAAGGAGTTGATAAGCTACTTCCAACCTTAGCTTGGCAAGTCCTTTCTTGTAAATAATGCTGAATCCATTTCAAGAATCCTCTTGTGAAGCTGAGCTCAGATAATTTGTTAACAAGGTGAATGTGGTCAACATGGTCAAACGCACGACTGAGATCGAAGCTAATTAAAGCTGAACCAACTGTTTCAATCATATCCATTTTTCTAGTTAAAGCATCATGGATAGATACTAAAGCGGTTGCCGTGGAAGCCCATCTACGGAAGCCGTGCTACTCGTGACCGTAATGCAATTCAAAGTTATCTCTTAAGGAGTTCAATATGATCCTCTCAAGAATCCTTGACGCCGTCGGAAAGATGGTGATTTGCCTCATTTTCGATACATCGGCTGGTGTAGTCCTAGGTATAGGGTAAATAACTCCCTCCTTCCATTGATAGGGAATGCTTCTCAAATTAATACAATTTCGAACTATGAATGTCAGAGGTTTTGAAACATCATTACAGGCTGCTATGTAAAGACGCGGAGGTAAATCTGACGGGGGAACAGTCTTGCTCACATTCAACCTGGACAGTTGCTTCTTGACATTCATCTGTGTCACCGAAATATCCCACTGCTCAACACAACCACTGTCATTTGAGTCGAGAGTGGAGTCGATGTCATATTCTAAATCAGCAGAAGATTGTATTCGAAACCGTTGAGCTAGGATGTTCGCGAGATGTTCCTCACTATTGAAATCATGAAGCAGTGTCATCAAACTGTTTCGTGGCGTGTTCTTCCCATTTATTGCATTCACTAAATTTCCCAATCCTCTCGTACCGCTTTTTAACTTCTCCGCCCAAATCAATTTTGATTTCTTTATTTCCAATTTAACTTTTTCCTTGTAATGCAAATATTGCGACCAATCTTTGCGACGATAGGCATCCCATCTTTTGCAGATGAGCAGCTCTGTAAGGGCAGTAAGCCACTTACAAAATTTGAATTCGACCGCTTCACGAATATGGCTCTCCATGCTTTGTCGGACTCAATCAAAATTTGAGTAAGAAGCTTTCCTGGGAAGAAAGAAGAGCGCCCAAAATCATAGAAATACAGATTGTTTCATAAAAAATGGATCACCCTTAAACATCGCCTTAACTTCAACTTTGTCTAACTCCGCCAAACTTGAACGAATTTCTCTGAAATTTGGAAGATATGTCAGTTGTGCTTACTAATATCATCGTTGGAAATTTCAAGCATGAATATTGAGTTGTTTTCCTGTTATAGATAAAAAAAGTAGTAGATATTTTGATCTTCATTTAGCAATGTTACACAAAATCATACCTCACTCTTATAAAATTACATTTGTTTCCTTTGTTATGTAATATGTTGTTCTACAAGCCAAAAGCTATCAAGCAAAACAAAAATAAAGAAAATCGGTCAATCAGAGCCAGTATAGCACCATTATTCATCAACAATAATGTAACTGCTACATCTGATTAACTGGACTTCATGTTCCATAGCTTCCTGACTTCGTTGCGGTGGGGTTGGCAGCACTCCTGATTGCTTTCAGCTAGAAATCTATCTCTTACCGGTTGAAAACAATACAAAGCACAAATGAACAATAACGAGATCGCATTCACAAAAGGCAAAGTGTCAGGGTTTTCTTTGTCAGCTACAAGCAAGCGACTAAATGTCCCTTACACAAATGTGCATCGATGGCATAATGATGATTTTCGACTCTGTCGCAAAGAGGGCTCTGGCCGTCCACGCAAAACATCCAAACGTAGAGACCGCCTAATTTTGAGATTTGTTAAAGTTGATCCAAGTCTCTCGTTGACTGAGATGGTTGCACTAGACTCGTCTATTTCTAAGTCCACTATTCGTAGAAGACTTATTGAGTCGACTCTACTGATTTGGGCTGGCATTTGGACCACTGGCCGCTCTGAACTTCACATACAGCAAGGAACCATGAATTCTGAACGCTATGTGAATGTTTTACGAATGAACATTGGCCAAATGACAGATCAACTTGGTGATCCATCGACTTGGTTATTTATGGATGATAATGCTACGTGTCACAGGAGTAGTAGAGTCAACTTATGCAAGTCTCAATTAGGGTTTAGGACATTATCTTGGCCAGCTCGTTCTCCTGATCTGAATCCCATAGAAAATGTATGGAGTATTCTAAAACGCAACGTTCGTCGTTCACTTCTACCTACAGATGGCGTATCACAACTTACGTCACTGCTAAAAAGAGAGTGGAGAAAGCTAGATCACTCAAAAATCAACGATATCATCGAATCAATGCCTAGACGAATTGGTAATGTCCTTGACAATAAGGGTAGGACCACAAAATATTAGCTTCTTAAGAACCGTTACTGTATCATAGCTTATCAGATTATATAAGGACATTTAAATATATTAGGGACATGAAATAACATGAAAAATGCTTTCTGTATCATACTTATGTTTTATTTAGTCAACTTTTTAGGATGATCCACTTTTTATGAAACGGACTGTAGATTGTTTATCTGAAGTTGACTAGAATGGAAATTGACTCAAGGTCGCGGCACAGCCGGGGGAACTAAGTTGGGGCATGAACCACCAATGAAAGGCCTAGAATTGCACATGTGACTGATTCTAGTCCAATGATACAACCGTTGACAAGTGTATCTAAGTCAAAATGCGTGCGATTTTTGTGCCACTATTGTGCATTGCATGAAGCTTTCCTTCCATTCTAGAAGTTTTATTGTTATCAATTTCTATGCCCAAAATCATGCAATTTGGAAATGACTTCGCCTGCGATTGCAGCCTTTCTTCCATGAAACGTCGACGAGCAAATCAGAGTCAGAAGCTGTTCACTGATGCTGTTAGTAACGAATTTCATGCTCTTCACTCATTGATCCCTAGGAAATTCGATAGAAGTGGACATTTCTAAGTTAAATGTTGCAGGACTCACCTCCGCCAACTTTCATTCCGTACAATCAACTGACAGAGTCGCGTAAGTGGCTCGTAGCTCAGATGGTTAGAGCACAGGTCTAGTTAACCTTGGTCGTAGGTTCGAATCCTACCAGCCGCACATCTTTTGCATGGCAATTTGATCTATCGTTTATCTAATTTCATTGTTGTTAATTGCATTCACGACATGGTTTAAGATGCTTTGGTGGACAATGGATCCCCGCTACTTGCCTTAATGTCGGCGGTCACAATTGTGACGTGTTATTTATTCATTGATTATTATTGCCTTGACAACTGATGTGTGGTGGTGAGGGTTTGATCCAGCCAACTGACAGAGTCGCGTAAGTGGCTCGTAGCTCAGATGGTTAGAGCACAGGTCTAGTTAACCTTGGTCGTAGGTTCGAATCCTACCAGCCGCACATCTTTTGCATGGCAATTTGATCTATCGTTTATCTAATTTCATTGTTGTTAATTCATTCCCCATACAACATTGATAATGAATAATTTGCTATCTGCAAGCGATGACCATGTACGAAAGTTACCTTTTAAAGTTTCTTGTGCTTCATGGAACATCTTTACCACTTATTAGTTACGGTTGTTTACATTGCTCACTGTTATATATGTGCGTCATAATCGTGATGTTATTTACCTGTGTATTGACTTTGATTATCATTTTATTTTAAATATTCGCTTCTGCTACTACTCCTACATACAAGTGCTCGTCAGTACGGATCGGAATGGCCCTAAACTAGCGTAAAATATATAGAGCAGGCACTCTACAATCTTTATGATTATCAATAGCTGCACGACAAGGCCAGGATTTCAGCCGCACACAAGGCAGCCTTTCAGCTTGCACAACGCAGTCCTCCAGCTTGCTCAGCTATTCTAGATATTTTAGGCTAGCTTGGGCCATTCCGAGCCGTACTGACGAGCCCTTATAGGGATAAAATCTTCATGATTAGCAGAACTGTGAACTGTGACCATCAGTGTTGAGACATTTCATTTCTAGACCCAACACGCAGACAAGCCAATTTATCTCTGTGATTAGGCCTGTTACGTTTATGACATAAGAGCGATAGTGCAATTACAGAACAAGACGACCCATGGCATCGCTGATGACCCTTATCTACAACAAGCAGAGACGAAAATCATCAATAAAACGGAATCCACCTTGTATGACAAGCTTAAGTCTGTGACACAAGCGTCAGATTCGCATTGAAGATCCGTGGAGATCATCACAGAAGAAGAAGGATCAACATCAGTCCTAGATAATAATTGCAAATGGAACTTCGAGACCTAGTTCTTATCGAACAACTTTTCAATAGATGAGCTATCCTTGCAAATTTCATCTGTTCTAAAAACAATGAAAGAAAGCAACAAACTGCAGAGACTGAGGATTGATACTTGTCATAGCAGCAACACAGGCATCTGTATGTCATTTTCGTAAATCGATCTAGGTTAACTGAGTTGAATGAGCAACGAAAAAAGATTTTATGCAACCATTCTCTTCCGCCGCTTCGGATGGCAGGGGCATCCATCTTCAGCATAATGTGATGCTCAAGCATTAATATTTCTTTAATTTCCCTTTAAGCGATATTAGTATATCTTCAAGTTTGAGCATGAGTCATCTTGCCATGGTATGCTAGCAATAAGTAAAACTTTTTGATTTTCGTAAAGATAGATGCACTTGCAATCCGGACGGCGGAAGAAAATGGTTGTCTAAAGTGATTTACGTTCCAATTAGCCTAAATCGATTTGCAAAAAATGTAGAAAGGGATCACGGTATTTAAAAATTACTAAGTAAGACTGCGATATTGATTTTTGCGAAAGTTGCTTGAAAAATAGCAGGCTATATGTACATATGATGTAAGCTGTCCTCAAACTTGAACACTTTAAGCACAAAAGTTCCTTGGCAGCCGTATACTCTGCCTTTCGCCCTACAAGGGCTCGTCAGCACGGATCGGAATGGTCCATACCAGCTTAAAATATCTAGGATGGTTGAACAGGCTTAAAGACCGCAAAACAGGCTGCTTTCATATCACATCACACATTTTTCATATCATATCTATATCTTTTATGTTTATGTTTTTTTATGTCTTAACTTCTTTCTTGACATCTTTCTTGAACATGAACATTTCAATTGACATTACTGCTGAGTTTCGGACTTACGGACCACCACATTCTCCCACCTATTTGGCAAAATGACAAAAATTGTAAGAAATACTTGATTTGACATATAAATTGATATACACTGTACATCCGCGTCATGTTGATAGAATGAAATGGAATATGATAAGCAGGTGTTATCAGCTGTCTCGTCCTTGAAGTTGTCCTCGTAATAAACTAGAGTAACTTATATACAATTCATTTCAAATATAATTTACCGATTACAAGAGCCATAGCAAATTTCCAACTGTATATAAACAATTTATGCTACAATGTTTGAATTTATTTGCTTATAATGCAGATCTATTATTTGCTATAAACTTGATTAACTGGATTTTATTCTGTTCCACAGCTGCTTATCATTTTCAGTCTTATAGAACTAACAGTAAGTGATCTCTCGAGTTCCATTTACCTCTACATTATACCTATTCCACTTATTTTTTCATGTCAGTAAAAATAATTATTGAGATGAGCATAGTAATAACATTTTCAATATGAAAACAATCTGGGGCGACCGCACAGAAACAGTATTAGGTAGTGAGTTGTTAAGTTGTTATTGATAAGTAAATTTCATTGGGTGAGTGATACTGCTAAAGATTTATTGGCCTAACAGTTTTCTGTGTGGCGCACTAAAAAATAAAATCAAAAAAATGAGTGAAAATGAACGCATAGCCTAGCACATAATTTCCCCATTTTCTACTACTGACCTACAATCGGATTCGGGCTCCTCTCAAAAGTCAGAGTCCTATCTACTCCAGCAGGGTTGGAACCGGCCGGGTTTTTAGGTGTCGGGGTGGAACCGGCGGCCGGTGCAGTCATAACCGGTCAGAACGAAGCCGGCGTCTCTGTAAGCCACTAATTAAGACTGGCAGCGCTGCTCAGCTTATTCTCCATGTCAATGTAGCATGCGGTAGGCCTGCAGGTGCTCCGGATAAGCAAGAGTTCCCAATTAAACGCAACGATGCTGATTTTCATCAATTTCTATCCAAATTGATCTTCTATCAGGTAATTAGACAAATATTTGTACTCTGATAATATATTTTGTAGATGAAGATAACTTGTTCAAGATATGGAATTATTTTGCGATGGATAGGCTAGCGAACACATAGTTCTTACAAAATTCATTTATGCTGGAGTATTCGATTCCGGAGCTCTATTTGAGATCGAGTATGGCTTAAAACTAGATGTATAATTAAATAAGTGTCAATGGATTAAAGACTTAATCATCATATACGCGCCCTCACTGCCGTCAAGCCATCTATGAAAACTTCGTAGTACTCATCCCACTGGTCGACACAAGTGCGAAAATCTTGTAAGAAAAACACAAAAATTATAAATATTGAAATAAATTAAATTCAGATTGAGGATATTGCAAGAAAAACTCCAAATGTGTTGTTCTTTTTCTAAGATCTGTAATAAATTGCAAAATTTATAACTCTGGCTTTGTTTTACCATAAAATTGGATGAATTGTAACAACTCCCAATTAATTGCAACATCCTTAGGATTTCCAATGAAACTTGTCATAAGTTCCACGTATCAGGCAATTACTTTCCTGGATGGAGAACGTCAACCTGGTGAAGACTTCTATATGAAATCATCAATGCATTGTAGCAGATAATGCCTGGATAATGCATAAATTTCTTCGGTCATTATCTGCCATGACAACCCGGAGCTTATGACTCTTGGTACGTCGTAATAAAATGTAATTAGATAGACTGAGCTTACTCATTTCGATACTTTGACAGGATAAAGCGCAAGGACCCTATGTCTGAGTTCTTTATTTTCAAAAAGCATGAAAACAAAGTACCCAAACTGATTTAAAGCATGTTTGCCGTTTGAAAGCAGTGCTCTATTTTCTCTTGGACAACAAAGTATCCGTGAAGAAAATAAGAAAAGTCCAGTTATCCTTTATAGATATATAAGATAGGGCCTTTCTGTAATTTGCCATACAGTCCTTTGTTGTCATCATTGATGAGCCGCTCCATTTATTGGATGCAACTAGGGATTCCAATCCCGGGATTGGGATCTAGCCTCTGGACTGTCAATCCCGGGATTGAGAAGTTTACAATATAGCTGTATTCCGTCTAAAGTAAGACAAAGTGGCGAAGATAAAACTATCAGAAATCCATCCACGATAGATACAGGCTCTTCACACTTCAATATAATCTTCAACGTTGCGTTTTCAATAATCCATTGATGAGGCTTTTTGAATAAAGGTCGAGACTTAAATTTTATGTTGTTCATTTGCCAAAGCCAACAATATTTGAAAGCATGACCAAATTGAAGATGAACATTGGCAAAGTATGTCTTCACAATCTCGGGATTAAGAATCGAGCTAATCTTCGGGATTGAAATCTTTAGGAGGCAAATTGCTCACTAGACCACAGCCTATGTATGGTAATGTTTATTAGCCTCTGGTTAATTCAATCCCGGGATTGATTTGTTCATGAAGAATTATCCTCATTTGACCACAGTTGTTATTCACTGTCTGTCCTCTGCATATGATTAGAAGACATAAAGGGCCTGAGTATATAATCATCACACATGCAAGTATGCTGACACAGCTGTATTGAATTAGTATTCAATTATTGAATTAGTTATTCAAAGAAAGATATTGAAAAGAACTTGAAAATCTAATCGGTTTCCACTAGCGAAGCAGTAAAACATCTATAAATTACTGCCAAAAATATCAACTAAATTCATAAATGAATCCTGGGATTTCAGGATTTGCACAAAGCCACGGAATCCCGAGATTCCAATCCCTACCAGTATCACATGCTACTAACATAAATCTATGCTTTGTAATAGGATATTTACGATTCTACTCAATCTCAGGAATAATCCCGGGATCCCGGGATTGAGATTTTCCGGAATTTTGGAGTCCCTAGATGCAACGCAAGCTTCAGCATTCCTACGGGGTGATGGAAATGCTTATTTGCTGTGAACAGACGCAGAGACGAGACAATCCCTTGTCTGATCCGAGATTCGAAATTCTTCTGACCTCATCACCCAATGGCTGACAATGGGAATAATATAAATTTGAAGTTTGCCAGTGACAGGATCGGCCGATTTTGATAAAACTTGCATATTTTTGGAGCTGATAACACTAGAATTCCTTTAAACCCAAACTTGAAAGTACCAGCGTTAATACAACACAAGCTGTGAAGTTGTGTGTAGGAATTCCAAAGTCCCGGAAAATCTCAATCACTGGATCCCGGGATTTTTCCCGAGATTGAGTAAAATCGTAAATATCCTATTACAAATCATAGATTTATGTTAATAGCATGTGATGCCGGTAGTGATGCAAATGGAAAATTTTCCGTCAAAATTTTCCATTGGAAAATTTTGAAATTTATTTTTCGGTGATTGACATTTTTTCTTTGTTTTGGAGACTTATTATAGTCGTTTGAAAAGACTGCAATATTCAAAGACCGAAAACTTCTCTATCATTCCTGTATGTTAACTTTTGGAACCTGCAACTGCACCTTTTCCATGTCTATTTCAGATCTTTCCAAATGAATTTCAGACATTAGATGGATTTCAGATTTCTCTAGCTGAATTTCAGATATCTGTCAGAAGAACAACTTTGAAAAGATCTTAAATTCAACTGGAGATCTCCAATTCATCTGGATTATATCTGAAATTCATTTGGGCAGATCTGAAATCGATTTGGAACTATCTGAACTATGTGAACTAGAAATGGAGGATGTGTATCCTCAACGAAGATATCGGACACTACGCCAGAAGATAGAAGCTATCATAGATATTCTTTTTCTCATCACAGATATCTTTAGTTTCCAAATATCTCACGAGTTTACAGTTTTTATATCTTCCAATACGGTCGCTCATGAATACTGAGTGGACTGTATGCTTATACTTCACATGTTCATCAACACATGGAGAATCTGTATCACTATGATCAACGCTGCATGATAAAGCTTAACTTTTAAGCTAACAATTAGCAAACTCCAAGATGAAGTATATCATTTTTGCTCCAGATCTTTCACATTGCATGAAGTTATACCTCTATTGTAATACCCAAAATTTTCCATAATTTTCCGGAAAATTTTCATCGCTAGATACCGGTAGGGATTGCAATCTATGTCGTTGAAGTTAGCACCAACTTCAACACCAACTTTTTGAATAGAGTTTGTACAGAATAGTAACTGGTAAATACCGGTTATTATACAGTAATTACAGTATGTAGTTGCAGTAATTACAGTAAATTACTGTATAATAACCGGTATTTACCGGTCGTAGGAGTGTTGGAGTGTCGGAGAAGTGTGTGTTCAAACTCATACTCGATTAGTAGAACACTCTTCCACCGGTTAGAGCACTGTACAAACTCATTTTCCATGTAGCACCAAGTACTTTTCTGGAAAATCTTATCATTTTCTTGAAAAAGTCGGTTTTTGGCGGTTTTTACCGGTTGTTCGTGTAGGGAAGGTGCTGGAAGTTGCTGTACAAACTCAGTTTTTTGTGCTTTTATCTAAATGTTTCCATCGGAATGCTGAACAAACTCGCTAACTAGGTAGCACCAATACTTGCACCAATTTTTCGAATTTAAATTTGAATTTTGAAGGTGAAGGAGTTCGAATTTTGGAAAAATTTTTGTCTGTACAAACTCTGCGTCATTAATAGTACCTGTACATGTGGTTTTCTATTCTGTACAAACTCTATTCAAAAAGTTGGTGTTGAAGTTGGTGCTAACTTCAACGACATAGATTGCAATCTCGGGATTCCGTGACCTTATACAAATCCTGAAATCCAAGTATTCCTTTATGAATTTAGTTGACATTTTGGCAGTAATTTATGGATGTTTTAAAATGGCAAGATAATCAAAATCACAACTATTCTCCTCCATGCATTGCACTGGCACATTGAGATTCCAAAATCCCTAGTTGGGATTGCGCGATTGAAGAATCTTTTAAATACCTTCCACCATTAGCTAAGCTAATGCTGTAAATAGCAACTGTGGTCAAATGGGGATAATTCTTCATGAACAAATCAATCCCGGGATTGAATTAACCAGTTGCTTATAACCATTACTACACATAGGCTGTGGTCCACATGTAGTGAGCAATTTGCCTCCTAAAGATTTCAATCCCTACATGTAGATTGTGAAGGCATGCTTCCCCAATGTTCATCAGTAGTAGCATAACATATTGCAGACCGAGGTGCAAATGTGCAACCCCCCTCCAGCAGGAAGGAAGACGCCAAGGATGTGATGGAGTAGATCGGACCGAGAGGAGAAAACCGACCCCTCCCAATCTCTCCGACTTTGGTTGTTGGTTGTTTGATTTTGGTTTTCCACACTTAAGATTTTGCAGGTTTTGGACATTTTGGGATGAAAAAGGCCATTTCTCGGGGTGAAGGAGTCTCCGGAGAGGAGAACCGAGGGCAGATTCGGAATCTACGTAAAATTTTGGGTCGGGAATGTTGTTTTCAACTCCATCGGATGAATACTGGAAACCCTCACCCCTCCCCCTCCCCGGCAGACAAGCAAGTAAGCAGGCAGGGGAACTAGAGAAGGGTTTAGGAAACGTCGGGAAGGAAGGAATCAGGAGGACGGAGAGGAAAGACTTGTGATGTTTCTTGACCGACTTGTCTCAGCTATATAAGTGGAGTCTCCACCGACGGGAATCAGTTCTCCGTTGCCAAAGTGAGTGGAAAGCCAGGAGATGGCCTAGTCTCCAGGCCATCTTAGTGGGCCTTAACTTTAAAGGTTTGTATCTTTGCTTGCAGGAATCGAATGGACTTCGTTCAACGTTTGATCGAGAGCTCATGATTCAGGTCAATTCATAGACTACGTATAAACGCTTCATAGGAAGTTCTAACATGGTTTTCTGAAGCTTTCGACCCTGCTGAATTCAACGAATGCATTTATAAGTGTGCATGAGAGTTCTCATTAGACGAGAGAGTATTCCTAACTCAGGAGACTTGTATATAAAGAAGAGAGTTGACTTTACTTTTCGCAAGTGTTGGATGCATGGCACGGAGAGTTTCGCTGTAATATTTCTTCAGGTTTAAGTTTAATACGCTGTAAGCGTTCCTTCAGGACAGCGGATAATGCCGTACTGATAAGTGTGGCAAGAGAGTGTGTCATAATTTAGACCAAAACCTCTGAGGCAACTCATGTTGGTCATTTGACATATTTCTCAACGTAGCACTTTGAGCGCCAATCGGTTGAGTCTTAGCTATCTTGTCATGGGTGGCTTATAAACATCTCCATTGCAAAACGCTTGTGGATCGTGACACGGCTTGCTATCAGGCTTAGAATCTTTCAAGTAGTTGATGAAAAGACAATCGTTTATATGAGTTTTGACGACTTGGGGGTGTTTCCTCTTGTAAACAATCCACCGGTTTTTATGTCAAAATCGGGGCCCGGATACCAACACAGTGACATGACGCATGCTCTGTCCGCCAGAGGTTGGATATGTGGGTCGAGGCCTTGGAGCTGGGATATGATCCCCCCTGAGAAATGCCTGTAACGGATCCAAGAGCTTAACGCCTTAACGAATCATTGCTATCAAGTCATTGACGTTGCAAGTGGATTTCCGGTGCAATACCGAGTATACTACACGAGTGCCTTAACACTCTCCCGTAGGTTGACCATAGGTAACTCATACATGCAAGAATGAACCATGAGTTCTGTTAAGAACTGCCTCTATTACCGAGGCTAAATGATGAAATGGAATGAAGGGAGGTCACACTTGCATCACATGCATGCAACACAAAATAGACTTCTCTCTTATGTAGCAAGCAATCCCTTATCATGCGAATGAAAAGTCATGTTTCAACGATGAACATTAAGAATCAACTGTTTCATCCAAACTTCAACATTGTAGGAATGTTTTATAGATATAGTCACTTACATTTAAGAGTGTTCTCAAATCAGCATTAGAAAGTTCAGGTTTTAGGTTTTATTAAATGTGACGGTTAGCGCAGTCAGACTGAAACACTCTGTAGAATTATGTTTTATAAAAGCAGTGGTTACCAGCGCTACATCAGTCAAATAAAAATAGTGTATAATGTTTCATAAATACAGTGATGGCAAAGTTTTGTCACGATAGGCTACATGACATTTAATAACACGCGTCGTTGAATGATGGAAATGTAGAGTCAACGCTCGATAGACTAGAATCAACTATAATAAATGAAAACTGCTCAACACGCTTCACAAACGTTAGGTGTGATTATGTGAAGTTATGTGGGAGATGCAACAGTTAGATTGAAAACAAGGGTTGGCAATCACGAAAGGTGAACACTGTTTCGTCAATCTGTACCATATCTGTTATCAGAAGTCTTGTAGGTTTGAGTATCATACGAGACAGCCGTTGAACATTCGACGGGTTAGACGTTGTTTCATTCTAAGCGACTGTAAAATCTTGTTAGAACTGTGTCATTCATGCTATGTCTCAGATGTGATAGGAAGAAAGATGTCAGATACAGTTTAATAATGAATTTTATTCCTCACGTTTTCATTGACACATTCTTCCAAGTGCTATTAGGGACTACATCATCTCATTTTATCATGAAAAGACAAACTTAGAATTTGCTATCCCTAAAGGTTTCTTCGTTTTCCAACAGCTCATGGACAGTTTGATGAATAATAATGTGAAAGGACGTTTAGTTGCAGAGATCGAATTTGAGAAAGTGAATGATGAACATGCGGGTAAACGTGCAATGTTTCATTTTGGATCACATTCTGTAGAGACAATACATGATCCTTAAGATTTCTATCAGCGACACATGGCTAAAATTGCATCTCGAATAGATTCATTTCATTAGCATGGATCAAACTTGTTCCTATGTCGAATAAAACACATTAATATTCAGCTCAATGTGCTAAACTAGAAAATCATTTTATGTTGTCTACAAGATTTGGAAAAGCAATCATGAGTCAGTCATCTACGTACCCCCTTTTCCCTGCCGCAGCGAAGTCACGGAAGAAACGCAGTTCTCTTATTGGCTATCATTGTGTCATGCGTGGATTCGCAGGAGCATAGAAAAGCAATCATCTCTCCTTTCTCTCTTCATTTCATTCTCTTCACTTGGAAGCCGTGTGTGACTTCCTCAAGCCATTCTCCGTCTCATTCTTGCCAGATTCAATCCTGCTTCCGAATTTCCAAGTGAGTGTCATATGGTGTCATATCATCATCCTCAACCTGTTCATATCGGTCGTATCATCGCGTGCTCTCGTGCTTCGTTAACTATCTTGTGTCAATTCTTCAACTTTGTGTCCACTAAATGTGACAAATTTTATATCATTGGTCTCCGCATCGACTCACTGAGTTCATCGTGTTATCAGCGTAACCATTCACTTGTGGATATCTTCGATATTCGTCAATTTGTGATCCCTCGCCGATCTTCTGCTTCGCTAGTGATTTGTGCTTGGTGGTGATCTTGTCTTGTCTGTTGCTGTGCGTCTCTGACCAACTGACGTCAAAAAATCGTACCACTCATGCAGATAAATCCTTGATTTCCGGAATAAGAGAATTGTGAAAGTGCTAATCCAAAAGTGTGTGACTGGTCGTCTGGTAAAGGCTGTGGTTGATTGTACAGTGACGTATGACGTTCTACGTTCCGATCTCACTTGTAAGAAGCTTCTAGCTTTTTTTCTACTGCTTGCTCAAATACGACGATGCCTAGAACCACAGCTAATTCAATAAATGTGGATGCTTCAAAGCTGGCTACAGTTAGTGACATCCATGATGTCATCCGCAGCATGAAAGAAGACATAATTTCATCCTTTAAGGATGACTTTGTTCGTTTGGAATGCAAAATTGAGTCGATCAATCGTCGAATTCATGAGCTTGAGAACTCCTTCAAAATCTGTCGAACTGCTCAAACCGCGTAGCAATCGGACATAATTTCGTTGAAAAGTGAAATTTCACAGATTTGTTCTGCGAAAGGTGACATTCTTGAAGAAGTTCAGGAACGAATATCAAAAAGAAACAATTTGATAATCTTTGGTCTAGAGGAGAAAAATGATGGCACATTGGAAGAGAGAAAAGCTTTTGATAGTAAAAGGGTTGATGAGGTTTTCTGTGCAGTCACCAGGGACGATACCCCTTATTCAAACATTCATCGTCTGGGTAGATTCTCACAAAATAAACCGAGACCTCTCCGATGACTCTGAAAGATGGCAATTCTAAGTTGGATATCATGAAAAAGGCCCGATTTCTGAAAAATGATGACAGATTCAAGGCTGTGTTCATAAGTCAGGACAAAACTAAATCTCAGCAACAAGCATGGAAATTTCTACTTCAAGAACTCCAAAAAAGACGAGGTGATGGAGAGGATGTGGTGATATATAATGGAAACATCTGTCCTCGCGACTCTTTGAAGAATTTTAGAATGTGATTTTACGTGAAAAGCGATATCCCACATTTTTACTGATGAATGCTAAATCACTACTTGGCAAATTTGACGAACTTCGTGTTTTGGTATTTAGTCTGAAACCTGATTGCATCGCTGTGACTGAATCATGGTTATCAGATGACAATCCGGACTATCTTTTCTTGATGAATGATTACATTTTATTCAGAGCAGATCGATATAATAGGAAGGGAGGTGGCACATGTATTTGGATCCATCGTTCGTATAATCCCATACAGCTAAATTTATCGAAATTCGAATTGATTGACTACTTGGCAGTCGTATTACCATCATTAAATCTGATGATTCTGTCCATGTACATTCCTCCAGGTCTCTCAAGGTCGATTCACAGAGACTTTATGAGCTGTTTGACTTCATTCACTGATTCTTTTCTAAAAAGTAAGAATCATAATACTGGCATAATATTTTGTGGAGATTTTAATGACTTTCCAATCGATTTCTTCTATGAGACCCTTACATGCTCAACCAAAGTCAAACCTCCAACACGCAGCCACTCCATCCTTAATCACATATTCATTACTGAAAACATAGAGGCACATTATCCTGATGATGCTTGTATTGGTCCTCCTTTGGGTACATCAGATCACAACAGTGTTTTACTTTCATCTTCATCTGCTCCTGTGATGGACTGTGTTCAGAGGAAAGTTGTTTATGACTTCCGGCATCAGAATATTTCTAAATTTTTGCAAAATATTAGTTCAGCGGACTTTAGTTCTGTCTTCAATGCTGCCTCTGCAAACGATAAATGCCACACCTTTTACAGTATATTCTATTTGGCAATGTCTCACATTCCTCGAAGAGAAGTAATGATGCGGTCTTCAGACAAACCGTGGATTATCCCTATGTTGAAATTACTGATCGACGATCGTTGGAGTGCATACAGAACAAGAGATTGGGAAAAGTATAAATCATTGAGTCTCAAGGTGAGTCAAGAGATCACGAAAGCCAAACAATCATGGGCAGACAGACTTTTAAACTCCCAAAGGAACGCATGGGCGATTGTGCGGGAAATTCAGGGCAAAAACATCAAAGTTGTTTTGGATAAGATGTTCACTCAGCAATTCATCGATGACCTCTCTGCTATTTTTGAAACCAATTTCATTTCTGATACTGATTGTGATATCACGGGTATATGCTATGATAGTCCAAAATGCAGCTTGCAGCTTGATTGGTATGACGTCTCTACCATGTTAAAGAAACTCCCAATGAAACAATCTGTTGACCCTGATGAGATTCCAGCGAGGCTATTGCGTTTTTCTGAGGATTTCATCTGTGTTCCACTTTGTGACACTTTTCAGACATCAATAAACACCATGACTTCCCTGATTTATGGAAGTGTGACTACATCCGCACTATTGAAAAGAAGACTAACCCTACGGTGAAAGACTTTCGGCCTATTTCTCTGACTCCAATCATCTCTAAAATTTTCGAACGCTTGATTCTCGCTAAGATGACGAATGAATTCATTCGTTTCTTCGACGACGAACAGCATGCTTTTCGACCTCATGGCTCGACAACAAATGCCCTTATCATATTCATCAAAACATCATGAAGTTCAGAGAGTGTCACAGTGTTTTGGTCTACGGATTACGTGTGTAGACTTTGAGAAAGCATTCGATGAGGTTCACCATAATCGTCTGCTCAACGTCCTCGCGTATTTTGGTTTTAATAACGGCTTTATTGCTTGGTTAACTTCATACCTCAAATTCCGTGTTCAAAGAGTGCATGTCAATGGCATTATTGGTCTTCTGGTGAAAGTAGAGTCGGGTGTCCCGCAAGGGAGTGTACTTGGTCTTTACCTTTTCTGCATGTACATGGCCAGATTGAAGCTTCAAGACGACTGCGCTAGAATAGTGAAGTATGCCGATGATGTCACTCTAATTGAAGCATTTACCATGGATCGGTCACCACATTGTTTACACCGAATTCAACAATAGGCGGAGGCCTATAAGATGACTCTAAATCTAGAGAAATGTAAGCAGATCATGATCAAGAAGTCAAAAATTGCATCAATTCCACTATATGACGATATTGTTCTTTCTGAATCATTTCATATCTTGGGTGTCTCGTGGAATAATCGCATGTCATGGGAAGACCATTTCAGTAACGTTGTTCGCTCCGTTTCGCGCCGCTTGCATATTTTAAGAGTCCTCAGACCATTTGTAACGAAAAGGAAGCTTTTCACCATGTTCAATGGCATGATCCTTTCCCTCTTATTTTATGCTACACCGTTATTCGGCAACATTTCTAATCCGATTCCGCTCAAACTTCTTTGGGTATTGAAGCGCGCGCATCACATCATCTGTGAAGACAACGGTGAATGCTCAATTATGCCTTGCTTGAATTCTGGTCGTGAAACTTTGACGCTGAGACATTTCAGAAAGTGTGAATTCCTGAATCATCCGCTACATCATCTTTTACCAAACAAATTGCCTGTTACAGGGCATTATCGTCTTCCTTATTGCTCAACCGCTAAACATTTTAAATCGTTTCTTCCTTTTGCCTGCAAATTGTATAATGCGAAGCTGTGACATTTTATCATCCGTAAAAGTATTACATATGTAATTTCTGATTTTCATTTCTTCGATATAGTGCTTATTATTATTATGTCTGTGTGGCCTAAACCCTACCATAGAGGAGCAGGAGATAGTGTGGCTGATTATTGTACAAACATATTTTGTTGAACCATTACCACCACCGCCACCTAGACATTATACCTCCAAGTCCTTTAAGGAATTGAAGCTTAATTCGAGGTGGAAGGGTACATTCATTAGTTTACTGGATGAAGACGAGGAGCTCGACTTGGGTGACAGATTTTAAATAGTGTGAACGCAACAAAGGGTTATCTTCAGGGCCACCTCATATGTATTTCACATAGTATTTTCACATAGTATTTTTCTTTTCTCTCATAATCATGAATATACTTAGTGGTATTCTTTCGTTACAGACTGCCATGGCTATGAATCCTACTCCTACTGCTGCATCACTCAATCTTCATCATCTCGAGCTCTGGAATCCGAAAATTGAAATGGTAGTTCAAGGCTATCCCACCTACAAACAACAAGTGCGCTACAACGTTGTTCGACTCCATCTTCAAACGCCGGTGGTATACTTGCCAAGAGTGGATACGCAAGAAAATGTTTGCTGTCAAAACCTGAACATACTTGATATGTTAGAAGACGTTGTGAGGCAAAGGGCTGTTATTCCAACTGAGCTATCGCAGTTGTTGCCAGAAAAGAAAGCTTGATATTATAAACCATTGTATCGCGGTAATCGCTGTTTCATTTTACAAAGCAAGTATTGTAAAGTCACTTCAGGAGTAACACTTGAACAGTCAGTTGAGAAAGAATTGTCACCGCTAGGTGCAGGCTTTTTTTCCTTTCGTATTGAGGTGCCTGATATTTATGTCGGACCTCATGGATCTGATGGTAATTTGATCTTTCTCAATTTACGTATTGCTCAAATTCATCATCAACCTGAGTTAGGAGGTCTTGATCACATTGAGAAGATCATTGATTCATGTGTCAAAGAGTGTCAAGAGCCTGTCACCAAACCTAGACGTCGTCGTTTGTGAAAGAAAGCTGGAGTTTCTACCAAAGAGAAATCTTAACTATTCTAATCAGTTGGTTTATAGTGAATGTGGAAAGCGTGATGTTGTGCGTTATATTCCATTAGCACACTGCAATCATGTTGCATGTATCTTTTGTTTTTTGAAGGACAGACATCCTTGTAAAGTTCCTACTCAATGCATTATTTTGCAATGTATATTGAGTCTTCTTAATATTGTAGGTCATCATCTTCATAGACAGTTAGGGGATTCCAGTGCAGGAGGTGAGTGCTATTGCATTGAGGGAAAGCGATCAAACTGCTGTTAATGTGTATCATAGATTTGCCTACTGTCCTCTACACAAAGACGAATGGTCACAACGTCATGTGCACGGACTTGATCCTTCTATTTTGATTCATATTGGATTTGTAAATGAAACGCATTTGATAAGTGATTTCAAACGATGGCTGTCAGGTTTCTATATTGCTAACATATTAGGAAATGATACTGAACGAGAAGCGGCAACACTTCAGTTACACATTGATAACTTATATTTGCCATGTTGGGTAGATCGTGTAAGACAAGACTATCATATGCATTGTGATCTAAAGAAGTTTAGAGATGAAATGATTTTTGATATGGCTGCATTTTCCGGTGAGAGGTATCACCTCAACAGACCACTTTCACATTGCAATACTAGAAATAAAGCCACCTACATTGCAAAACTCTCTTCACGCTGGCATTGTAGTCTCTATGATGCTTATCAACTGTATCTACTGCATATTATTGTCAACAGCATGGATGTTAATTGTAAATATAGTCTGAACATGTTTTACTCTTTGCAATAAGTCTAAGTGCGAATGAGTGATGAACTTTTCATGAACTGTATTGCTCTCTGATTGTATTGTGAATTTTATTTGACTGATGTTGAATAAACTTACAGTGGAACTTGCTTGCTATTCCTGTTGTATTCATTGTGGAAGGGATATAGTCATTCAAGCAATATTAAATCTTGTGAGTGTTAACAACGTTCATGATGACACATCGCACATTAAGTAGCCACACGTGTGATTTCACTCTTGATTAGCAAGGATTCGATGGATTTTTACAAGATTAGAAACTTGCATTTAAAGTAAAGATTGATGATATGAAAGTGGCAGTTACTGAAAGCCTTCCTCTCTTCAAAAGATTAATAGAGAGTTTACAATCTCAAGATGTGAAGGGTAGACTCATTCCTTATATTGAAATGAAAGATTCGCAAAAACGACCTCGTTTTGGATCCTATTGCTCAGAATGGATTACTCTTAGTGACCTATTTTATGAACGACATATGGAGAAAATCATTGAGAGAATGGAAGAGACGATGGAAGGAAAAGTATGTGTTGTAAAACATATAATGACTCAACTGAGCGTGTTTACATCAACGACTTGGTTTGATAGCCAACATGCTGTGTAGATGAAATAAAAAATACTTCAATAAAGTATTCGTTTTACTGAGATTCATTTTTGCAATGGGCTATAGAACAAAATTAGTCACTCTGCTTTGTTAGGGAGATGAATGGGTCTTTGTTCGTCAAAAGGGCGTGTCACTTAAGTCTTTGTTAAGTGAGTAGCAACCACTTGTGCGACTTTGTTCGTTGTGAGAGTACAGTCATTGTGTATGAATAGGGGCATGTCAACATTGAGTCATAGCTCTTTGAACCACCCACACGGTGAAAAGTTCACGCTGTCTACCATAATGAAACAGTACTCAACCAGCCTGTCACGTAACAAAGACAGGTAAAACGTGAAAAGGGAAAAGAATGTGATTGGAGATAGATGTGGCTACGAAACAGGCGACTAGACCATTGCAATCATTTCCGTCCTTGCGCTAACCATGGAGTTGCTCGAAGCCATCAACTCCTCTGCTCTCGCAATGGGCTGACTGAACTCCTTTACTTTAGCATCGGGCAAAAATGCCTTCAATCAAAAGATAACTCATCACGGAGAAGTCGTTACCACAAAAACAGCACGTCACCGGAGAAATTAACTTAGGGTTGTCTCAACAGGGTATGGCATCACTGTATGTGTGCCGTTAGACTATTGGACACGGTTGCAATTCAATTCTCTTGAAACATTCCTTAAAAAAAATCTCACCATTCCCAAAGAGATTGTTCGACACAGTGGGAAACGGCCACACGTTCCAGTCATGGAAAGAAGACACATGTATGTTCATTTTGATAGACAATGTCTCATCATCCATGAAAAGGAGGGCAGCGAATTAGACATACTCAATTGCAATCCCTCCCCATTGTAGGAAAAGGTTTCCGCTCCTTTGGAAATAAAATTCAAACCATCTACATGGGTCCACGCAGGGACGGAAGACTGTTTACGTTGAATCCTTATCTTGTCTCCATGACCTTTGAAAATGATGTCCATGTTGATAACGATCAACCACCGTAACTCTCTCCACACACTTAGGACGCACCATCGGTCTTCATGAGACCAAGGCCTAGCGGCCACCTTATCAAGAAATAAAAATTTACATCTACCATGCCACACAAGAACACCGCTTTCCATCTTTCTTAGGCATTGAGGAAGCGCTTATGCTACATCACTGAGTTTTGAATTAAAGAAGAGTTGTAAGGAAATTATCAGCATGCCTCTATGTGTCATGGAAAAATCTGTGTGCTACATTTCATGATATGAAACGACATAATCAGATAACTCTAGAACGGTTTCAAGTACGAAAGTTGAACCCTCTTATCTTTTGTGAATCATGAGCGTCATCAGCGTCATGCGCGAAATGAAAAGACATCGATTTAGAACAAGTGCATGCCCACCTTTCCGATTCCGTGTATCATCGCGGTTCCCCACAAATGTTGGTCATTCGCATGAGCAACGGTAGAAATCTTGAAATCTTTCACTGCGGCAAAATATAAGTCGTAGGAAACCGTTCTCATTCCTTGATGCACTCGATGTGCTACGAAGTCGTCAAAAAATGCCAACACTCATGCCTCATCAACGGCTCAGCACCTGACATTGAAGAATATAGTGTCTGTTCAATTGAAAATGATAGTGAATGTAGCAAACATTAAAACCAGTAATCATTGTACTTTTTATGAAGGTGAACCCTTTCTTGCTGCTCTGATTCGGAAGTGCCATCCTGTACATATTGCAGTGTTTCACAACGGGCATTGTATCATAACCGGCTTACGTGATATCAGTAAAGTAGCTGACATTGTTAAATCTTTAATGCGTTATCTATTTGAAGGACAGTTAACAGAGTCCCGTCAATCACATGATGTGCTTTTTGCTTCCTAGTGAGTCATCCCATTGCTGATGGTCTACCACCATCAATAACGGCCACACACTTGTCGGTGAAAAGGTCACGCTATCAACAAGGGTGAATAGATTCTTATCAGATTGAGTGGCGCTTTACCACTTACAATGAGTCAGTACTATTTATAGACATGAGTTATTGCCACTGCAAGTCAACAACCTAAACTGAATAAAGATTTTTGTGCTAGAGATGCTATATGACGATGTTGTCCTACCGATAGAAAAATAAGTAACTTTTGCGAATGATTACTTGATGATGAAACAAGTCAGGAAAGTGATCAACCGATGATTTGGAGTGATCAGCATATGAACGCATGTCACAAGATACTCACTCACAACACCCCATAGAAAACGCCATGGAGTGGAAAAGCAAAACATCAACCACAACAGAGAGGAAGCATCATCAAACATCGCCGGACGGAGGAGGAGAAAGTTTTTGTATCTTGGGTGGAGGCAAATGTGTGTCTGGATGCCCTATGGTAGTGAGTGATTAGGACTCATCCAGCATCGCTTGTCTTCCCAAGCTGAGAGGCCTCGTTTTCATAAACGTCGTTGTTGTGCATGACTTAATAATGGTCATTTCGTCCATTTTAATTTTTATAGAATTTACGGCATCTCCATAGTCCCTATGCATCATATTCCTAACGATTGACTTCGAGATGCCTTTCGCCCGTTTAGGAAAGCGCTGTCGATTTTAGTTTCATGGAGTGCATCTTGGGCCGAAGCAAGATCATCTCCTCTGTCTCCTTGCCGGCGCACTCATCCTTAAAGGAGCCAAGCTACGCTTTTTTTGAAGTCGAGTAAAGCGGATGGTCAGAGGAATAGTTGGAACTATCAAACTCGGGTGCTAAATATTTTAAGATATCTTCCTACTTGACATGGCTAGTGGTTGTCAAAGCCAGGAAGAAGCTGTCTGCATCACGTCCTACTAATCCAGTTGGATAAGTGGGTTCGTCTTAAAAGTGTGGTAAAACAACTTAAGCATTTCTAATTTGGAATGATCCAAGACAGCTTGTCCGACATAAGTAGGCTTACAAAGTTCTACTTTGGATTTTAGCATTTTAAAACCAGTGATGTCTTCAGAAATGACATCATGGTGACTAAACGTTGGTGAGCGGCATAACTTCATACTTGTTTCCGGATCAGTCACTAAAGAATAGTCCATGCGCTTTCTTACATCCTCCATGGTTTTACCAAAGAGGGCATTGTTCTCAAATTTAAAGAAGTCCTTTTCGAAAGGATTCGTGGATTCAGCCCGATTCTTGCTATTAAATTCTATATGCGGGTTTAGAAAGGGCTTTGTCGCGATGGACTTTGTCAAGATGCATCCCCATACCAACATGTAGATAGAATTTGAGTATAGAATAGTGCACGATGTACTGCTGATTGTAATATTGGGAGAGCAACAACTTTCTAGATGGTTTATATTTCAAGTCGTTTTCCACCTCATACTTCTTACTGTGTTCTTTCATAAAGGGAGGGAGCATCTAACATAACTATGCCAGATTTGGATGCGAGAGGAAAATCAACCGTCTTATTCTTAATACACTCTGGATATATGAGGTCGACTTCAAATAAATAACCTATGTCAGCCTCATCTTCCAATGCCATGACATGTGCTGGATTGGAGAAGTGCTCAATGTCATGGGGCTCTACCCATTGGAAGTCAGATTGTGGCAAAGGCTTGGATAATGCTCTTTCATACAAATTATTCTGGTCTATGTACATTAAATGTGTGGTTGATCCAATATTTTGGGTGCTGTTTACAGTAATGCTTGTTGACAGGCGATAAGCTACCCCTAATACCATGTTCAAATAATGTATACATTTCTGCATCTTGCAGTAAATTTATTCTCTCTTTCGTCATCCTGAAGGCTGACTGATAGGACAGACCCGGTAAATTTACAAAATGGACGGGGTCTAAGGCGTCCTGTTCTAATGTGACTTTCCCAAACGTTTGAAGTCAGCAACAGATAGACGTCTAATTATAAATAGGAAAGCAAAAGTCACCAAAAGTGCGACACCTTAACTCTTGCCATGCTTGCTCTGCATGCCTACATTTATCCGGCGAACAGTCCTCACTCGTTAAATCATTTTTAAATTTATCTATAGACGGAAGGGATGTCTCCTTCAATGTCTCAATTGAACTAAAATAACTATAGAGAAACTCCCCTCTCGGTCGCATGAGACGCTCATTAATATTAAGATAGTCGTTCTTTAAATGTTCAGTGAGGGGAAGTGTTTCTAAATTATTAGCCAACGCGGCCAAGAAAGAAGACATAAATTGAAAACCATCTATAAGCCCTGTACCATAGAAGACAGGCTTCCCCTCAGCGGTCTTGTCGACTTGAACTTTGGTGGTGATGCACATAATTTTTTTCTTACTTTGTGCAATCACTTTAGAGGACCATGATTTCATTTTACAGAATCCATGGCAAGTGATGATGTGAGCATCATAACATCTAAAGTCATGGAAGATGACGGAGAGCGTTCTCCTTTTGAGCCTAAGAGTCAAATCATGTAGTACGTATATTAGGTAGAGTGGTAACTCCGCATTTATTAAATCCCCAATGTGCATGCACTTTCGTTTTTATCAGATGGGAGTTATGAACATTTATGCAGTTTTGAAGAAGTTACAACGGAATTGACTGATCATGATAGTAATGCTGAAGGAATTATAGTACTTTACAGATCCTCCGTGTCATCACAGCCTTCGAGAGGTAATGTTTGTTAAACTGGCAACCCGATGACCTGCTATTGCTTTCATGCTGACTCTCAGGAGAATCTCAATTCTTGAGCGTGATCACTTCATAAGCAAACTGCCACTGATAGAGCAAAATAACATAGTCAAAGAAAATGATTGTAATTAACTTAAGAAGATGCAAATGGGTTCATTTCACTATTGAGATTCAAGAAATGAAACATAAATTTTGTGAATCAAAAATTATGCCGATGAATATTGAATTAAAAACTTGAAATTTCAGCCAGAAATCACAAGAAGATCTCGACGTTTTCATGAAGACTTCCATTATAATGCCGTACATTAGATTTCCTTGATCATCAGCATAATATCCGCTTATCTACGATGCTTGTTAGCAAGTATTTATTCCTTTTGTTTCAATATGAATATTCAACTTGTTCATGCTACTTACAGAATTGCGTCATGTCAGTAGCATATTAATTAGCAAATGTTAGCTCTTTCAAAACTGCTGAAATAATTTTTGGACCGCAGGAACGAAATCTCCGCAAAAAACTGAATCTCTTCATATAAAAATTTTCACTATATACAGATACTTTCTTGGTCGACACTCTACCTATATATCCTTACTCTATGAGTCAAATTACATTTACTGCATAAGGCAGACCTAAATTTACCACTGAGATGGCAATGGTTCCTCATTTTCTTATATTGCTGGTCATCAAAGGATTAGCAACAGCGGGGACATTCCGTGCTTCCATCAAATTTTAGTTTGTCGGCTTTTGTGAAGCACATGGGTTTCCTAGTGAGCTTCGTTTCATACCGTTGATGAAAACGGGCTTTCCTATCTAAAAACTTGAGGAAGTTTTGAACGCACTCTTCGCCTTGCCACACATGCATTTTATTTTGGTTCCTATAACATAGATGTCATACTGCATAACAAGCAATGGCTGCTGGTTCATACGTTTGAGCTTCTTGCTCCATGTAACATTCAATGTCCGCATGGATGGTGCATATGAGACTGAGCTCATTGCCGTATTATTCATACCTATAAAATTTATCTTTGGGCATGACTTCCATTTGAAGTTTACCGCGTGAACACCACTCAGTGTCTGTTAGAAACTGGCTTGGATGTGAAACGCCGTGTGCAGCGATTACAGTAATAAAATTATTCCTATAGGTTGCTGTATGATTATGGTATAACCTTAAAATTTTCGGAATGCCACAATAATGCCATTCTGGGTGATCGTCGCTATACACTAGGAGGAGATTGACCCGGTCGAAGTTACTTTGGTGGTAATTATACCTAACGCCCTTTAGACCTTTTTTCCAGAGATGGACCACTATCTTGATTTTATTTAATTTTCACATTGGACAATGTCCCTAAAATCGAATGTGTTGACATCTAACCCGCTAAACTTAAGCTCATCCTCCCATTCGCGATATTTAGTAATTCGTTCACGATTTATACCTATCTCATTACAGTGAAGAATGGAGAGGACGGCATGCTTAAAACACTGGGACTGACACTTCACATTGATGACAGCCTTTTTGTTAGCCAGTGCTTTGGGCAGGTTGAAGCAGCCACTACCTTCTGAATTACTTGAATTATTAATTTTGATATCTACTTTCTCTATCCCATCAAAAATCGAACTGCTGTCTCTTTCAATAAATTCATTTAAGTTTTTGGCTAGATAGGTAGTATGTCTATCTATCCACTCTCTTACATAAGCTTTGAGATCACAGTACAGCAGGCTATCCTAATGGCCACAGTGGACTCAATTTCTCCCGTGCTACTGTCTAGCTTATTAAAACGAGCGGTGAGATAGAACATACCCTTTAGCAAAAACCTATCCAAGCTCGTCAACATTTGATTAATTAGACCTATATTATTCATTAAGAAAGGATGAATATCCTGTATAGGTTCAGAGCTTTGTAACTCATAGTCACGAACGAGCCTCTCAAGGGGAAACTTGCTCAGCCTTATAGTGACAGTGTTGTCAGTGTAAAGCTCTGTGGGGTGAGTGTGACAGAGTGTGTGCGAAGAAAGAACAAACTCTGTCAGAAAGGTCTTCTGACACGAAGAAAAGGAAAAGTCGACGTGCGATGAAGGATGCTTCCTACCTGATGCCATCGGTGGTTGTCTCACACTGCCACAGGATCCGCCTTCGATGTGACGTTGCAAGTTGGTGCTGTTGTTGAACGTGCACCCACAACCCTCACACTTGGGCCATCGAAGTCGGTGCTGAGCTCCTACCCTGCAGGCGTCGCCAGTGGTGTGACGTCTCAAACTGTAGGCCGAAGCGAAGAACTGCCCGTTGTCTGTGCAGTTGAGCTGTCGACCCATAGCTTCAACTCTCTCCCCGACACCTTCATCCTCGGCTTCCCTCTCCCTCTCCTCTTCGATCTCCACCAGCTTTATTTCCCGCTCCTCTACCAATCTTACCACCGACTTAACAGAGAGAAGAGGGAGTTCGACCGCTGCAGCGGGTGTTTTTGACAATGCAGGGATAATGGTTGGAGGAGAGGGGACGTCCCCGTCCAGGAGGCAAACTGCGAGATCTGTTTAGAACAGGAAAATGAGGTAAGTGTTTTGAAATAATGAGCATGCATTTAAGTCTAATCCCCTTTCCCATAACACTTGTCATCAAGCGGATTGATCTCCAGCAGCAGGAATGGACGGAGAGAGGGTAGGAAATGGTACATGGGCCGAGGGTGGTAGGGTCCTTGGCTCAGGTGTCGGAGGGATGTGGCGACGGGTAGCCGGCACAGTAGAAGGCGGTGGAGGTTGGGCGATGACGATGCCCGAGGACGAAAACGGAGTCGGTGGTTGAGCGGAGGTAGAAGGGGGAAGGTAGGGCCGGAAATTCCTCGCGGCTTCTTCCAACGTCTTCATCTTGCCTAAATCTGTAGAGAGGAATAAAAGATTAGAGATTGAGACAAGGATGATGCAGAGGATGTTAAGCAGTCTAAGCATGATATCTTAAAGACACTTACACTTTCCAAGTCGCTCATAGGCTTCCACGATTGCTCATTTGGGGACGGGTTCCCATTACGAATACATTCATGCACTGAAATGGAATAGGATCAAAGATAAGCAGACCGTCACAATGGAATTGTCGAAATGAGTCTAAAATAAGTTTAGTAATAGAGTTCGTCAACCTCATCCTTCACACAGAAAACTTACATTGCTCAGTAGTGGCCTTCTTCATCTCGGCAGCGACACGGTAATTTTCAGCTTTGTTGAATTCCATATCAGACAGTCGACTGTTGATGATAAATTGCAAGACTTCAATCACTGAAAAAGAAACATGAAGTTTTATTTACCTAGTTAACTGTTATCATGTGAATAAGCATTCAACCAAGTAACTCTACGTTTCACTCCACTCCACATCATAAAGACTAACCTTTGCCTAATGGCTGAAGTACTCTGACCTGGCGAGAGAAAGTACCCCTTTGAGTATGAAGTCGAACGCCCAACATGAGCAACGGCTCAGAGGCTTCGGTCCAACAGGCGACGAACAACCCGTGCAACGCAATCCCTCTACGGCAGCACCCGCCGTCCCGATGGAACGCTCGAGCAAAGGAGGTATTACAACGATGACATGCTTTATGAGCAGAAGTGAATCTCTTGATAGCAAGAGGCTACACGTTCATGAAATATTCTGATAGCAGGTTAAGAGCTCACCAACCCTCATCTTGTGAAAGATAAATGTGAAGAGCTGAGCTGGTGCACTCACTTTTATAAGATTTTTCTCAGCTGTGAATGGATCGGACCTCTCGTCCAATCACAGACGAGCAAGACTTCCCTTTGCATGCGCACACGTCCAAGTTCTTTTCTTTTTCGTAGGAGTGAAGTTGTGTTTGACATTATGAAGTATTCAGTAGTGCTACAATCATGGAGCTTGAATTTTCTAACACGGAGACATTTGGCAACCGGGTCGTTTTTAGAAATCGACTGAATTCATGGGGTTGGAGTGTCCCACTCTCCTACAGCAAAAGTGTTTGCAGTGAGATCATCTGAATTCACTAGTATCAATGTAACTGTTTTATCCTACAACCATTGATAGCTACTTTCTATGTCGATTTGGCACATGTAGTCTTCACTCCCAGTTTTGATTCCTACATCTAATGTGTTCACACTTTCGTGATTGCCAGCCTTTGTTTCAATCTGATTGCTAGATCTCCCACATAACTTCACACCTAGCGTCTGTGATGAGCAGTTTTCATTTATTCTAGTTGATTCTAGTCTATCGAACGTTGACACTACATTTCCATCATTCAACATGTTCAAATCATTCATGTTGTTAAATGTCATGTAGTTCATCGTCAGGGGCGTCGCGTGCTCCTAGATCATAGGCTTTCGCTCGGCATTGGAATACCACTTCTAGACCAGACATTGTTCATGTTACAACATAAATTTTCATAAAAGATGAATATTCAGTAACAATGTCCCCATACATTTCAAGTGAATGTGCACATGAGAAGTTGATTGCTCATGTCCCTTAACCGCCTTCCTCAAGGAGCTCAGATTACTATATCACCTCTCTGCCCAGATCACATTTTCTCGAGAAAAAAGAAGGCAAGGCAAACATTTTTTTGAGTTTCTCACGGCCGGTCAGCCACTCACATGCTTGAAACTTTGATGCATTCAAATGTCTGCTTACTGCCACACACACGCACACAACTCTTCGCTCTATCTGAACATCAATGCTCCGTCTGAACATACGACTACCTTGTGTGTCTCATTGTTCGAAGAAAACAGATGTGATTCGAGCGAGCGCTGCAAAACTCTTCACCCTGAGGATGAGCGTTTGATTTTGAGACGGAAAGCAATCCATATAGCCATCACGGGAAGCTATCGAATTTAAGTGAAATCTGATGAATGATGACACTTTTCATTTTTATAAATGCAAATTATTTTTGAGGATGCGCCGAAGACCTTGCAGGCACGGAGAAGACGCCACTGCTCATCACTAACCCTAACGTCTCTCACTCACCGTTTGTGCAAGACTTTACCATCACTGTATTTATGAAACATTAAACACTATTTTTATTTGACTGATGTAGCGCTGGCAACCACTGCTTTTATAAAACATAATTCTACAGAGTGTTTCAGTCTGACTGCGCTAACCGTCACATTTAATAAAACCTAAAACCTGAACTTTCTAATGCTGATTTGAGAACACTCTTAAATGTAAGTGACTATATCTATAAAACATTCCTACAATGCTGAAGTTTGGATGAAACAGTTGATTCTTAATGTTCATCGTTGAAACATGACTTTTCATTCGCATGATAAGGGATTGCTTGCTACATAAGAGAGAAGTCTATTTTGTGTTGCATGCATGTGATGCAAGTGTGACCTCCCTTCATTCCATTTCATCATTTAGCCTCGGTAATAGAGGCAGTTCTTAACAGAACTCATGGTTCATTCTTGCATGTATGAGTTACCTATGGTCAACCTACGGGAGTGTGTTAAGGCACTCGTGTAGTATACTCGGTATTGCACCGGAAATCCACTTGCAACGTCAATGACTTGATAGCAATGATTCGTTAAGGCGTTAAGCTCTTGGATCCGTTACAGGCATTTCTCAGGGGGGATCATATCCCAGCTCCAAGGCCTCGACCCACATATCCAACCTCTGGCGGACAGAGCATGCGTCATGTCACTGTGTTGGTATCCGGGCCCCGATTTTGACATAAAAACCGGTGGATTGTTTACAAGAGGAAACACCCCCAAGTCGTCAAAACTCATATAAACGATTGCCTTTTCATCAACTACTTGAAAGATTCTAAGCCTGATAGCAAGCCGTGTCACGATCCACAAGCGTTTTGCAATGGAGATGTTTATAAGCCACCCATGACAAGATAGCTAAGACTCAACCGATTGGCGCTCAAAGTGCTACGTTGAGAAATATGTCAAATGACCAACATGAGTTGCCTCAGAGGTTTCGGTCTAAATTATGACACACTCCCTTGCCACACTTATCAGTACGGCATCATCCGCTGTCCTGAAGGAACGCTTACAGCGTATTAAACTTAAACCTGAAGAAATATTACAGCGAAACTCTCCGTGCCATGCATCCAACACTTGCGAAAAGTAAAGTCAACTCTCTTCTTTATATACAAGTCTCCTGAGTTAGGAATACTCTCTCGTCTAATGAGAACTCTCATGCACACTTATAAATGCATTCGTTGAATTCAGCAGGGTCGAAAGCTTCAGAAAACCATGTTAGCACTTCCTATGAAACGTTTATACGTAGTCTATGAATTGACCTGAATCATGAGCTCTCGAACAAACGTTGAACGAAGTCCATTCGATTCCTGCAAGCAAAGATACAAACCTTTAAAGTTAAGGCCCACTACGATGGCCTGGAGACTAGGCCATCTCCTGGCTTTCCACTCACTTTGGCAACGGAGAACTGATTCCCGTCGGTGGAGACTCCACTTATATAGCTGAGACAAGTCGGTCAAGAAACATCACAAGTCTTTCCTCTCCGTCCTCCTGATTCCTTCCTTCCCGACGTTTCCTAAACCCTTCTCTAGTTCCCCTGCCTGCTTACTTGCTTGTCTGCCGGGGAGGGGGAGGGGTGAGGGTTTCCAGTATTCATCCGATGGAGTTGAAAACAACCTTCCCGACCCAAAATTTTACGTAGATTCCGAATCTGCCCTCGGTTCTCCTCTCCGAAGACTCCTTCACCCCGAGAAATGGCCTTTTTCATCCCAAAATGTCCAAAACCTGCAAAATCTTAAGTGTGGAAAACGGGAAAGGAGACGTGTCTTAACTTTTGCTATAAACCCTCCCATCTAATGCGGAAAGTGATGAGGATTTCAAATCTGAAAGCCGCTTCGTCATACGATGCCGCGTTCTAATTCTAGAGACAAAACCGTGAAACCCATCTGTCTCTGCGTGGAGGTTCGGGGTCGGGTGAAGTTTTCCAGTTTGCATCCGATGGAGCTGGAAACATCCTTGCCTGCCCAATATTTCACATAGATTCCGAATTTTCCCTCGGCTTTCCTCTCCGAAGACTCCTTCACCCCGAGAAATGGCCTTTCTAATCCCAAAATGTCCAGAAACTGCAAAATCCTAAGTGTGGAAAACCAAAGTCAAACAACCAACAACCAAAGTCAGAGAGGACGGGAGGGTGAGGGGTCGGTTTTCTCTTCTCGGTTCGATCTACTCCATCACATCCTTGGCGTCTTCCTTCCTGCCGGGAGGGTGGGGGAGCAGGAGGAAGGGGAGGGGGTTTACACATTTGCACTTCGGTCTGCAATATGCTGCACTACTTTCATCTTCAATTTAGTTGTGCTTTCAAATATTGTTGGCTTTGCAAATGAAAAATATCAAATTTGAGTCTCGGTGCATCCTAAACGCTTGCCAAATTGAAGTGCCTGACATAACTTTTCATATGGCATAAAAGTTATTGAATTTGAGCATCTTCATCAATGAAAAGATCTTGTCAGATTTTTTAGCAACAATTTTTTCGGTAGAAATGATTAGTATTATATCTTTCTGTACATTCAGACAATCCGGAAAACCGTGCATCATGATGAAGATGACTGACTGCTCTTGCTGTCTGTCAACTTTCATAAAAAATTCTGTCGTCTTCGTGTTGAAACTCTGCCTCAAAGAAAACGCTCAATTTTTTTCATGAGGCCTACTGACCACAGCTGACAACAAATGAAAGCGAAATACATGCCAAAATGATCTATGGAACATAAGGTTTCATATGGTGTGTCGTTCATTAAAAGTTATGCAGGACTTCAGCACGAAAATTGCATTTAAAATTGGGTTAACTTTTTTGTGCAATTTTTTTGAAACCGCATGTAACTTGACATTTCAAAGTCCGAGATGTAAGCTACCATTGAAATATTTAATCACTTCAAACATGGATCTCCGTGCTTCAAACATCAATTGATGTCGTGATGAAATTTGTATGGTCAATTCATATTCGGCCGCCGGTCTGTTCCAATCCTGAACTAAGTAGGCGGCGTCCTATCAAGCTGATAGGACTCTGGATCCATGCCTTGCACATTATACAAACAAAAAATTAATAAAGAAATTAATAAATAATAAAAATAAATAAATTTACAAACTGAAGAAAACTTGAAAACACATTTTTGAACTATGAAAATAATTTTGATATGAATGACATAGTTTATCACCACAGCTGAGTTATTTGGGCTTCGAGAGGCCAAAAGAAGCTGTTGAAAGTCAGTGAATTGCGCAATAGTACACATTTTGATGTATAGCCTTGAGAATAATCAATTGAAGCTTCTTTGTGGATAGAGTCACGAGCATTGATAATCGTGTTATGCCCTCTGTTGAAATTAGTCCATGCATGCAAGACGGCATACCTACACAGATTAAAACAACTGAAACGGTAGAATATTTACGAATGACAAAGTAAGTATTTTAAACAATAAATATTCAGGACTCGATTAGTTCGTCAATATTCTCTTACGTTAATTTGTATAATATTACAGCATGAATGCCCAGTTACTGACTACGCAGCGATGGACACTTACATGTATGGAAGCTGGTGATATGTAATCACGGACAATATTTATCAAATTTCATAAGCAATCATTTTCAATAATTTTTAGAAAAATCAAAAAAAGACATAAACATGCGTTCAAATGAGCAATGAATTTTTAACTCAAACTCGTGCCCATGTAACCGCTATTATCATCGACAGTAGATCATACAATATCACCATATTTATGAGGCATTAAGCTACTTACGACTGGTGTCCAGCAGACAGTGTATGTGGCATGATATTTCCAATTCCACTTTCTCCTAACACTAGTGAACAAAAAAACAGAGTTGAGTAAACAATATCAAAGTGTTTATTGAAATTTTCTTCGCATGTAATGACCTGGTATGCCGTGCAGATTGTACATGCTTGCTTACTGCTAAAGCCCAAATGAAGTCGTGAAATTAAAACATGCATGCAACGTACGGATTTCAACAATTTTTGCATCAAGTTATCCTTCAATGCGATATGCACTCTCAACTGACAAACTGACAATTACGCCTATACTTGTTGCATGTGCAAAGTTGACAAGCTTCTCATGCAAGCTGTTTACACTTGCACTTTTTTCTTGTAGAATATTCTTGTAGAATTCTGTAGTCATATTCTTGTAGAATATTCATCAATATCAAAATTTCAGAAGATGATTCTTTGTTTCAGATGCAATTCCTTGCGCTTGATAACATACCTGTAACGTATGCGACTGAGCGATAAATGTTACACGGAGTTTACAAATGATACGCGACTTATAGATGTACATATCTAATGCAATGCGGCGTTTTAGGATGCTAAATTTCATTTACAGGTCATACAAAACATTGAGTTCATCTCATGAATTATAAGGCTCCTGTAAAAGTCAATGCAGCAAAAATTAGGAATTGAAAATGATCAATGAAAGCAATTATAGTTTGACAAGCAAAGTAGTCAGATCATCACCGCAGTACAAAGTCGACGAGTGTCTATATAACACATGCCACAATAAAAACAATGATTCTATAATAACAATGTTAAATGCTATAATTTGAGTTGACATTGTGAAGATGGGATGATTTCCTTGAAAATGGGTAGCAGGAGTGGGATCTAATTATAAAATAAATATAATAAATTCAGCGAGAAGTCATTCAGCATCAAGTTTTAAGTCGTCAAGGCGTGAACGAGGTTGAACGTGGATCAAGGAGAAAACGATCAAAACTGGCAGGCCCAAATACTTTGCATTCACTGTAGTTTGTGACAATATTATCGCATAATTATTTCATGGCATGTTATATAACATGTTGAATACAACAGAGCTGAATGTACGAGTGGACCTACTAAACATAAAAGTGGAGTGTTAATCTAAAATAAATTGTTTAGTGGTTTAATATTTTGATATTGCTTTTGCTCAAATAATCGGAAATTGATAAATTTTCAATTTTGGAACACAACATTTCAAATGAAACCGATTCCTTTAGGAAGAACATACCACCAGACTTGACCTTCGTTTAAGGCAGTAATTCTTCTCTGATATAACAGTGCATATTGTAGCTTTGCATGAGAAAGCTATTATTGCAATGTGCTGAATACTACAAAATACATTGTAGATATGGCAATACAACGAAATCATTTGATACTATTAACAATGATGATCGTCATGGTAGTCTGTGCTGTTTCTTCATCTACCACAAACTATTCACTTGCCTTTGTAATTGATACGACAGGATCAATGGATGATGAAATAGTGGTCGTTCGGACTGGTGTAAAGAAATTAGTCAATAATCCATCATTAAGAGTTGATAAATACATAATCGTACCTTTCAATGACCCAGCAGTTGGTCCATCACTTCAGTCCATATCAAAAGAGGAGATCATCTCATTCATGGGTGATATTGATCCAAATGATGGCGACGATTGCCCTGAAATGGCGCTGACAGGAATACTGGAGGCAATCAGACTTAGTAATCCTAATTCATTCATCTACTTTTTTACGGACGCCTCCCCAAAGGATAGTCATAAGGCTTATGAAGTTGCAAGACTTGCATCGGCAAAGGGATTGAAAGTGATATTCGTTCTTACTGGTTGTTGTGGTAGCTGCGAAGGAATTGATGACACTTATAAAAATATTTCAGAAGAAATGAAAGGGCAGATTTACAGGATTAATAAGACGGACGTTGAACAGGTGAGAGTGTATTTCGATGCATTTAAAATTGATGTTAATTCCAATTCTGACAACACAAAGACTAATCTCGCAAATTATAAAAGACAACATTCTGATACTTTCAATAACATGTATTTGCCATTTAGACTATGAATTGCATTTGACTTTTGAGTTTCAGCTTATCATTCAAGCATTTGGACTTTTTTGTCATGTCTTGTGTTTCTAATTCAAGAACATCGCGTCATGCTGCTAAGTCAAATCAATCAAAAAAAAAATCGTATAAAAAAATAATGAAAGAATATAAATCATCTTGACACATGTACAGGACAAATTCAAAATTGTTTTTTTATCATGCTTAGCGTATAAACGCATGCCAAATAAGAAATTAATTTGAAAGTCGCATAGAATTGAATATAGCTTCTTCGATAATTGAAAACTTCAAAAATCTGATAAGATCTTTAAAATGGTAGCGCTTCAGCTTGTAAATTTGATCATTAGATCCCACTATTTTCCGTGACCATTATTATCCCTAACTCTTGATTATTATTATTATTATTATTAGCAAAATGTCTCGTTTGTGACTGTTTCTTTATTACAGCAGCGATTATCATCAATTTCTGGATAATCAACAGCAAATCGATTTTTGTGATGTGTTGGTGCAGGCTCAACATCTTAGGCCAAATACTCTATTCGAATTTCAATTTTTGCAAATCGCATTGAAGCCTAATTATCAGTCAACTGTTTTCTCATCCCTTTTTCATCGATATCAAGACAAACATAGGCATCAAAGGCTCTTGCAAATTTCCCCTGAATCAAATCAACAAAAGATCGATCGATTCTAAACTCTGAATCAGACAAATTCGCTGAAGATTGAATCAGGCGAGACGCAGTTTCTATTCCGATCACTTTTTTATAATACATTATCAAGCATTTTTTCACTAGTGCACTATTTTTGTATTTAAAAGTTTTCTGTATTTCAGACAACTGTAACTTGCTTTCGTATATGATCACAATTTTATCAGTGACATAAATTGCGGTTGTGTTATTTACCGTTGAAACGTATTAATTTGCAGATTATGGAATACACCAATGAAGTTGCCTCACATGACCTCGAATCTTTGAGGGCCCCACCAAAAACGTTCAGTGAAGTTGTTGAAATATCAAAACGTGGGCGAAGTGAGTTTTAAACAACGACTTGTATTTGCAATAAATCATAATATTCGGAGACCATCTAACAATCTCATAGACTTTTCCGGCACTTCAAACCATACTTATGAGCTCGATCACTATGATAATCTGTGGAAAAAAATTAAAAATTTAGTTTTCTAGTACATAGCTACATACCCAGTGCCGCAAAATTGGAAACTTCGACACCAAACGTCAAACTACTACATGCAATATGTCAAATGATCACAATTCTTTCAAGAACGTTAGTAACAGGAACGATTAATTAGACGATTTTCCATATTATTAAACTATTATTAAGTTTGATCATAATTATTAAGCGACTTTCTGCAATATGCAGAATGTCCCGTAAATTACTGCGAACTAATGCTGGTTGAAGTCTGGCATCGAGGACATTTTTAGTGACTGGTGTATTCGGCGAGACAGTCATTGACAAGGACCAATTTGAAATAATGGACTTATAATGCGCCGCACAGCAAATCAGAATTGAATGTGCGCCTGGAGCCTTCAAGTGAACTAATTTTATTATTGTGGGCAAATATTGAGAGAAATTATTTTCTTCAATGATCACATCGCATCATTATACGAACCAGTGGGTGTGAATCCGAAGTGTATATAGCACTTATAGTGTAAAAGCATTTATTATTCTTTTCATTTATACATGTATATTATATACTTCAGTTTCTGAAGTTGTTTCCACTTCTTCAGGAGGAGAATGTGGGCAAGGTCGATGACAACAGCTTGACACTTGTGCCTTTTAACTTGGAATTGTGATGCAGTAAATTGTGATAGTGGATCATTAAACTATCGACAATTTTTCGATGAAAAAACTGAGATAAATGTGTAGTGTTCAATTTCAGAGGATAGAGTGAACCGGGGAAAATAGATATAAGACCTGTCTAACATGGACATGAGACTTGTGCAGTGAAACAAGTGATTATAATAATAATTGTATTTGATCAGAAATACCGAGGAGAGAAGTTCAAATACGCTATATTGCTTGACATTATAAATTCAAAATATGAAAAGCTGCCTTTTTTTACTTTATTTTGTACTCTATAGGTTTTTGGGACTTAATTATCCTTAACATTTTGTCACTTTTCAATATGCAATATGTGGAAACAAAGAGTAGATGTCATGAACAAGACACAATACAAGATATATACAATATGTATAATTGCATTGATATGTTTTACCACAATTTGAATTTAGCACCGGCCTAAATTCAATATTAGTGATAACCTACAATTTCTACAGATTTATTAGCGTTTGCACACTTTGCTTCCCGTAAACCAAAGCAGATGAGATATTTGATTGACTCTATTAGTGAAAATCCAACATTCGTTTCATCAACATTCACTGATAATGAAAATAAACTTTCAATCAGTTCAGTAATACGAAATGAGAGCTGAATGACAGCTACTTTTGAAGACAATGGAATAAGGCAGCTCTTCCACTTAGCATTGAACAGATTCTATCAGGTAGTAGTAGAAGATCGAGGATTTTCATGTAGGGCTTTCACAAGTAAGTTCCTTGACCAGGATCAATGATGCAAAGCTTCCTATGTGCCCTACTTCTCCTTACTTATTCGTTGTTCATTGTTGATATATTATATCGGAAATGACATGTAAACATGTATGCTCGTATATCATTTTGGCTTGATTTTGGGAGGAAAAGATTCTACTCTACCCAATGTGCAATTGTCAACATACTCGACTAAGAACTTCACTATACAAAATTAATGTTTTTCTTGGTTATTTACTGATTCGATGTGCAAGTTAGTCACTTTTTATTCGTGTGCATGATCTGCGACGATTTGCGCACATGGATATTGTCGTTGGCTTTAGCTGTCATAACTACATATGTACGTGCATGTATGCAGCACGTATATGTAGCACAAAATTTTGTGCAACACATGTAAATTTCAAATAAAAATCATCAGTCCCTTGGAAAGTCTCGGTCGGGATATTCCCTAACTTTGGATTGTTTTTCTTTTCAGCTTTTATTTCTATATTTATTGACCATTTTCGATCAACTTTTTTTTTATTGTGTAGACACTCTTTGACACTTCGACAAGAATATTATCAATGCAGTCTACATTAAAAAGCGAGCGCTCCGAGATCCACAAAGAAAGAATCAAAACGTGCTCTCTATCAAAATACGTGGTGTGATCCAAAATGTCCCGGACTAACCTACTTGCAGATAACCTGTGATAACGAATACTACTTCAGATGTAAATTTAGGTCTTTAAGGCATGAGAAATATGGTTGCCGAAATTTTTCCGGTCAGTTTTCTATTTTTTCAAAATTTTCAAACATTTTTGTCTGAATTTCAAGATTTTCCTATAAATTCTAGCGATTTAGAATTAATATATTTAGATTAACTTGACAGTTAAGCTATCACTAATAACCTGACTAATAATTAACGGAAAAACAAATGTTTTGTTCCAGAAAACAGTTTACTTTTCAATGTATGAGCCGTTAGCATTCGTCACTTTTTGCCAACGAAGTCTCAATTCACAAAAAGCTTTATGAAAAAATTCCGGTGTCAAAGAATCAAAAAACTCAGTAACTGCATTCCGCAGTTCAACTGGCGATTCAAAATGGTGTCCACGAAGATGCTTTTTGAGGAATCTAAACAGATAGAAGTCACTTGGGGCCAAGTCAGGTGAATAAGGAGGATGGCTCAATAGTTGAAATCCGTTTCTCGTTAAGGCATTGGTTGTCTCCTGCGAGGTGTGAATCGGAGCATTGTCATGAAGCAAGTAGAGGGGAATGTTTCGTGGCTTTCTTATTTTCTTCCTCGCTTCAGATAACAGATTGGAATAATATTCGCTATTGATTCTTACTCCTTTATCCGCAAAGTCAACCAGTTGGATTCCCGAAGCGTTCCAAAAGACCGTCAGCATCAACGACCGGCGATGTGATGTTCCGGATCGCATTTTCAAAGGGGCAGACTCGCCTGATTTTCGCCACTCTGCAGATTCTCGCTTACTTTGAGGCAGATACAAACTTAAAGGTGTTTCATCCTCTGTAAGGATGCAGTTCAGAAACTGATCTCCGTGCATTTCGAGGAGATCCAAATTTGACTGTGCCGCCAGAAGTCTGTTCTCCTTCATTTCAGGTGACAGAAACTTCGGTACGAAACGTGATGCCAGTTTGCGATATCCAAGTCTTTCGATGATGTCATGACAGGAGTGATAACTGATTCGCAACTCTCTTGACAACTCACGGATGGTTATCCTTCTGTGTGCTGTAATCACTTCATCGCACTGACTCGATTTCTCTTCCGGAATCTCCTGCGGCCGACCAACAGTTGAAAAATCTTGCTCCACAGATTGTCTTCCGCGTTTAAATTCGCTTATCCAGAAATAAGCAGTAGTTCTCGATGGAGCTTTGCTTCCATATGCCAGGCTTAATTCCTTTAGAATGTCACCATTAGCGAAGCCGCGGATCAGGAGGTATCGTATCACACTGCGATATTCGACTGAAGACACGCTTGTCACATCCATCATGAAAACTGATAGAACAAAGAACCATCGTTGACACGGATTTCTTAATGAATGCGTGCTGAATGAACTTCACTGATTGATATCGTAACACATGAAGCAATTAACAAAAGACGTGCAATATTCATGGCAAAGATATCCGTCAAATAAGGTACAAATCAAAATCAATCTAACTATAACAATAAGACAAATCGGATCTCGATCAATTCAGAAAATACAGAAATTCATGTTAAAATGTAAAAATATTTTTTAAAAATAGAAAACTGACCGGAAAAATTTCGGCAACCATATTTCTCATGCCTTAAAGACCTAAATTTACATCTGAAGTAGTATTCGTTATCACAGGTTATCTGCAAGTAGGTTAGTCCGGGACATTTTGGATCACACCACGTAGGTTGGTTCTCTGACAATCTACTCGATGAGCTTCTTTTTTCTCGCATCGTGACATTTGACATTTGACGTTTGTGTGTGTGCCGATGGATTTTCCAAATGCTGCATGTCATTATACACTTGTTGGTGTTGGCTATATGTTTCACTTGTAGCAGTTGATCTTCAGACATTATAAAGACAAGATGCATTCACTCTAGCTGCTTATTTCTGCAATGAGAATGTTCGTTTTCAAAATATCTTTTGACACTTCGACAAGAATATTCTCAATACGCTTTACATGGTTTACATCAGTAGTAACAAAAGGTCCAGAATAAACACAGCGCGCCCCCCCCTCTGGAACGACAGAGGTTGTGGTCTGTCGTGGTGTGCCGGCCAGGTGGGTTCACAACATGTTCGCTGACTCCCCCCCCCTCTGCAACGACAGAGTGTGAGACTCGAGTGAGTTGGTCCGACCGCCTGGTTGACTTGGGCGACCGTCTAGGTTGACGTGGGCGACCGTCTAGGTTGACGTGGGTAACCGTCTAGGTTGACATGGGCGACCGCCTAGGTTGTCTTGGATGGTGAAACGGTGGCCAGATTCGGATTCAGCGTCAAATTCTGCATCTGTGATGTGATTTCCAGCTCAATCGGCGAGAAAAACTGTTTCTTCAAAATTTTGGCAGAGTAAAAATGTGGGACGTTTTGGTGTGTAGGGCCCAAACGAAGCCTCGGATGAGAAAACGGAGGCCAGATTCGGATTCAGCGTGAAATTCTGCATCTGTATGGTGAATTTGAAAGCAATCGGAGAGAAAAAATTTTTCGCTGACGTCCCCCCCCCCTCTGGACAACTTGCTTCGATTTTGGCTTCCAGTGGACGGATTTTGTCGTGCGATAGCTCGTTTGAAAGCTAAGAGTGAGACAAATTCAGTGAAAGAATCGGCTTGTTCCTATCTGTCTTCGTTTAGATGTGAGATGCCATTTAAGATTTTGGGACATTGGCGAAAAACGACAGAGTTAGAATTTGGGACGTTTTGGGCTCTAGCTTCAAAACGAAGCATCGGATTGGAAAACGGATTTCAGATTTGGAATCAGCGTGAAATTCTCTATCTGTATGGTGAGTTTCAAGTCAATCGGAGAGAAAAAATTTTCAACATTTTTCGAAAAAACGACAGAGTTAGAATTTGGGACGTTTTGGTGTGTAGCGCCCAAACGAAGCATCGGATGAGAAAACGGAGGCCAGATTCGGAATCTACGTGAAATTTTGGGTTAGGAAGGATGTTTCCAGCTCAATCGGAGAGAAAAAATTTTCACTGACGTCCCCCCCCTCTGGACAGCTTGCTTCGATTTTGGCTTCCAGTGGACGGATTTTGTCGTGCGATAGCTCGTTTGAAAGCTAAGAGTGAGACAAATTCAGTGAAAGAATCGGCTTGTTCCTATCTGTCTTCGTTCAAAAGTTAGAGCGGTTACAAGATTTTAGGTCGGAGCTCGCTTACCTGAAAAAATCCTAAGTGTCAGAGTGACTTTGTATGGGTAAAATTTTGAAAATTTTCCAAAGTGTAGAATTTCGACCTGGGACCGTCACCAAAACATTTTTCATCAAATTTTGAAATTTCACTGACGTCCCCCCCCCTCTGGACAGCTTGCTTCGATTTTGGCTTCCAGTGGACGGATTTTGTCGTGCGATAGCTCGTTTGAAAGCTAAGAGTGAGACAAATTCAGTGAAAGAATCGGCTTGTTCCTATGTCTTCGTTTAGATGTGAGATGCCATTTAAGATTTTGGGACATTGGCGAAAAACGACAGAGTTAGAATTTGGGACGTTTTGGGCTCTAGCTTCAAAACGAAGCATCGGATTGGAAAACGGATTTCAGATTTGGAATCAGCGTGAAATTCTCTATCTGTATGGTGAGTTTCAAGTCAATCGGAGAGAAAAAATTTTCAACATTTTTCGAAAAAACGACAGAGTTAGAATTTGGGACGTTTTGGTGTGTAGCGCCCAAACGAAGCATCGGATGAGAAAACGGAGGCCAGATTCGGAATCTACGTGAAATTTTGGGTTAGGAAGGATGTTTCCAGCTCAATCGGAGAGAAAAAATTTTCACTGACGTCCCCCCCCCCTCTGGACAGCTTGCTTCGATTTTGGCTTCCAGTGGACGGATTTTGTCGTGCGATAGCTCGTTTGAAAGCTAAGAGTGAGACAAATTCAGTGAAAGAATCGGCTTGTTCCTATCTGTCTTCGTTCAAAAGTTAGAGCGGTTACAAGATTTTAGGTCGGAGCTCGCTTACCTGAAAAAATCCTAAGTGTCAGAGTGACTTTGTATGGGTAAAATTTTGAAAATTTTCCAAAGTGTAGAATTTCGACCTGGGACCGTCACCAAAACATTTTTCATCAAATTTTGAAATTTCACTGACGTCCCCCCCCCTCTGGACAGCTTGCTTCGATTTTGGCTTCCAGTGGACGGATTTTGTCGTGCGATAGCTCGTTTGAAAGCTAAGAGTGAGACAAATTCAGTGAAAGAATCGGCTTGTTCCTATCTGTCTTCGTTTAGATGTGAGATGCCATTTAAGATTTTGGGACATTGGCGAAAAACGACAGAGTTAGAATTTGGGACGTTTTGGGCTCTAGCTTCAAAACGAAGCATCGGATTGGAAAACGGATTTCAGATTTGGAATCAGCGTGAAATTCTCTATCTGTATGGTGAGTTTCAAGTCAATCGGAGAGAAAAAATTTTCAACATTTTTCGAAAAAACGACAGAGTTAGAATTTGGGACGTTTTGGTGTGTAGCGCCCAAACGAAGCATCGGATGAGAAAACGGAGGCCAGATTCGGAATCTACGTGAAATTTTGGGTTAGGAAGGATGTTTCCAGCTCAATCGGAGAGAAAAAATTTTCACTGACGTCCCCCCCCTCTGGACAGCTTGCTTCGATTTTGGCTTCCAGTGGACGGATTTTGTCGTGCGATAGCTCGTTTGAAAGCTAAGAGTGAGACAAATTCAGTGAAAGAATCGGCTTGTTCCTATCTGTCTTCGTTCAAAAGTTAGAGCGGTTACAAGATTTTAGGTCGGAGCTCGCTTACCTGAAAAAATCCTAAGTGTCAGAGTGACTTTGTATGGGTAAAATTTTGAAAATTTTCCAAAGTGTAGAATTTCGACCTGGGACCGTCACCAAAACATTTTTCATCAAATTTTGAAATTTCACTGACGTCCCCCCCCCTCTGGACAGCTTGCTTCGATTTTGGCTTCCAGTGGACGGATTTTGTCGTGCGATAGCTCGTTTGAAAGCTAAGAGTGAGACAAATTCAGTGAAAGAATCGGCTTGTTCCTATGTCTTCGTTTAGATGTGAGATGCCATTTAAGATTTTGGGACATTGGCGAAAAACGACAGAGTTAGAATTTGGGACGTTTTGGGCTCTAGCTTCAAAACGAAGCATCGGATTGGAAAACGGATTTCAGATTTGGAATCAGCGTGAAATTCTCTATCTGTATGGTGAGTTTCAAGTCAATCGGAGAGAAAAAATTTTCAACATTTTTCGAAAAAACGACAGAGTTAGAATTTGGGACGTTTTGGTGTGTAGCGCCCAAACGAAGCATCGGATGAGAAAACGGAGGCCAGATTCGGAATCTACGTGAAATTTTGGGTTAGGAAGGATGTTTCCAGCTCAATCGGAGAGAAAAAATTTTCACTGACGTCCCCCCCCCTCTGGACAGCTTGCTTCGATTTTGGCTTCCAGTGGACGGATTTTGTCGTGCGATAGCTCGTTTGAAAGCTAAGAGTGAGACAAATTCAGTGAAAGAATCGGCTTGTTCCTATCTGTCTTCGTTCAAAAGTTAGAGCGGTTACAAGATTTTAGGTCGGAGCTCGCTTACCTGAAAAAATCCTAAGTGTCAGAGTGACTTTGTATGGGTAAAATTTTGAAAATTTTCCAAAGTGTAGAATTTCGACCTGGGACCGTCACCAAAACATTTTTCATCAAATTTTGAAATTTCACTGACGTCCCCCCCCTCTGGACAGCTTGCTTCGATTTTGGCTTCCAGTGGACGGATTTTGTCGTGCGATAGCTCGTTTGAAAGCTAAGAGTGAGACAAATTCAGTGAAAGAATCGGCTTGTTCCTATCTGTCTTCGTTTAGATGTGAGATGCCATTTAAGATTTTGGGACATTGGCGAAAAACGACAGAGTTAGAATTTGGGACGTTTTGGGCTGTAGCTTCAAAACGAAGCATCGGATTGGAAAACGGATTTCAGATTTGGAATCAGCGTGAAATTCTCTATCTGTATGGTGAGTTTCAAGTCAATCGGAGAGAAAAAATTTTCAACATTTTTCGAAAAAACGACAGAGTTAGAATTTGGGACGTTTTGGTGTGTAGCGCCCAAACGAAGCATCGGATGAGAAAACGGAGGCCAGATTCGGAATCTACGTGAAATTTTGGGTTAGGAAGGATGTTTCCAGCTTAATCGGAGAGAAAAAATTTTCACTGACGTCCCCCCCCCCTCTGGACAGCTTGCTTCGATTTTGGCTTCCAGTGGACGGATTTTGTCGTGCGATAGCTCGTTTGAAAGCTAAGAGTGAGACAAATTCAGTGAAAGAATCGGCTTGTTCCTATCTGTCTTCGTTCAAAAGTTAGAGCGGTTACAAGATTTTAGGTCGGAGCTCGCTTACCTGAAAAAATCCTAAGTGTCAGAGTGACTTTGTATGGGTAAAACTTTGAAAATTTTCCAAAGTGTAGAATTTCGACCTGGGACCGTCACCAAAACATTTTTCATCAAATTTTGAAATTTCACTGACGTCCCCCCCCCTCTGGACAGCTTGCTTCGATTTTGGCTTCCAGTGGACGGATTTTGTCGTGCGATAGCTCGTTTGAAAGCTAAGAGTGAGACAAATTCAGTGAAAGAATCGGCTTGTTCCTATGTCTTCGTTTAGATGTGAGATGCCATTTAAGATTTTGGGACATTGGCGAAAAACGACAGAGTTAGAATTTGGGACGTTTTGGGCTCTAGCTTCAAAACGAAGCATCGGATTGGAAAACGGATTTCAGATTTGGAATCAGCGTGAAATTCTCTATCTGTATGGTGAGTTTCAAGTCAATCGGAGAGAAAAAATGTTCAACATTTTTCGAAAAAACGACAGAGTTAGAATTTGGGACGTTTTGGTGTGTAGCGCCCAAACGAAGCATCGGATGAGAAAACGGAGGCCAGATTCGGAATCTACGTGAAATTTTGGGTTAGGAAGGATGTTTCCAGCTCAATCGGAGAGAAAAAATTTTCACTGACGTCCCCCCCCCTCTGGACAGCTTGCTTCGATTTTGGCTTCCAGTGGACGGATTTTGTCGTGCGATAGCTCGTTTGAAAGCTAAGAGTGAGACAAATTCAGTGAAAGAATCGGCTTGTTCCTATCTGTCTTCGTTCAAAAGTTAGAGCGGTTACAAGATTTTAGGTCGGAGCTCGCTTACCTGAAAAAATCCTAAGTGTCAGAGTGACTTTGTATGGGTAAAATTTTGAAAATTTTCCAAAGTGTAGAATTTCGACCTGGGACCGTCACCAAAACATTTTTCATCAAATTTTGAAATTTCACTGACGTCCCCCCCTCTGGACAGCTTGCTTCGATTTTGGCTTCCAGTGGACGGATTTTGTCGTGCGATAGCTCGTTTGAAAGCTAAGAGTGAGACAAATTCAGTGAAAGAATCGGCTTGTTCCTATCTGTCTTCGTTTAGATGTGAGATGCCATTTAAGATTTTGGGACATTGGCGAAAAACGACAGAGTTAGAATTTGGGACGTTTTGGGCTCTAGCTTCAAAACGAAGCATCGGATTGGAAAACGGATTTCAGATTTGGAATCAGCGTGAAATTCTCTATCTGTATGGTGAGTTTCAAGTCAATCGGAGAGAAAAAATGTTCAACATTTTTCGAAAAAACGACAGAGTTAGAATTTGGGACGTTTTGGTGTGTAGCGCCCAAACGAAGCATCGGATGAGAAAACGGAGGCCAGATTCGGAATCTACGTGAAATTTTGGGTTAGGAAGGATGTTTCCAGCTCAATCGGAGAGAAAAAATTTTCACTGACGTCCCCCCCCCTCTGGACAGCTTGCTTCGATTTTGGCTTCCAGTGGACGGATTTTGTCGTGCGATAGCTCGTTTGAAAGCTAAGAGTGAGACAAATTCAGTGAAAGAATCGGCTTGTTCCTATCTGTCTTCGTTCAAAAGTTAGAGCGGTTACAAGATTTTAGGTCGGAGCTCGCTTACCTGAAAAAATCCTAAGTGTCAGAGTGACTTTGTATGGGTAAAATTTTGAAAATTTTCCAAAGTGTAGAATTTCGACCTGGGACCGTCACCAAAACATTTTTCATCAAATTTTGAAATTTCACTGACGTCCCCCCCCTCTGGACAGCTTGCTTCGATTTTGGCTTCCAGTGGACGGATTTTGTCGTGCGATAGCTCGTTTGAAAGCTAAGAGTGAGACAAATTCAGTGAAAGAATCGGCTTGTTCCTATGTCTTCGTTTAGATGTGAGATGCCATTTAAGATTTTGGGACATTGGCGAAAAACGACAGAGTTAGAATTTGGGACGTTTTGGGCTCTAGCTTCAAAACGAAGCATCGGATTGGAAAACGGATTTCAGATTTGGAATCAGCGTGAAATTCTCTATCTGTATGGTGAGTTTCAAGTCAATCGGAGAGAAAAAATTTTCAACATTTTTCGAAAAAACGACAGAGTTAGAATTTGGGACGTTTTGGTGTGTAGCGCCCAAACGAAGCATCGGATGAGAAAACGGAGGCCAGATTCGGAATCTACGTGAAATTTTGGGTTAGGAAGGATGTTTCCAGCTCAATCGGAGAGAAAAAATTTTCACTGACGTCCCCCCCCCCTCTGGACAGCTTGCTTCGATTTTGGCTTCCAGTGGACGGATTTTGTCGTGCGATAGCTCGTTTGAAAGCTAAGAGTGAGACAAATTCAGTGAAAGAATCGGCTTGTTCCTATCTGTCTTCGTTCAAAAGTTAGAGCGGTTACAAGATTTTAGGTCGGAGCTCGCTTACCTGAAAAAATCCTAAGTGTCAGAGTGACTTTGTATGGGTAAAATTTTGAAAATTTTCCAAAGTGTAGAATTTCGACCTGGGACCGTCACCAAAACATTTTTCATCAAATTTTGAAATTTCACTGACGTCCCCCCCCCTCTGGACAGCTTGCTTCGATTTTGGCTTCCAGTGGACGGATTTTGTCGTGCCATAGCTCGTTTGAAAGCTAAGAGTGAGACAAATTCAGTGAAAGAATCGGCTTGTTCCTATGTCTTCGTTTAGATGTGAGATGCCATTTAAGATTTTGGGACATTGGCGAAAAACGACAGAGTTAGAATTTGGGACGTTTTGGGCTCTAGCTTCAAAACGAAGCATCGGATTGGAAAACGGATTTCAGATTTGGAATCAGCGTGAAATTCTCTATCTGTATGGTGAGTTTCAAGTCAATCGGAGAGAAAAAATTTTCAACATTTTTCGAAAAAACGACAGAGTTAGAATTTGGGACGTTTTGGTGTGTAGCGCCCAAACGAAGCATCGGATGAGAAAACGGAGGCCAGATTCGGAATCTACGTGAAATTTTGGGTTAGGAAGGATGTTTCCAGCTCAATCGGAGAGAAAAAATTTTCACTGACGTCCCCCCCCCCCTCTGGACAGCTTGCTTCGATTTTGGCTTCCAGTGGACGGATTTTGTCGTGCGATAGCTCGTTTGAAAGCTAAGAGTGAGACAAATTCAGTGAAAGAATCGGCTTGTTCCTATCTGTCTTCGTTCAAAAGTTAGAGCGGTTACAAGATTTTAGGTCGGAGCTCGCTTACCTGAAAAAATCCTAAGTGTCAGAGTGACTTTGTATGGGTAAAATTTTGAAAATTTTCCAAAGTGTAGAATTTCGACCTGGGACCGTCACCAAAACATTTTTCATCAAATTTTGAAATTTCACTGACGTCCCCCCCCTCTGGACAGCTTGCTTCGATTTTGGCTTCCAGTGGACGGATTTTGTCGTGCGATAGCTCGTTTGAAAGCTAAGAGTGAGACAAATTCAGTGAAAGAATCGGCTTGTTCCTATCTGTCTTCGTTTAGATGTGAGATGCCATTTAAGATTTTGGGACATTGGCGAAAAAACGACAGAGTTAGAATTTGGGACGTTTTGGGCTGTAGCTTCAAAACGAAGCATCGGATTGGAAAACGGATTTCAGATTTGGAATCAGCGTGAAATTCTCTATCTGTATGGTGAGTTTCAAGTCAATCGGAGAGAAAAAATTTTCAACATTTTTGGAAAAAACGACAGAGTTAGAATTTGGGACGTTTTGGTGTGTAGCGCCCAAACGAAGCATCGGATGAGAAAACGGAGGCCAGATTCGGAATCTACGTGAAATTTTGGGTTAGGAAGGATGTTTCCAGCTCAATCGGAGAGAAAAAATTTTCACTGACGTCCCCCCCCCTCTGGACAGCTTGCTTCGATTTTGGCTTCCAGTGGACGGATTTTGTCGTGCGATAGCTCGTTTGAAAGCTAAGAGTGAGACAAATTCAGTGAAAGAATCGGCTTGTTCCTATCTGTCTTCGTTCAAAAGTTAGAGCGGTTACAAGATTTTAGGTCGGAGCTCGCTTACCTGAAAAAATCCTAAGTGTCAGAGTGACTTTGTATGGGTAAAATTTTGAAAATTTTCCAAAGTGTAGAATTTCGACCTGGGACCGTCACCAAAACATTTTTCATCAAATTTTGAAATTTCACTGACGTCCCCCCCCCCTCTGGACAGCTTGCTTCGATTTTGGCTTCCAGTGGACGGATTTTGTCGTGCGATAGCTCGTTTGAAAGCTAAGAGTGAGACAAATTCAGTGAAAGAATCGGCTTGTTCCTATCTGTCTTCGTTTAGATGTGAGATGCCATTTAAGATTTTGGGACATTGGCGAAAAACGACAGAGTTAGAATTTGGGACGTTTTGGGCTCTAGCTTCAAAACGAAGCATCGGATTGGAAAACGGATTTCAGATTTGGAATCAGCGTGAAATTCTCTATCTGTATGGTGAGTTTCAAGTCAATCGGAGAGAAAAAATTTTCAACATTTTTCGAAAAAACGACAGAGTTAGAATTTGGGACGTTTTGGTGTGTAGCGCCCAAACGAAGCATCGGATGAGAAAACGGAGGCCAGATTCGGAATCTACGTGAAATTTTGGGTTAGGAAGGATGTTTCCAGCTCAATCGGAGAGAAAAAATTTTCACTGACGTCCCCCCCTCTGGACAGCTTGCTTCGATTTTGGCTTCCAGTGGACGGATTTTGTCGTGCGATAGCTCGTTTGAAAGCTAAGAGTGAGACAAATTCAGTGAAAGAATCGGCTTGTTCCTATCTGTCTTCGTTCAAAAGTTAGAGCGGTTACAAGATTTTAGGTCGGAGCTCGCTTACCTGAAAAAATCCTAAGTGTCAGAGTGACTTTGTATGGGTAAAATTTTGAAAATTTTCCAAAGTGTAGAATTTCGACCTGGGACCGTCACCAAAACATTTTTCATCAAATTTTGAAATTTCACTGACGTCCCCCCCCTCTGGACAGCTTGCTTCGATTTTGGCTTCCAGTGGACGGATTTTGTCGTGCGATAGCTCGTTTGAAAGCTAAGAGTGAGACAAATTCAGTGAAAGAATCGGCTTGTTCCTATCTGTCTTCGTTTAGATGTGAGATGCCATTTAAGATTTTGGGACATTGGCGAAAAACGACAGAGTTAGAATTTGGGACGTTTTGGGCTCTAGCTTCAAAACGAAGCATCGGATTGGAAAACGGATTTCAGATTTGGAATCAGCGTCAGATTCTTTATCTGTATGGTGAGTTTCATGTCAATCGGAGAGTTTCAAGTCATCGGCGAGAAAAATTTTCAACATTTTTCGAGAAAACGACAGAGTTAGAATTTTTGCGATGGCTGCCTACTGTAGAGCCAAAACGAAGCATCGGATGGGAAAACGGAGGCCAGATTCGGATTCAGCGTCAAATTCTACATGGAAATGGTGTATTTCCAGCTCAATCGGAGCACTAGAACCGGAGATAGACGGGATTTTTAGTGTTTGGATGATGGGTATTACGTCATCAGCTGATCGCCACACACTATACAAGCTGGGAACCGACGGAGACTTGTCATTTAGAGGAGAACGATTGTCAGAGGTAGGTCGTCTCTCTGAGCTCCGATGATAGCTTCGGACATTCCAAATTCCAAGTTTCTGTAAGAAACCGACTTAGAAAATTTCATTGCTGATATCAGCTAAGCCGCCAGACTTAGAGGTTCGCCAGGAGATGGCCTTCGTCTCCAGGCCATAAAAGACTCCAAAACTTTAAAGGCTCGTAACTTTGCTTCTACAAGTCCGTTTGACTTGATTCAAAAAAGGTTCGGTCGCTATTGACCTGCCCTAAGTGATGGACTACTTATAAAATTTCATAAGTAGTGCTAAAAAGTTGAAAATTTTAAATTCACTAGTTTTGGAGGTTTTCTGGGGTTTTCGACCCTGCTGAAGTCAATGAAAGCATTTTTAATGATGTCTGAGCCAGTCTTCTCATGGTATAAGCGGCTTTTCACTGAAAGCGAGCAAGACACGGAGAGTTTTGCTGTAATATTCCACTGACAGGGTGTTCCTTCGGGACGGCGGACGATGCCGTAGTGATAAGTGTGGCAAGGGAATGTGTCATATTTAAGACCGTAACCGCTGGGACAACTCATGTCTCATGTTGGGCATTTGACACAGCTCTCAACGTAGCACTTTGAACGCCAATCGGTTGAGTCTTAGCTATCTTGTCATGGGTGGCCTCTAAACATCTCCATTGCAAAACGCTGGTGAATCAAGCTCTCTACGGCTTGCTATCAAGCAGATCAAAGCAATAACTTGGGATGTTTCCTCAAGGTTTTCAAGTATGCTGAGTTCAAATCTGCTATCAGATTTCAAATTTAACTAAGACTAAGGCAGCTTTGAGGGGTTAGATCCCAGCTACTGTTCACTACCTTTGACTCGGCGTTGCTGTTACCACTTCGGGGCAGTGACAATGATGTCTTCAGCTGTAAAGAGCGGGTATCGGGGAAGATCTCTCACTTCCCTAGTGATCAGTACAAGGCCTTCGGGCTGTCGACGGGATCGAGTGCCACTCACTACACTCAAATCTATCATTCCTCACTAAGTGTAAATTACTGACTATACATTTGTCCTGCTATCAGGTTATTTTTGACTTACTATCTAGTTGAATAGTCTCTTGCTATCAAGAGATTCACTTCTACTCATAAAGCACATCATCGCTGTAATACCTCCTTTGCTCGAGCGTTCCTTCGGGACGGCGGGTACTGCCGTAGAGGGATTGTGTTGCACGGGTTGTTCGTCGTTTGTTAGACCGAAACCTCTGAGCCGTTGCTCATGTTGGGCGTTCGACTTCATACTCAACGTGACGCTTTCTCTCGCCAGGTCAGAGTACTTCAGCCATTCGACAAAGGTTAGTCTTTATGATATGGAGTAGAGTGAAATGTAATTCATTAGATGTCCCTTCAATGATTGCTCCCATGATAAACGTTGATGAGACAAATGAAATGATTCTCATCTTCCCTTTTCAATGATTGAAATCTACTAACACACTACCGTATAATCGTCCACTATGGGGCAAGACATGATAGAGCCTCCACGCGGTTTGCCCTGGGCAGTCTTTAGACTGGCGAATACTATCATTAAGTTGAATCTGTTATCAGTCAACTTGAACGTTGCAAATGAAGTTCGGTGTAATACTTCCTTTCGACGGGTGTTCCTGTAAAGGGCAGCGGTGAAACCCGTAGCTATGTATACCGCAAGGGACATTCGGCAATGGTCAATCTTGTTAAACCTCTCTGCGTCATGTTTGCAAGTGATTGCCTCTGTCTCAACGTAGTATGCATTCGCGCCAGGGCGACATTTAGCCAACTGTCGAAGGTTGCCTAAAACTTTCCATTGCATACGTTATGAGAACCATGAGTTCTACCTGTCTCTATCAATGAGACGAATTGATGAATGGAAAGAAATGGGAGGACACTCACGCGCCACACGCAACATAACACACTTCTCTCTTTCGTAGTCTAACAAGCTCTTTACACATGGATCGCAGTCGATTGCTATCCCTGTATCAGAAGTGTAAGCTATCTTAATTTTATTTGACACTATTTCATCTATCATCATCGCCCATATGAAATGTTTTAAGATTTACAAGTTAGAAATAAAGTTTCAATAGTGTATATGTTAGAAATAGAGTTTTATCTGTTTGTAAAAATAAGATCGCAAGATTTACTAGTTTACAAGTTAGACTAAGTGTAGCTTAAAAATAAAATTATAACTGTTTCAAGAGTTTACAAGTTAGAAATTAAGTTTTAGCTGTTTGTATATCAAAATAAAGTTTCAGGAGTTTACAAGTTAGAAATAAAGTTTCAACCGTTAACAAGTTAAAAATAAAGTTTCAATAGTTTACAAGTTAAGAATAAAGTTTCAATAGTGTGTGTATATTAAGAATAAAGTTTTATCTGTTTGTATGTTAGAAATAAAACAAAGTTTCAACCGTTTACAAGTTAAAAATAAAGTTTCACCAGTGTACAAGTTAGAAATAAAGTTTCAATAGTGTATATGTTAGAAATAAAGCTTTATCTGTTTACATGTTAGAAACAAAATAAAGTTTCAACAGTTTTAAAAGATAAAAACTAAAGTTTCAATGGTGTATACGTTAGAAATAAAGTTTTAGCTGTTTGTATATCAAAATAAAGTTTCAAGAGTTTACAAGTTAGAAATAAAGTTTCAATAGTGTATATGTTAGAAATAAAGGTGTAACTGTTTGTAAAAATAAGATCGCAAGATTTACTAGTTTGCAAGTTAGACTTAGCGTTCTACTATTTGTAAGTGAAAGATATAGTTTCAACAGTTTACAGATTAAAAATAAAGTTTCAACAGTGTGTATGTTTGAAATAAAGTTTAAGCTGTTTGTGTGTTAGAAATAAAACAAAGTTTCAACCGTTAACAAGTTAAAAATAAAGTTTCAATAGTTTACAAGTTAAGAATGAAGTTTCAATAGTGTGTATATATTAAGAATAAAGTTTCATCTGTTTGTATGATAGAAATAAAACAAAGTTTTAACCGTTTACAAGTTAAAAATAAAGTTTCAATAGTTTACAAGTTAAGAATGAAGTTTCAATAGTGTGTATATATTAAGAATAAAGTTCTATCTGTTTATATGTTAGAAATAGAATGAAATTTCACCAGTTTACAAGTTAAGAATAAAGTTCTATCTGTTTGTATGTTAGAAATAAAACAAAGTTTCAACCGTTTACAAGTTAAAAATAAAGTTTCACCAGTGTACAAGTTAGAAATAAAGTTTCAATAGTGTATATGTTAGAAATAAAGCTTTATCTGTTTACATGTTAGAAACAAAATAAAGTTTCAACAGTTTAAAAGATATAAACTAAAGTTTCAATGGTGTATACGTTAGAAATAAAGTTTTAGCTGTTTGTATATCAAAATAAAGTTTCAAGAGTTTACAAGTTAGAAATAAAGTTTCAATAGTGTATATGTTAGAAATAAAGGTGTAACTGTTTGTAAAAATAAGATCGCAAGATTTACTAGTTTGCAAGTTAGACTTAGCGTTCTACTATTTGTAAGTGAAAGATATAGTTTCAACAGTTTACAGATTAAAAATAAAGTTTCAACAGTGTGTATGTTGGAAATAAAGTTTAAGCTGTTTGTGTGTTAGAAATAAAACAAAGTTTCAACCGTTAACAAGTTAAAAATAAAGTTTCAATAGTTTACAAGTTAAGAATGAAGTTTCAATAGTGTGTATATATTAAGAATAAAGTTTCAACTGTTTGTATGATAGAAATAAAACAAAGTTTTAACCGTTTACAAGTTAAAAATAAAGTTTCAATAGTTTACAAGTTAAGAATAAAGTTTCAATAGTGCGTATGTTACGAATAAAGTTCTATCTGTTTATATGTTAGAAATAGAATGAAATTTCACCAGTTTACAAGTTAAGAATAAAGTTCTATCTGTTTGTATGTTAGAAATAAAACAAAGTTTCAACCGTTTACAAGTTAAAAATAAAGTTTCACCAGTGTACAAGTTAGAAATAAAGTTTCAATAGTGTATATGTTAGAAATAAAGCTTTATCTGTTTACATGTTAGAAACAAAATAAAGTTTCAACAGTTTAAAAGATTAAAACTAAAGTTTCAATGGTGTATACGTTAGAAATAAAATTTTAGCTGTTTGTATATCAAAATAAAGTTTCAAGAGTTTACAAGTTAGAAATAAAGTTTCAATAGTGTATATGTTAGAAATAGAGTTTTATCTGTTTATTAAAATAAGATCGCAAGATTTACTAGTTTGCAAGTTAGACTTAGCGTTCTACTATTTGTAAGTGAAAGATATAGTTTCAACAGTTTACAGATTAAAAAATAAAGTTTTTAGCAGTTTACAAGTTAAAAATAAAGTTTTAATAGTGTGTATGTTAGAAAATAAAGTTTAAGTTAAAAATTAAAGTGTGTTAGAAATAAAACAAAGTTTTTCAACCGTTAACAAGTTAAAAATAAAGTTTCAATAGTTTACAAGGTTAAGAATGAAGTTTCAATAGTGTGTATATATTAAGAATAAAGATTTATTACTGTTTGATATGATAGAAATAAACCACAAAGTTTTAACCGTTTACAGTTTAAAAATAAAGTTTCAATAGTTTTACAAGTTAAGAATAAAGTTTCAATAGTGCGTATTGTTACGAATAAAGTTCTATCTGTTTATATGTTAGAAATATAATGAAATTTCACCAGTTTACAAGTTAAGAATAAAGTTCTATCTGTTTTGTATGTTTAGAAATAAAACAACAAAAACCCAAAGTTTCAACCGTTTACAAGTTAAGAAATATAAGTTTCACCAGTGTACAAGTTAGGAAATACAAGTATTCAATAGTGTATTATGTATAGAAAATAAAGCTTTTTCTGTTTACCATGTTTAGAAACAAAATAAATCGTTTCAACAGTTTAAAAGATAAAAAACTAAAGTTTCAATGGTGTTATACGATAGAAATAAAGTTTTAGCTGTTTGTAGAACAAAATAAAGTTTCAAGAGTTTACAAGTTAGAAATAAAGTTTCAATAGTGGTATATGTTTCAGAAATAAAGGTGTAACTGATTGTAAAAATAAGATCGCAAGATTTACTTAGTTTGCAAGTTAGACTTAGCGTTTCTACTATTTGTAAGTGAAAGATATAGTTTCAACAGTTTACAGATTAAAAATAAAGTTTCAACAGTGTGTATGTTGGAAATAAAGTTTAAGCTGTTTGTTGAGTTAGAAATTAAAACAAAGTTTCAAGGTTCAACCGTTACCAAGTTAAAAATAAAGTTTCAAACAGTGTGTTCGTTAGAAAATATGTTTCATCAGTTTTACAGTTGATAAATTAAAGTCTTCAACAGTGTGTACGTTCTAGAAATAAATGAAAGTAAGAACTTCAGCGTCAATGTGTATTCAAAGCATGTTTTTGCTAAATCAAAATGTGGTGTGTGTCCTGACATGATAGAATCGCCAGTTAGAAATAATGTTTCAGCGCGTTCTCTAACTTTTACACGGTCTAACGATAAAGTTTTCAAGTAGCGATGAGTACTGCACGGGACGTTGGCAATTGTAATCCTTCTGAAACCTCTCTGTGTCATGTTTCCAAGTGGTTGCCTTTCGTCTCAACGTTGTACTCTGACCGCCAGGGCGACATTTAGCTATCTGCCACAGGTTACCTCATAAAATTTCCATTGCACTTGTCTCCCGATAGTTGGCCAACCATGCGAGAATGAACCATAAGTTTTTTTAAGAACTGTCTCTATCACGGAGACGAAATGATGAAGGGATGAGACGGGAGGCCACCCTTGCACCACATGCAACCACAAGCTCATTTCTCTCTTCGCTAGTGAACAAGCTCTTGTGAACGTAGTCAGAAAGTGTATCATGGTTTGCAAAAGCAAAGTTTAGTGTAGTCAAATAGTTTTACTGTGACACACGTTTGTGAAAGTAAAGTTTGATCATCGAAGTTTTATTCGTGAGTGTCGTCAGAAAGTGTATCATGATGTTTTATGAAACACAAGTTTCTGAAATGATAATGTAGTCTGAAAGTAAATGAAACACATCACAAGTCCTAAAGTTCGCCATCCAGGACTCAGCTTTCCTACGACAAGATATAAGGAGGCAGCACTTTATAGAAATTCACTTTTCACTGAGCATTGTTACAGTGTAGTGATCCTGCATCATGAGTGAGACAGAAGCTGAATTAATGATTCATCAAAAGAAAGAAAAGAACACAATCATGGAGTTGTCAGAAAGGTACTACTCCATGGCAATCAAGACAGGTGATCCAAGGAAGATTGCCGATTGTCTAGAAACGATTGACTATGTGAAGAAAGCAACAATAGTTAGTCATCAAAGACAATCTGTGAGCGTGTTGTATTTCTAATTCTCTATTGTTCACTGTCTTAGGACATAGCAATCGACTTCGACGCATGCTGAATCGATTATCAAGTCGTTTTGGTGAGTTTATGATAATAACATTTCATTATTGTGTGTTTCGTGGTTGTTTTATGCCATTGTTATAAGGTATAAATATACGTTGAAATAAAGTGATCTTGTATTGGAATTCGCGTTTTTACTTACAAGCTATACGGCGTTTGTCTTGCTGAACATGAGGGTCGTTAAAGTGGTGATATGTGAAGAGTTCAAGGGTTGAGCGTGAGAAAATATTGATCAATGGTTCAGGACGATACGAGACAGGGGTTGTCTTATAGAACCGCCCCAAAGGATTAGAGGTGGAGTGGTCGAATGATTTGCCTCTATTTTTTGGATTTGGTCTGCTTTTCGGACTGGGTTAATTGGAGCAACAGATATAATAAAATGACTTTAATGTTTTGATGAAGCTTTTGAAGAGAGGTGGTTTATTGGACTTAAACAAGGGAAGTTGCTGGTAAACTAAATCTCGTTTGTGGCTGGGGAACAGATCGAATCATGAGATGATGAAAGACATTGTTGAAGGTTATCACTGGAAAGAAGTGAGGGGCTGTATCGTAGCTGTGCTCGAATGCTGTTCAGTGATGTAAAGGAGAAGGAGTATATCAAGATGGCGAAGTTGAAGCTCAGATGTTCTGTTTTCGGGAAGGCGCTTTTGGCACTCGAGATGCTGTACCACGCGGTCGTGGGACGATGGGTCCGAAAAAGCCAAATGAAAGTTCTCCAAGCAAATGGTTCGCTGTAGTGTCGGCTTTGGCATGAGAATGGGAGTGTGTATTATAACTGTTTCTTTTGTACGAGAGAAAGGGATATTAGGATTTTGCCACAGTCAAAAAGGCAAGTGCGAGCAGTGGGCGACGGGAATCAGGTGAAAATTCACGTCAATGAATGTTCAATGGGGAAAGGATGAAGCGTGTGGTGTGTGATGTGGGGAGGGTGGATTGAGTGGGTGTTGTTGGAAGTGTGTTGGTGTTGTTGGGGGGTTTTGTTTGGGTTAGATGTTGGGTTGGATTTTTTGTTGGTCGTGGTGTTTTATTTGTGTGGGGGGGTGGGTGGGTAAGTGTTGGTTTGTTGGTGATTTGGGGAGGTTGATTTTGGTAGGGTTTGGGTGTTGAGTTTGGTGGCTGGGGAGTGTGCGCGTGGGTGGGACACACATGCTGATTGATAGGGTGGGTGGGTTGGAGGGGGTTGGTTAATTGTGGGGTTTTGGTGTTGGGTTGGGTTGATGGGGGGGAAGAGGGGTGGTTGTGTGTGGTGTGGTTTGGGTTAGTTGGTGGATTGGAGTGTTGCGATTTTTGTGGGTTGGTTTTTTGGAAGGTGTTGGGTGGAGTATGGGGTGGGGGGGGGGTGTTGTGTGTGGTGTATTGAATTGGTTTTATTGGGATGGTGATTTGGTGGGGTGGTGTGGGATGGGGGAGTGTGGTGATGGATCGGGGGGTTGTTGGGGGTTTGGGGGAGGAGGGAGGATAGACACTGATCTGTGACTTTGTCATTGGTGAGCATGTGGTTGGGAATGGAGAGTCTGTCTAGGTCCTACATTAGTTTCAATTTATGGTAGGCATAATGTATGTGCGTATACGTTGTTGTTTTGAGTAGTGTGATAACTGATAAATATTGAAGAGTGGGACCAATTAATGCTATGTAGTCTTAGAAACTGATCTACTACTGGTATGATATCATTTTGGGTTTCGAATGTTTTTGAGAGAAACGGGTTTAATATTACACTCACGCGTAGTCCAGGTATCTGAGTAAAAGTAGATTTTCTATAGTAAAGGGCTGTGTTTCGGGTATTGCATAGTGATGATATTCATGATAAGATTTTGTTGCTTACTTTTAATGGAAGTAGATGGTGCGTAGTAGGGGAAAATTGGAGACAAAATTTAGAACCAGGTCGATTGTAAGATACCGTATATATTATCGGTAAATGAGCAGGCTAAAATCACCGTGTGATGCTGAAATAAATGATGGAATAATGAGGGATATTAGTAAGCATGAGGTTAAGTTTCAGGGGAAAATAATAAGGTTATTAGATTATTGTGTGCGGCAGAAAAAGGGCGATCCGTAAGTTCGCCTGTCCTTGGATTAGAAGTTTTAAACGAATCCATTGAGTTCATTATGCTCTGAAGCTATCCTACTTGTGTGACGTTGCGTCAGTGGCGGCAACTGGGGCTAAGTGTTTCTATTATGATTTTGAAGCGTGCTATCACAGGTAGAAATTGATCCGTAGTTTTATGGCCATACCAAGTGTTAGGAGGAAGGAAAGTGTCTTTCTGTTGACGAGGCTTGGTTTCGGTTGGCCTCAGCCCAAAAAAATGACAGTATAGTTAACGCGTATAGAGGGAGACAGAAAAATCAAGGAGGTAATTCTAGTTCCATTGACGATATATAATGTCTCTGAATCGGTTGTCTCATGCGGAAAAGGTCAGGTCCCATCTGATTATTGGGGCCTTATAAAATGAGTCAACAAAAAGTTGGTAACGGTGAGTTAGATGTATGGGACTATGTGTGGATCAGGGTTGAGAGGCGCAGAGAGACGGTTCTGCCCTTAATAGCTAACCTTTTACGCGGCGTTGAAGCACATAGGTACATAGGAGAATGTTTAGGAACATTACCCCGTGGGGGATGGCTTCGAGTCGCTGGGGCGTTTGTACAGCGGTGCACTGCCGAAGATCATAAGGTGGGATGACAGGTTTCGGAAAAAATATGAGTTGATTCGAGGAATAGATGTTCGACTGGAAAGTGACTGACTGTCGGAGGCATTGTGGGAGGTTGATCTAAAAGCTCCAATTCACGGATGGACTGATCAGTATCTAGCACGGGGGTTGTATTTAGAGGTTGAAGGTTCAGGTGGTCGAGGATGGCGGCTTGGGCTGCGGGGGGCCCGAAGGTGATGCTACGCAATAACGGTTGAATTAGACGCAGATCAAATGCTCTGTATCTTGCTTAAAATGGTGGTATAAGAGGGGAATTACGATCAAAAACTGATCCAATCTCAGTTTATAGATGGTTGCAAATGTTATTTCATAAGACAAAGAAATGTTAAGACTCGTGCACTGCAGAAGTTTTGATTAAGCGTAGACTTAATATTATTTCAAGAAATTATCCGTGAGGAACAGTTGTGCAGTAAGGTGTTTGGATTGAGTCAAGTTTAAAACAAAGCCGATTCATTGACTAGAGTGCCTAATTCATGGTCAGGGAGAAACTAGATAGGTTGTTACGCTGACATCAAGTTTGTTCATGAAATCATCCATTTTGGCAGAATCGAACATTATGTCATTATGTTAATGAGCGGTATAAAAATAAATCCGTTTCAAAAATCTGATATTTAAGGCGTCTATTGGCCGATTGTGCAACTTGTACCGCATAGACCTTCGAAATCGCTTTAGTTGGGACAAAGGATCGATATCGCGAATAATGTTTGGAAGTTTTTAGGCAATGATGTATCATGTAGACGGGAGACCCTTATTTATGCCGTTTTCGATACTGCTTCCAGATTTTACAATCTGGCGGGTAGCTTAAGAAATGAATCTCCACTGAGATAGCTTTCAACATGAAGTTCTTCGCAGAACAGCAGAATTGGTCCCGCCCAGGTACATAATGAGTGATAAATGGGACAGTTTTCCGTTAGCGCGAGTTTAATGAGCTGTTAGTTAAGTGGAAAGTTCAACTGGTCTTGAAAAAAAAACTTTATTTTTCCGGTTATAGGCCCAGGAAACTCGGTGGTGGGAGCGGGGTTCATGTACCGTTAAGAGAACGTAAAGCGTACAGGAAAATCCCTAGAGAGGCGTTTTTTCTGGTGTTAATAATACAAATGGTAAAAACGATTCAACACCTTACGAATTAGTTTTCTGTGCGAAGTCTAGAAAGCCCGGATGTTACAGTGATGATTGAGATAGAACGACAAATTGAATACGAGTGGGTTTAAACGATAATTACTTTGATAAAGACCAGTAATCCTTTTTCTTGTTGGGATAAAGTTTTGTCTGTAAGCCTCCTTCTCCCGAAGTGATGACGTTTGGAGCGGTCCACACGTCGTGACAAAATTCATTTCGAGGTGGAGTGTTTTCTAGTTGAGTTAGATGATATAAATGTCGCTCTCGTCATGTATCGATTCATGTAAGGATGGTACCTTTATGCAGGGAATCTACCGAAGTCGACTTAGAAACGAAATAGTGCTCTTTGACGAATGATAGCTATGTCGAAATTGATTTGAGGTTCGGTAACCCCGAAGGAAGGTAGTTCGCGTGAACTAAAAGACCTTAGTTTTGTCAAGGTGGGACCCATTGGTCGTTGATTACAGATAGCGACCTCTTCATATTGTTCGTATATAATATATACTTTTGTATATTGTTTCTTAAGAAACTAGACGTGGAAGCGTGTGTGTTTAGTGATGGTGTTTTATTTCTAATTCTCTGTTGTTCACTGTGCTTAGTACAGTGAAATCCGCGCGCTCTCACGAGATAGATAGATCTGCGCATGCCTGACATCCTATTATCAAGTGTTCTGGTGACGTTTCATGATAATAACATTTCATTATTGTGCATGTTTCGTGAGTTGTTTTATGCCATTGTTATACAGGTATAAATATCCACGTCTGCAAATAAAGTGCATCTTTGCTATTTGGAATTCGCGTTTTTACTTACAAGAAAATACACCATAAAACTGCTACAATTATTACAAAAAATTACTTACGTATCATGATCAAAAATGTACCATTACAAACAAGATCTTAAGGATTTTCGATAGGAAAAACATCCCAGACTGGAAAGATAGAGAACACAGAATGATAAAACTGTTACCGATCGCTCGATGCTGTCTGGAGTTCAAAAACATTAGTTATCGTGCATTTTGGCTCATCCCGTGCAACTTTGGTGGATAAAAGAACAAGCATTTTCCGAAAATATTCATACTTTTAATATTGGCATGTTTGATAATAAACGATCGGAAAACTTCGAAGTAGCACACGTGAAGTTCTTTGGAGTGTTTTATTATTCAACTATATACACTTTCCGGGAATTCGTATTTAGCAATTTCATCTAACAATATTGCAGTGTATCATTTTACCTAACAAAATTAAACTTGTTATAATTGTTTAAAGTGTTCCTTTGTATACGTTGTAGGCTCTGGTTTCCTTTTTGCATCATTAATCCATATTCTTCTGGCGTCAATTTAAACTAGCCACCAACATGGAGACTTAATGATAAATAATTTATCCCTGGTCATGAATATGGGTTAACCAACATACTGTCGGAAAGGGGGATAGCAACGCAAAAGTTGCTAACGCGCCGATTCCCAATTTAACATTGCCCTTTTTTAGCGACCCGGGCCCTACGTCGCGCCGATCCATGGAAATTTATAGATGATTTCATGCATGCATCAGGGATTGAATCATCGCTATTGGGGAAATGCATGTTTAAATTGGCGTAAGGTCGCGATTAGCATTTTTTTTCTAGTTAGAACTGTTTGTCCATGTTTATACACGGATAAATTAGTTTTCATTAAGTCCATGTGTCGGTGTCAGTTTAAATTGACGCCAGCAGAATATCGAGATTAGTGCAAAAAAACCACGGATAATATAGTATTTTCATTAAGGTCCCATGTTTGGTTTGTCAGTTTACAATTGACGCCAGCAGGCACATATGGATTAGTGCCGAAAAAAACCAACCTAGCACTACAACGTAAAAAGACACTATTAAAATAAAGTTTAATTTTCCACAGGGCATTGCGTTAGGTAAAATGATACCGCTCACTCCATGATTTACTTCATTAAGATGCATCAGTGATTTATCAATTAAAGGTTATTATTTATCAATGATTTATCAATGTGACATTTGATGTTGCTCCCAAAAAATCATGCTTGATCTTACGATGCACTTTGATGAAGTTCGAACCCCCAGGAAGTGTGGAATGCGCTTTGTTTAAACAGCACTGCATCGATACAGAATTGAATTCTCCAACTGAGTGTGGATATAGACACCAGTTCGTGTTAGAAATATGCTATGATTTCGATTGCACAGCTAGCTGCCGACTGGGCACGTCGCTCTGTACTAATCACAAATGGGCTTCTTCACATATATTTCTAATCAATTCATTTCTTGAGCGATCATAGCGGTTCAACACAAAATGAATTTTCACCAACCATGACGCGCCCATTAACGTTTTCATCAATTGCATGGTAAATCATGATCTGATTTGCATGTCTAGAACTGCCTGAAATTCACATTATTAAGGAAATAATACATAGTTCAGTTATGGCATGGAATAGATTTTATCTATAACAAAAAAGCATTCAGTATAAACATGGAGGCTAAAAAACATAACGAAAAAAAAGTTCACTTCATATAAACGAACTTGTTCGCTAGTCTTTCTCTTTACAAACATTGAGAATTCTTCTGAAATTGTGATAATAAAAGCTAAATTAAGATCATAAAAAGAAAGAATTACAGAACAAAACCTTCACAAAGAGTCGATTCAAAAAATTAAAATTGAATTCTTTTACATACTTTTATCCCCAGGCACAGCCGCGAGGCACCAGCCAATTCAAAGTTCTGGGGTTTTACTCTAACAACAAAATTTATAGTTTAATTAAAAACAGAATTAAATTCAGTATCCAACAGAAAAATTACGTCTAATTCGCCTTTAAGAGACCTGTCAGCTGGCCTCTAGGATTTCTATGAACTAAATTACACACGGAAAATGACTAGATACGCCCAACGACACATGCGTGTAATTAATGAAGTTTGATATAATCTCACTGTATAATCCATGTTATACAATGGGTCTAATATATAAGAAATGCAATACATTCATAGACGACAAATTCACGAAGCATTCACGATAATCATGGTGGACATAACGTTAGGACATTGCAAGACTTGAAAATGCGTATTAACACAGATAGATGAAATGATTTAATCAGATAATTCATCGGTATAATTTGGCATCATTAAACAGAATGTGCTGCATTAAGTCATTGTGAAAAGAAACACGTTGTTGCACTTGCTACCTGATAAAAAAACGATAATATCAAGTGATAATAAGACAGCACAGTCAATGCCGACCGCGCTTCGAGCCACTGACACTTCAACGGGGATGATATGGTAATAAATCGATTACCCCTACCACTTTGATGCTCGAAGATTCTGACACACAAGTATGACATGCATAAACTCAAATGGATTCCAAAAACACGAAAGATTATTTCGCAGTATTCATCCTTATACTTTGGCACGAAATATTGAAAGATCAACCATAGATAATCAATCCAATTGCACACAGGTCACATTGACGCTAGTGATCAGAACGAGTACGAAAGTTAATCGAGGACAAAGGAAGTAAAGCATCAATGTGGAGATCACCACGTGCATTAACCACCTGCAACGAAACAAAAATTATGTTTATTTTAAAACCATTGCAGGGGCTGTTTGCAATTGATTCGTCAAATAGGAGGGGGGGGCTTACTAAAAATTGGACATTTGATGGTTTGACTTTTTATGATTTAAGTACTTTTTATGAAGTATAAATGAAAAAATAGCAACTAGTTGTACCAGATTTTCCAAAAATTAACACCATGTCTCTTTCAAATTTCGGGACGGAAAGACACGCGCTACGGATCATTTTAGACAGATTCTTTAATGATTTAAGATGACCAACTTGTACGTCTGGAATAGATCTTCATTTTCAAATAATCATTTAATTGTTCCGCATAAACACCCTACTGTTTTAAAAAATCGAAAATAGCCGATGCTGTTTGTGTTGAAAGATATATTCTCAAATTTTCGTCGGTCCCCCTGACGCGGTCTGAGACAGACGAAAGGTTTGGCGAATATATTTTTCAACAAGGGGCATCGCGCAATTTTCCGATTACTTAAAAGTGATCATTTAATTTCCTTCCATTCTTATTTCTAGTTCATTATATAATCACGTGCGTTTATATCTATCAATATTCGACAAACTCACTTTTTTAGCGCTCTAATCGTTACCACTAAATGATGAACGTCAATGTAACGACTTAGAATTTCGAGCTGCAGAGGAAAGGAATGACCTAGTCCCATTCTCCAACAGCCACAAGATTTTTGGAAATGATTCCGCCGTTTAAAATACATACTTTAATATACAAGTAGAGAATTGAGCTGCCAAACTCAAAAGCAACAATTTATAACTATCCAATGGTAATGGAAGAACATGTGTTATCGGGGAATAACGACACCTTTCAACGTCAAATCCACACGAAAATGCCTGTTAAATGATCATTAATAATTGAAACTTACCAGGATTATACGATGACCACTTTAAATGAGCTGCAGGAAAAGCCCGAAACATCCAATGGAATTGAGGAGAATACGTGTAATGGGAGAAAGAACACCGCATCTACAAAGAAAGGATTAAGTACAGACGGATCAATAGCTTACATTCGCAACAAGATATTACACAATTAAATCAAAAATACCAATGAAAAAAAAATACATGCACTTAAGTGTTTTCACTTTTATCTAGTGAGATCTGACATTTAAATATTACGTGCAATTATATACAGATTTAGATAGAATTCTATATATAGCGAAATTGATCAACCGACCTTTTGATATGGCATATTTGAATTAGTTAGCATTGCTCAGTTAATATCATATGATATTTAACCGGCGGTCAATCATGACATACGGACTTGTCATGTCAAGTTTTGATAATGTTCTTACTCGCGACCAAATATATTTGTTTATCATCTGAATGCGACAGATTTCTCATGCTGTACAGTAGAAGGCACAATATAAAAGAAGAACTTAGCCTACATGTATAGAAGATCAGAGATCTTTGAAAACTTATACTCTTAATTATCTTCTCAACTAATCAAATTGGGGATCATCGGACGTACTAATATGCCTACATAAATAAAAATCAATGAGTAGACTGTGAACTAGATGCCAACAAGACCCCCTAGCATTACATCAATCTTTCTCTCGTTCACAACAATCAATGTCATCATCATAGTAAATTGAACTGTTCAATATTCACGAACACGGTGTGGAAAGAACGTTTTCTCTGGTGTGTGGGTCGTCTATAACGATACCCCTCCTACCAGCACTGGAGGAGGGCAACTTGGACAGCACCTCTAGCTCAGCAAATTTCGACAAAGACGTTTTTATCTGCATTTACTTGGACGAACCGCCAAACTTGACGGCTTACTAGAGGTGATTCAGTGAAAACAGGGATAATGGAGATAGACAAACATAAATCATTTTATCGTCTCTGACCTCCTTGTAGCCTTTTACCGACACAAGCAAATTAAGATGTACCCTGACTGCTGACTGCCTGCCTGATAAATTATTTCTTCTATAAAGAAACCTTCACCGAGCGCAAACATCACTGATAAACAGAGGCCATGAAAAATTAATTTCAAATAATTGCTACCAGTGGCGGCTTTAGCGATCATGCCCTTCATGCTCAGCATGACGAAGTATTTTGTCTAATTTTCCTCCACACAAATCAACGATGTCAACCACAAGAAAGGGAAAGTTTTGAATCAACAAAAAAACTTCCAACATCATTTGATTACATTTGACAACATTTGATTACTATGTCAGATCATGTTGCTGTGACATTAAGGTCATACTCAATTAAGATTTATCAAGTAGCTAACTTGTTCTAAAAAATTCAGGGGAACGCAAGTCAATTCGAGCATACCTCATTTGTTATTGGCCGGATCATCTGACGGGAGAACAATAGCAAAATCTGCGGATGACGATTTTCATACTCCATCTCATGCCGTGGACGGGAAGCACAAATGATACGTATAGCTCGTTTCAACCAACTAACGGTAGCTGATTGGACGGCAATCTGCTGATTTTATCGGTGTAGTGAGATCATGAGATGTCTCGAGTCTCAGTTGCACGATTGAAACCCCATCGAATTGACTTCCTTTATAAGTAATTCAATATCTTCCAATGTTAATACAGCTTGTGATTTTGTGCGATTGACGGTGTTTTTACTATCTTAAATGCATGCTTCAAATAACTAGAACTTGAATATTATTTAATATACATTATCTGGTGATTAAATTTAGCCGTGGTCTTCTACATGCTTGCATATGTAGATATGTCTAGGAGCAAATAGTATAATAGGATATGCATGCATCAGATTATCATCGGATGTACTCAAACATACAAATCATGTAGCCTACGCCTGGAATTTTATTTTAAGCGTATTTTGGCTGATACAGTATGTAGATCATTAAAATTATGCCTAGCCCTACACCATATTCACTGGATTACCTGATGTGAAAAGTAGGCGGCTTGCATGTTTGAATTATAATTAGGAAAGGGCAAATGCAAATGGAATGAGATTAAAATTTTGTTCATCGAATTCGTAACTGTTTCTTAAGTTGCATGATATTAAGCTACATTATGCTACATCAGTTGCATGGTTAAAAATCCTCGTATGATAGCTGTCACACATACTTTTTTCCTCATGATGCGAAAAAATTGATGAGCATGACCTAACAGAAATCCATAGAGCCGCCACTGACTCAGAACCAAGTCGCACAAGTTCGATCATAGACGTTCCGATACACAATGTACTCAACCCAGTCTACCAAACACATGTACCTATCCAATAAGACAGAAGTCATACATGTTCCTATTCATAACACAGCTATTTTTACATGTACCTATCTCATGTTCCTATTCATAACACTAGATCATGCATGTACCTAACTATAACACTGGATTTTACATGTACCTATCCATGTACATATCCCACTCGTAGTAGGGCACAGTTTTCACGACTCATGTTCTGTTAAACTTGAAATTTCTTTTACTCTGTGTTGGCGTCGTCTCCGTGCCTGCGAGGCCTTCGCCGCATACCCAAAAACAAATATTTACGTTCATAAAACAAAGATTCAAATAGTTTTTATTTTTTGTTTTGAGAGCATCTTTACGTTTACAACTTTACATACACTTTACAGTTTCAAGTCACTACTCTGAAATACGCTCAGAGCGCCAGTTCTCATCTGTTAACTGGAGAATCTTCAAGCAATCACACAATGCGCTAGGAATGTGTTCACAGCAAATCACAGAGATTTGTGTGATGGGTGTAGTGTGTGCGCTTATCTCGTCTTCTGCAGATAGAAACGCAGATGCAAATACATTGCAGAAATATTCGCAAATTTTTGCATATTTGTGCAAATTTTCCCTATTTGTGCTTCGCTAATTTTTGGAGAATATGATGACGCGTTGAATCGTCGTGTCTGCGTTCACCAGTGGCTGAATGTCGTATCGGAAGGTAAGAAGCCGCTGAAAGGAGATAGCGATGAAGGTTCCCTAATTTGATGTGTGATTCAGTATGAGATATTCAATTATTGAAGGCATCTTTGTGATATTATGTTTATGGTGGCGATTTCAACAGTGGTTATTTTCTACACCGGCAAGTCGTCCGAGGGATTATGCAGAAAAGCTCTAGCCATCGTACACGAAGTTAATGGCGTTGAAATAAAAACTATACCACTCTCAAAGGATAGAATATGAGGAGCACAATGAACGTCTTAGCAGCCCTAATTTTGCTGCAGAAGTATATCCAGTAAAAAGCGAAGGCCTATGGTCTCGGAGCACGCGACGCCGCTGTCTGCGAGGTTTCTGACGTAATTTTCAAAGTATTTTTATGGAGGATATGATATTGATTGCAAGGAAATTTCCTTGAACTGATCAGCTGCTTGAAAATGGTGTGCAACTTCAACCTTGCCCACGGACTGGGCCCAGTTCCAACTCTCAAACCTAATCGGTCATTGAAAAATAATCTAATTCACATAGATTTGCCGAAATTCTAAAAGGAAGATACTTAAGTATAAAGAAATGAGAGCAAGTTTTGATAAAGTAAACAATAAAATCATATATGTATGCCTAGTCCTTAAATAGAGAACTAATCCGCATACGGAACTTCTATTCTCCCCCAACCCCACATATTCCAAGTTTTCCGATTTCAGTTGTGATCATGAATTTCGTGGAATTGTTGTCTACAGTGATCGACAAAGCAAGTGCTGTAAATTTTCTCCAGACCAGAGCCAGAGGAATTTTACACACTCGCCACTTTTGCGACGGTGGTCATGAAATGAGTCTACACTTAGCAGCGAGAAAATTCTGAAAATGTAGGAGGAAGAAAAGAAGTACCCCCATTGTAATAACAAATAAAAAATCACTTCGAAAATCTTTAAAATACTACACTGTTTATTTCCTCCTTCTCTCACGATCGACAGCTGCCACAGCGATCGTATGAAGATCGGAACTAACCTCAAATAGACCTTTTAGATCAACAGTTGTGTTTGCGGTCAGCGAAAGAGAGAAGTTGAGGTTATCAGATATCTCCCGAAGGCTTGCACTAATTCATACAACATCCGGTTTTTGATCACCCACGCTTGCCTGACATTCGATATCCTACGGTCAACAACAGGAAAGTCAAACCAACGACAACTTTGACTTTCGTCCTCTTGATGCGATTCATTGATGAGAGATTCGCTGAAATTGTTCACATCCTTCTCTCAACGTTTGTTCACTGCCAAACTAGAATTTCGTCTAATCTTAACTTTCTGTAAGATTATCCGATTTGCGGTGTGAAGAGCAGAAAGTGAAGTCGGAAATATGTATGATCGATACGATCGAGGTCGGATAGTGATTACAGCGTTGATAGCTCTTGTCCTCTATTGAGACAGCTAAGGATGTCAAATATCCGTCATAGATGGATGCAATCTGAGGACGCGGAGCTTGAAATCCTGTGCAAGTTTTCAAATGGAGCAGAGATTTTAAACTTTCGGCATTCAAACTCAACAGCCGTGAAAATAGATCCAGTCGGGTTTTTGAAACTGTTTCTGACCGTTAATGAGGCCCATTCAATTGCAGAACGTCTAGAGATACCTAATCGGTATGGCTGGGGTTCCATGGAAAATGCACTGGCTACAAAGTTACATCGCCACATTCTTAGAAAACTTGATTCAAATTACAGTGTTAATTAAAAGTGGGTATTTAAGGTTTGCGCTTATATCAAGCCACATAAAAAGCTTTAAGAGTAGTATGGCCTACTGACAAGTCCAAAACACCTTGATTTCGAGAAGATGTTCTATATGAAGAAATGTTTCATAATTTACTCTTCAGCGCATTGAACAGCCTTTATTGAACCGTCCAACGGTTTTCTTGAAACATGTGTAACTCAAACAGATAACGCCATATACCGAGAGAATTTGATGTCCTATCACAATTTGCAGCAAACGACATCAATGACAATTAGATTAACTTTGTCATTCTCGTTGGTTGAATGTCAAAAAAGATTCCGGATATCAACACCCTTCTATTACTAGCACCTTGTCTCTCTGCATTAACCTATCAACCACATAACTGAGAGGAAACATGAATATCTGTATATGTGCAAATTGACAGCTCGGGCAGAGTCAGGATTGTAGGCTACATCAATTTATACAATAACTATATTACATGTACGAATGAATTCGGGCTACAAACAAAGATAATCATAAGCACTATTAGTGCCAACAAAATTTGACCAGACCCCTGTTAGCACCATCCTATTTAATTGCCTTGACTTTGTTGTTACCGCTCCTTCAATAATTAGTCGGAATGTCCACTGGTGATATAATTTGTCATCTTTCTAAAGCTAGCCCTGCAAGCATGCATGATTCAATTTAAAGTTTGATCCTGTCTTGCTTTGAACTCAGGTCTCCGGAACGCAGATACTCGCACTTAGCCAGAAGGTATCTGCGCCATGTCAAATATTGTCGCAGTTCTCTTTGGTTCGAGAATACCAAAGCTGGGTAAAAGCCTTTTCCCATTGTTTTCGTGACACTTGCAATGAGAAAATGACCATGAAAATGATGAGAAAAATGAATTCAGAGGATCAGTGCAATCAATGAATGTTAAGGTGAATTTTTCTGTAATCTTTCACAGAGCGAACTGCTTAGTCTGGTCTTAGTTTATCAACATTCGCACGAGAATTCTAGCAGCATTTTGACTCCGTCGCAATCTGTGTTTGTTGAGTCAAATTGCGGACATTCACGGAACCATTTCCGATGGATACTCTCACGCTTGACTCCACGGAAATTGGTATTTGATTGAGGAATCCGTGATCAGATAAAACAATAGCTAGTAATGACTTAGAAAATGTGAGTTCGAATACCATCAATAAACATGTGGTCAGCGTTGGCGGATCGACCATCTGCGAGTCGAAATAAATATAAACACAATGGAGAATGTGAATAGAATGTTATTAACAACACCAAGGGTTTGCTGTCTAACATTTGCAGTGCTGGTGTTCTGGATAACAATCGTGTAACCGAAACAACAGAAAATTTTGAGATCTCTGATTTCAAATTATTCATTATTGATTCTATAAATTGCGCGAAATCGGAGAAGAATTCAAATTCGGTGCTTGGCGCAAACGAGAAACTGTGCTGATATTTATTTCAATCAGGACAGTTTTAATAAAACAATTAGAGGGACATCGCAAACATCATTAAGACACCTATAATATGCGAAATACCGTGCTTTATACAAATGTGGATATAGTGGGTAACAAATATCTACAATTATTTGTATCAACACATTTAGAACAGAATAGGAAATGTTATTATCTAATTTTACATATTAACTGTTTCCAAGACATTGACAGAACGGTAATTGATGAATGTAAACAATTACATTAGCTTTATAGCAAAAAGTGCGATTTGCTTGTTTCTTCTTCTACACGAAGATTTCAGTTGTATGCGATAAGTCGCACAAAAACTTGACTTAAAAGAAAATTCCATACAAGGAGGTGTTCCATTTGAATGTTAAAACTGAATGATTGCAGTTGGAGATACCATAATACTTAAGCTTTATTTCTACATGGTTTCCTAAAAGTGAGCACAGTTGTAGCACATGGAAATTATATGCGCACCCATGCTTTTCAATCTTTATAACAGCAGCGACATATCAAGCCCTCCCCAGCCGAAGGGAAAAGAAAGACACTCCATTTTGCAAATGCACCAAACTGGTTTCGCCATATCAATTTTCAATAAGGGAGCATCAATATTCATACACATGTGCTGCAAACTCTCCAATAGAACGCCACCTCTAATTAGCCATGAATCTTATAGGTGGTCCGAAAAATGGACCGCTGCATTCTACATCTGTAATTTTTTTTACAGTGGATAGTTCAGCAACAGGAAATTTGACTGCGCACCATGTATTTAAACTTTATCTACTGATGACAATCCCTTAGCAAAACATCTTTGCAAAAGAGATCATAGAGAAGTAGATTATCAACGAATATTTATGTAATTTTGTTATTTATTGACAAGATAGTTGAAAAACATATCGCTACAAACCGAGGAGCCATGGTGGTCTATCAGAGGTTTCATCAGAGTTGGAAGTCGGTCGTGGGTCATATTTTTCCGAAATGTCGGTAGGTCACATCGATCGTGGGCACATTTGCAGTGGGTCACGTGGGTACTGGGTTGTGTTTCGTTGACCCTCTTCCAGACAGTTTGACCCATGAAAAATTTGACAGTCTCAAAAACAGCAAACTTCCTTTATTAGCATTCTTAACATTCATGGAAAACATTTGAGTCAGTGTCACTGAAAGAGGTGATGGTGATGGATGCACACAGACAAAATACGAGATACAAAATACAAAAAATCTCGTATGCAGAAAATACAGACTCATACAGTTTCGAAAGGGAGCGGAATTCACACAAATTAAAGGCTATCTAATGTCAATGAAGCAATCTTAGTCTGTAGGGCATTTAACTTAACTCATCATCTTTCTACGAATTAAAGAGGTTGCACTAAAGAAGGATAGAAAGAATTGCAACAGGAAACGTAATCGTTATATTTTTTAAAACCTAAAACATCCGTGATGCATCCACGTTGATTATATGATTATTTTGACAAGGCTACAAGTCTGTAATTCACTGACATGTGTCAAGTGATCTGATACACTAGAATCCACATAACTAATCTTAACAACAATTCTGATACTATAAGGCATCTACCTAGACCTAGAAACTTGAATGAAAAAGAAACTAAAAATGATACCAGAAAAGGAAATTGTACTCACATCATTCACGGTTGTAATATGTGGGTCAGGTGGATCGTAGATCATGGGGCCATATGGGTCACGTGTGCAGTCGGCCATGCTTTTGTGAAAAGTCTGTGGGTTACATATGTTGTGGGTCCCGTGGGTCAAGTTTCGTTGATGCACTTCCAACTTTGGGTTTCACGCTGATCTAAGTTTTGCTCTTTATGCATCATCATCACAATTATTCTGTGGAATAATTTTATGAAATAAAGAATTGCCCCATTCGTCTACAATGGCGCGAAATAGCTTAGTCGGGCATAGGTTGATACAAGGGAGTTTCGCCAATTTTTATCGATTTCGCTAGATTTAGCAAGATACACGTGACTGCCTAAAAGTGATCATTGATTAGTTTTGTGGTTGGAGAGAGTCAGGAGTATTTTAAGATGTTATTATTATTGATCTTATTCTTATATATATGTACAAATTTTTTCGATTGCTATTCGGCAATCATCTTCAGGTACAAAAGAATTTCTATTGGTGTTAGTAGGAGTTTAAATGTATGAGATTAGTTTGAAAATGATATTTACAATGAGATGTGGTATGATAAAATGTAAATATCATTTTCAAACTAATCTCATACATTTAAACTCCTAATACCAATAGAAATTCTTGTGTACCTGAAGATGATTGCCGGATAGCAGTCGAAAAATTTTGTGCATGTATATAAGAATAAGATCAATAATAATAACATCTTAAAATACTCCTGACTCTCTCCAACCACAAAACTGAAAATGACAAGTCAGGGCCTCTTTCAAATGATCATGATTGTAAAGCAAAGTATGATGAACATGACCATGAACTCCCGTCAGTTGGTCCCAGCTATATTTCTAAGCAATTTTTGCATTTCTGAAGAGTGGCTAGTGCCACCGTATTCCCAATAAAATGCGTCGCGTGGCGTATGTTTTCTATTCCCAACAGAAAGGCGAGTATTGAAACAAAGTTTTATCATCAATTCAGATGAAGGAAAATATATTTGAATTTTCTTTAAACTCCTTCATTATTATAGTTTTTAGCAATTTTCTTAGTATCCATCAGACCAATTTCTACAATGCAATGATAAAACGAGCAGGGGATCAACAATTTAGACATTCACTTATGAAATTACAGCTTCTGATTATATCGTCTTTATTCAATTCAATTCAACTCCAATATTGATTGTTTTTTCACTTTTTCATTTTGCAAAACTTTCAGGACATCGGTTTCCTTAATAGGATGCCTGTGTTTCAAGTTTCAGCAAGGAGGCTATTGTACAGCGATAACAGACAAGAGGCGTCTGTTGGGGAGTGGGCGTTTATAATCAAGCGAACATTTAGGCGTCTAAAGAACAGTGGGCGTATATTATAGAAGAGGTGTGGCAGAGAGAATATTGTTATTATATGTTACAATCGCAGGAAGTTTCCATATTCACATATAGAGATGAAGAAGTTTCGGCTCACAGCCACTGTTCGACCTAAGCTTTTCCAGAAAATCATGCGTGTATAATTTACATTGTTTTTTCAGATTTGACCAATAATTTAGGTCTACATAGAATCACAAATAATCATTGAAAAGTCGGAACCTAAGGCACATGAAAGGTACCGGTAAATTCCAAATAAACGATGGTAAAGGTGGTGAATTATACAGAATATGACCACGTCTCCTTATATATTGTATAGATGACAGATCTGCAATTTATCTGACAGATTTTAGAGCAAGACAAAATATCATTTTATTATCTTTCTTCTTATTAAATGTTTCTTATTTTCATTATAGTTCGGTGGCAAAGCTCAAGCGAGAAGTTCCTCATATTTAAAGTTGAAAATGAGCTCGAAAAGTGTCCGAATGATTTTTTTGAGCGGTGACCACTTATCAGTCTCCCAATCAAACGGTGACATGATGTTATGTAAATACATTTGCTGTTACTGTTCATATGGGGGGGGGCTGAGCATCACATCAGCATCAAAGTATATTTCAACATCAAATGTCAACGTTGATGAAAATCTGCTATGAACGAAGCAGGCGCTCAATTCTTGCTCATATAATCTTCAATTGCTAGTTATTTAAAATGAGACGCATCTAAAATATATATTCATTTTCATGGCCAACATGCGGCAACATACACCGTCTGCAATTTTGCTGTTCAGCATTTAAAAGCAGAATTTCAGTCCCACCTGCAAAGTTACTTCTAAAAGTTTTGCAATTCATGAGGTGGAGAGAACTTTTTGTTTAATTGGTTCCCTTCGAATATTGTTTGCTGTATTGATGGACGAGTTGTGTTGACCGATGACCAATGACCGCTAAAATTAGACTTATATAACAAATTCATTTAGCAAATTTATCAATTGATGAAGTGTTTGCTGATCAGCTTACAGATAACGAAATGAGATGTCGCCATTGACCATTCTGAGTGTAGGCTGATGAGTACAAATTTCCCTCGAATTCATCACTCTTATTGTTATATAGCTTGTGATAATCATAAAGCTTTTGATTCCGCTTTTACAATATCCAACACAAAATTCATTTTCGATCTGAGATTGCAAGATGATTGTTTTCTTCCACTTACGTAAGAGTTTCAAATCCACAGAATAAGTGATGACTTTCGGAGGACTTCAAAGTTTCACTTCTGCGGGCTTGCTATTTGAATATCATCATTTGATCAGCTTTTCACATACCTTATTTTGTTATATTATCTGAAAATGATTTATTTTCAAAATGATTCTGTTTCAATTTACTTTGGAAACATAAACATAGTGATTGAAGTTTTGATAGACTGAAGGCATTCATTATCAATGAAAAAAGGAGAAGAAGCTTTAATTTTATAATTCGATTTTATCAACAATATTGGTAATTAACAACAATGAAATTAAATAAACAATAGATCAAATTGCCATGCAAAAGATGTGCGGCTGGTAGGATTCGAACCTACGACCAAGGTTAACTAGACCTGTGCTCTAACCATCTGAGCTACGAGGCACTTACGCGACTTTGTCAATTGGCAGGATCAAACCCTCACCACCACACATCAGTTGTCAAGGCAATAATAATCAATGGATAAATAACATGATAACATGATAATGATATGTGTTTCACGAATTCTCTCGGCATTTTTGTTTAACGTACAGTTGGCCAATTGACGGGAGATCATTTTGCATACAGCACAACAGTAAATTAAGGCTAGCTGCTCACTTTTTAATTTTATGCAAATTTATAAAGCAAATTGTTAAGAAGTTGGCACACCCTCGACGTCCAGCACCTTCTACGATCGATCATGCACCACAAGAACAATATTTTCTCACTCAGTTTCGATTTTCAATTTGACTCCTACCAGAAATTTTCTTCTAAACTCATTTATTATCGCTTTCATGGTTAATTGAGCATCAATTTTCTAGTCTTTCCGTTGTGCTCGGGTATCATTGACATTCATTTGGCTTTGAAATGTACACATAACATCCCTTAACCTCGAAATCCTGGTTGGTCCCTTCTTTTGTGCTTTTACAGTCCCATTATCAACCCAGTCATTCTGCACGTCACGTGGTGAGACGAATTTTAGTCTCGTGATAGATTAAGCGTGTGGTTATTTGATTGACAGTTTGTGGGAGTGCTCAATTCTGATCTGTTCCAAAGGCACTTGAATGGTGTGTAATCGGTACTTTGGGACTTAATTGCCAAATAATGTCAACAGAGAGACTGCAGGCAAGTCGAGGACCTCTTGATAGGTGAGAAGTAAACGATGATGCAATGGACGCCCCGACATCACCTGTACTGTTCCAATGCGGGTGGTGTCAAGAGGATCGATGTGTGGTCTTCCACTTCGTTATCTTTTTCATAAGAGGACTCTTTGCGGTTTTGAGAATGTCATTTGAAAGAAAAGAATCGAATAGTCCATCTATTTTAGCGACAGAATAGGTTCCATAGATATCAGTGTAGGATCACTTTGTAGCAACTTGTAATCCTTAGAATTTTAATCGCATTCTGTGATTAAAACCTACTATTAAGATTTGAACAAAGCTGCAGAATTACTTAAATGATAACAATCGGTCACAATTTCAAAATTGAGAGGTTGAATCTTCAGACTCATCCCACTGAAAGTTATTGGACACCATGAGAAAGCTCAGTCTTCTTTCGCTCTTAAAATTATACTCAGAATTTCATGAAAACTTGGAAGTGTTTTCAATAGTTGGCATGTGCTCTTTCTGATGGTGGTATTTGTTTGGTCTATAGTAAAAGTCTATTCAGATTTCGAAAATGCACATTTACGCAAAAAATTATAAATTTGACAATTTGTTTTATCGATCAGCGAGTGAGAACAACATTGTTGTTGTTTCTGATGATGCACAACCAAGTCGATCTATCAAATCTCAACAGATGTATCTAACATTTGACATGTTTCGACCTATTGGGCCTCATCAGTCGTGGGTGGGTTCGAACCAGCGACGCCTGAGCTAGAGGACCTGTGAGCATGCCCTGTAACCACAGGGCCACCGGACCATCTGTTCAGAGCGTGAGTTATCAGAAAGTCTACTTGTGAAAACCAGGTTTGCAAAAGAATTTGTTTCGAGTTTCATTCACGCGGATAAATGAAGGTCATTCGCATTTGGCCCACAGTGAGATCCTATTTATGTCCCCTTTTGAAAAATTCCGGTGTTTTTCGAAGATCTTTTCCCCCTTATTGCAGATATTTTGCATCAAGACTTGCTTTCAAGGAAACGCATCGATTTTCAATGTATACATGTACCTACTACAAGACTGAGCCCATAGATCACATATGATAATTTTTTATGTCATAAACATTGATTAAAGTCTTAGAGAGCATTTTCAGAAATGTCGAATGCATGATCATCCTCTGCTTCATTTATTCAAAGATGAATCGTGTAATTGTTCTGCTTTATAAAACAAATAGTTGTCGAAACTATTTCGTGATCTTATCTGCAATAGTGGAGAACCATTTGACTGATTTAATTTATAGCATAATTTGTATTTCGTAGTGGAAAATCTCTATAATTATTGCTTCCATAGAAATTATATCATAAGAATATACATACAATATATAATACAGGGTGAACATAAAAGAATACCCCAACTTTAAAAAATTATTGTGACAAGACTAAGCAACGCACGAGGTTCGGTGAGGTGTCATTTGTAAGACGACGTTCTGAAGTTTTTTTTACATCTTTGTTCATCTTTGTCCTACCACAGCTAAGGTAAAATTTACTTTTCTCAAACCACAGTCGGCCATCGATTAACATAATCGTATTTCTTGAGTTTAATTTTAGATCGTGTGGGACTCCTACACCGGTACGCATGTTGCATTAAGTAATATCTATATTTATCCCTCTGGGATTTCCATGAATTGATGCGTGTCAGTTAGTTACCAATCGCGATCGAATGACTCGTCTCTTAATTTAAAACTTTCTACGAGACCCATAAGTCATTTTTATCATTCTTCAACATGATTACAGCGAAACAAAAAGCCTTTTGCGTTATTCAATTCTGAATATCTGAATCGACAACAACTTTTCAACGCACCTTTCGTTTGCAGTTTGGGATGAGCTCACCTGATAGAAAAAGACCTACGTTGGTACCGACAATTCGTAGAGACTGGATGCCTTTGTAAAGGCAAGAGCCCAGGTAGACCTAGAGTGATGGAGGAGAGCGTGGAGCGTACTCGCGGTGCTTTTCTACGAAGTCCACGAAAGTCAACTCGTCGTGCCAGCCTTGAACTGCAAATGCCTCAATCTACGATGTGGAAGGTTTTGCGAAAGGATTCGAATATGAAACCGTACAAATTACAGCACCTACAAGCTTTAACAAGTGGTGATACAGAACAGAGAGTGGAGTTTTGCAATTTCATCTTCGAACAGACTGAGTTGGATGTCTCTTTCATTTCGAAGCTCGTATTCTCAGATGAAGCTATATTCCACGTGACAGGGAAGGTGAACAAGCACAACGTACGTATATGGTCAACTGAGAATCCTCACGAATCTGTGGAACTTGTACGAGACTCGCCGAAAGTTAACGTGTTCTGTGCCATCTCGCAATCTACGGTTTTTGGTCCTTTCTTTTTTTGAAGACTCTACTGTAACAGGTACCTCGTACTTTGAGATGCTTGTTCATTGGTTGATGCCTCAATTAGAGGAACATTCTGAAAACTTTATTCTTCAGCAAGATGGGGCACCGCCTCACTGGCATCTATCAGTCCGACAGTACTTGAATGATCATTATCCTCAACGCTGGATTGGACGTCATTCATCTACAGATAAAGCCCTTCATCGTTGGCCACCGCGAAGCCCAGACTTGTCACCTTGTGATTTTTTTCTTTGGGGGTATATTAAGAATTCTGTGTATGTGCCACCACTCCCGACAAATTTAGAAGAACTGAAATCTCGAATCACAGCATCCATCCGATCTGTGACATCGGAAATGTTGCAAAACGTCTGGCGTGAGTTTGATTATCGAATGGACGTTGTTCGTGCTGCTGAGGGCGGCCATATTGAGCATTTATGATGTTTATATAAGGCCTATGATACAAATGGTTAGTATCGTAAAATCGTCTTTTATTTAATTAAATACTTGATGGAAATAAGGTAGACTTACACTTAAAAGTTGCAACAGAGTTGTCGGTAAAATGAATAATAAATATCATGCATTTTTAGCCAAAAATTAATGATCAAAATTTTGTTGAAAACTTAAGAAGTTAAGTCATTGCTTTGGTAGTAAAAAAAATTTCAGAACGTCGTCTTTCATATGACACCTCACCGAACATCGTGTGTTGCTTAGTCTTGTCACAATAATTTTTTTAATTTGGGGTGTTCTTTTATGTTCACCCTGTATATAAAAATATATCACAAAAAGTTGACCACCTAAATTTTGTCTTATTTAATGAAATTTTGTCAGATACAGATACAAATTTGGCAGAGAAATAAAAATAAAGGTTGAAAAATTTTCTTTGTTGTTCAGTGACTCTGTAGAGCCAGCTAGCCCTTAACAAAAGGGCCCATGGTACGCTCGCTGGTATTCACTAATATTTCGTAACCTCACCAGAAAGTTCGATCACTTGTCGAATCCGGGCAGGCATGTTTTTGATCAGGCGGTTGATTACTTCTTGATCTAAAATCTTCCACTCTTGCCTTAGCAAAGCTTCAAGTCGAGAGAGACAATCTCCAGGAAGAATTGATCGCATTACACCACGCTTCAGTAGACTCGAGACATTTTCAAGTGAATTGAGGTCTGGTGATCAAGCGGGCAATTTTAAAATTAGTCTGCCGGTTTGAGCTTTGAATGAATTAGTCAAGTGGCGCTGTCGTCCATGTAAATCCAGTCGACGGAAGGATCACCCAATGGTGAGGACAATGGAACAGTGTGCCTTTGCAAAGCATTCACATATCAATCGGAATTTATGCTATGCCTAGGATGTGGAGTTCGATTCGGCCATTCATCCACATCGCTGCCCAAATCAACAATCTTCCACCTCTTTCCTTCACAGGTAATGTCAAAGGATCCGGAATTTCGTCATCTGACTTCATCCAGGCTCTCAAACGGCCATCGCGACCTCTGAGACAGACAGAAGTTTCATCACTCCGAACAACTCGATTTCATTGAGAAGGCAAGTGGCAATGTTGCATCGCCCACTTCACTCTCAAGCTCTTGTGGTTGGCGGTCAGTTCGATCCCTGATGGTCTCTGGCGGCTTTTGAAGTGCTCAATTTCAGACGATGTCTCACTGTTACGGCAGAAACCGTCGGCTGTTGAAGTGAACTACTCAAATCGGCTGAAGACGGAGATGGATTGTTTCTTACCAAGCGAATAATCATCCGATCTGTTCGAACACTTGTCTTTATTTTCCGGCCGGATCCAACTTTTCAGGAATGGGAGAACAAGTTTGTTTTCCACCTGTGGACGGTGGTCTTTGGGCCGCCTACTTTTCGGCTAACTCCGTTTGGACTGTCCTTCTGACAAAAGATCAGAAACTTTGCCCTTCAAAAAACACTTTCATAAGCTTCGAATCAGTCATAATGACATAAGATGAATTTAAAACCAAATGGAAATTTTGTACACAACTTATCTGGGTCAACAATCATGTGATTCTTACACATGATGGACCTTGTCTAGCCTTCACGAATAAGAAGCAATAAAACAACTCAATGAACAAAATGGGACTTATATCAATGCACTCAACAAAGTTGATTAAAAAACATAAAATCCTCCGGAAAGATTGATTTCACTATTTGAAACATCTACGTCCATTTGACAATTTATAAATAAATGAAAGCGTGCATCTAACCGAATTCATAGTCTTTATTGCTCTGGAGGCCTTTCGCCGGTCTTCTCAACAGAACATACCCGGTAGAAAGAATGCAAATGAGTGATGACAAATGAGAAGTACAACTACATGCTAGAAAGGAGATGGCTTCACCACGGTAGATGAATACCAATTAGCAGCTCACGTTGCTTGCACAAATTTGGCTTGAAGTACCGAATATGCAAAGCTTTGGAAATGCGTAATAACCTGTCATTTCTAGCATGAAAGACAATTGAAAACTTGTCACGAAGATATCTACGATCGCAATTACAGTCAATGACATGAGAAGCTATGGCAGAGGAACTGCGGCGACTGTCACCTTTGATGAGCCAATGGGTCTGATGAGACCTCTACTCGTCCTACCGTAATAGACTGACCCGCAGTCGCATAGAAATCGGTAGACGACGGAAGACGAGCAGGAATCAGGCAGCAGATCTTTAGGAGAGCGCACTGGAATGCGTCTGGTTTGGCATGGAAAAGTGACAGTGCTTTATTACCTACTTGATACTAATTTATACTACTTAATTACCCTGCTGCCAGTGTCACTTTTCTATACCAAACCAGACGCATTCCAGTGTGCTCTCCTAAAGATCAGCTGCCTGATTCCTGCTCGTCTTCCGTCGTCTACCGATTTCTATGCGACTGCGGGTCAGTCTATTACGGTAGGACGAGTGGTGAAGCCATCTCCTTTCTAGCATGTAGTTGTACTTCTCATTTGTCATCACTCATTTGCATTCTTTCTACCGGGTATGTTCTGTTGAGAAGACCGGCGAAAGGCCTCCAGAGCAATAAAGACTATGAATTCGGCTAGATTTCACTATTACTACATTACCAATTGAAAAGTTAGCACAGATTTGTAGATCTTTCACGATATTAGTGTTTACTTTTTTTGCAATCCTGTCGATCACCGCTTGATCCATTGAGGCCCCTCAAAGTCTATCATTTACCATCTTGCATCTCTGAGTCTCTTTCTATCCATGCAGGGATGTCTATGAACCATGGTCACGCATAACATACTCACCCAGGAATGCTACGTGAAATTTGCTTTATATACTCATTGACAAAATTTTTGAGACATTTACTTCTTTAACTTCTTTCTTTTTGACTGGTATATATACATGTTTGTATGATACCTTGATAATTTAGTCACAATCTCCACCGAGTCGCTAACACAGAAAAACAACGCATGTAGCGGATTCAACTTTAATAGCGCGTGTGCCCCCCTCTAGCTCCAATACATTCAGTAATCCGAGATGACATGGATTCACAAAGTTTCTGAAGCCACTGCTCTGTCAGTCTTTCAGAGAGAATCTTCAGGGACACTGGTGGAAGTGAATAGCGGTCTCTCACTCGCCGCCCAAGCTCGTCCCAGACTTGTTCAATGGGTGACAAGTCAGGTGAGCGTGCAGGCCAGTCAAGGGTTTGAATGTTCAATCTCCTAACAGTGGCAATGACAGCTAAGGAGCGATGTGGTCTTGCGTTGTCGTCTTGGAAGACGAGATCCTCCACCCTGACCACTGGGGAAACAACAGGAAGCACAATTTCATTGAGATACCTCTCTCCAGTCAACGTGCCTTTGATGATGACTGCTGTCGTTCGTCCGCCATGCCAAATGCCACCCCACAGCATGACACTTCCGCCACCATATCTGTCGTGTTCTTTAATACAGCATGGGGCAAAGCGTTCACCTGGAAGACGATGCACTCTGACACGACCGTCATTGAAATCCAGAGTGAATCTCGATTCATCGGTCCACAAGACTTTCTGCCAGTGATGGTCATTCCATGAGCGATGGGCATCACACCAGGCAACTCGTCTTCTGCGGTGCTCAAAACTCAATGGAATTAGGACAGCTGGTCGTCGCGATTGAATTCCAGCTTCTTGCAATCTTCGGTAAGCCGTTCGAACACTACAGTCTATATTTGAGGCCCTCTTCCAGTGTACGACTAGCTTTGGGACTGACACAAATCTATTCCTCTTTGCAGCTAAAACTATAGACGTGCGTCTGTCTATCCTGCAGACTTTATTGGTCTTCTTCTTCTTCTTTTTCTTCTTTTTAACATCTCCTTCTGCTTTCCATCGACACCACCACCTCCAAACAACGACTCTCGATAGTTGCAGCTCTTCGGCAACACTCGCACCACTTCTACCACAACGAATCATTCCAATAGCCTTACCTCTGGTAAACTGATCGTGTGCCATTTTATTTTACGAAAGCTGGATTTCAGTTCACGTTTATGTTCAATTTGTAAAAGCAATTTTGACAGCTGTATCGACATCAAAATTTGAAATTTGACCACCATAGATCTTTCTCCATTCTCTAATGTGTTGAATGGTAATACATAGAAAGCGAGATATTGCATCATACATGAGAAAAAAATGAAACAAACTTCAATTCAAGCCAATGATAGCTTGTTTCATTAATTATGTCAATGGGTATATATTGGATGCTTTGGACTAAAGGGATCAATATTGTATAGTTATAGCTAGAGGTTCATATATATATATATATATATATTCTTATAGCTTTTGAGGTTCATACTGCTTTTTATTGACTAGCTATGGCGTGATATAAACCGAGCCGTAGGCGAGGGGATATTCAGAAAAGATTGTCCAGATGGAAGATTAAAGATAGTCCAAGATCGCATAGGTGTGTGACTATTATTTTCTCATGCGATGTTCCTGTCTCATATATTGGAAATCTGATGACAGGGACGTATATGTGTGACTTAATTGAAGACTTTTGCCATACATTCGTCTTCTTGTATGGATCGTTATCAGCCACAGCAGTCTACACTTGAATAAATGCCTATTACTATTACAAAGAGAATGCCAACCAGGACAACCTGCCTTACTGTCCTAGCTTCAGAGCTTCATTGCCCCTTCAGAATTGCTTCCCTTCACACCCTCCTTTGAACAAAGTGCGACCCCATCTGCATCTCACCGTCTGAATTGCGTTGTGTGAGCAGCTCCTCCTCTCATCTTCGTATCCCATACTGCATATTGTCGAGGAATTGCGCGTTAATCTACTTTTCATCGCGAAGGTCAATTGAGCGCTGGCGTGCGTGTGACCATCAGTCTCTGACACCGGAAGTCCGCCGGTCTTTCACTTTGACCTTGATCCGGAGATGCGCAGAAATGAAGAAGAACACGTCGGCATCGTCTACTGACGGCAGAAGATGATTCTTCATGGGATTTTCTTTATCACAACCAAGAGAGGAGGACAAAATATTCACCACATGAGAGAGAGAGAGAAGGAGGGAGGGAAGCAGGTGAGGAGGCAGGAGAGAAATGAGAGTGAAGAAGAGGGAAACTAGTCCCCCTGGTCTTCGCGCACAGTGGTCCCGATTAGAAATAGCGGAAGTTTGAGGAAACTCCAGAATCCTCATTCCTCAAAAGGCTGTCCTCGAGTAAGAGGAAGATAGAAAAATATAATGTGAGAAATAGATCGAAAAGGAACTTCTGACAACGAGTGAGTATCAATCAGACATGCACACATGATCCTTGCTTACTGTCGAGCACATCCATGTAGTCGAGTTTTCATTTATCCACTGTAATTCTTTTTGTGCTGAGTGTTTATTTTAGAAGATGTAGAATTTTAGAAGTCCTAGGTTTGATGCAACCAATGTTTGAATCAAGGTCTCCCGGACGTAGAGCGAGCACTCTACCACAAGGCCACACCGCCATCATAATAAATCAGCGATCATAATAAATTATAATAATAGATCATTTTAAACTGATCACAATCACCTGATTACTCGTATTGTTGAACATATCAAAGGCTGACCGCAAGATTCCGAAGTTACGAAGCATATTCATAAAGCGACAATCAATGATTCTTCTATTGTCTGCCGTACTAAACACACTCGCATAGCTGAATCCATATTGATAAAAATGCATGAAACTGATAATTGTACTACAGAGAGGTATTACCTCTCCATTCCATTTCGTTATAAATTTCATTTTAGCTAACTTGCGTTCACTTCATCACTTTAATTTGTATGTAAACATCATTTTCCTGACTTGACTTGATGCCCTGGTGATGCATCAAGAAACGATACAAAATCGATTGACGATGAATCAAGTGTTCTGCAATTTATTAATTTTTGGTCGTACAGCGTAAAATGAGATCATAATCAATTTCGTAATCGGCTATGTGTGATGCTGAATATGTCTTACTTCATCCGCTTTTGGATTTCTCGAAGCGGTCATGCTGCTAAAGTGAAATCAGAATCCATAATAATAAACGCTCCTTTGTAACTCAAACTTTCCTTCTTAACTCGACGTTTCTGATTAGATTTTAATCTTGTCGACTACCTTTTTGCTTTGAGATCACATTGACCATAATATACCTAAATAAGCCTATGGTAAAAATAAGCCTATGGTAAGTATACCACAGAAATTCTTCTTAATTGTCAAGAAAGTTTTCCCTCTACACATATGCCTACTGGCTAGCATTCTTCAGCGATACATTATTCACAAATTTTGATTCAAAATCATTTTTAATAGAAAGATGCAGACCAATTCCAAACATTGAATTTTATTCAAATTAAATCAGATTCGATCAGGCATTATTTTCCAAACCCCATATGTCAATTTCACTCTTTGATTGACATTTCTGCTATGTTTCCCAAAATGCATTATAATTTTTCCTGAATTGAAGTAAAAGTTTTGAATGGGAATTTGAAGGCTTTTATTTTGGATTGATTAGTCACAGCTCGGCGTGCTTTCATGGATGCATAGGTCCCTTCCCACTATATACACGTATTACCCGAGCCACTCACTTGAATGAAAGAATGCAAAATCAATGGAAGGAGTAGTTAAATTTGTTAATGTGATTCGACCCCTGCCTCATTTTTCCTGTGGTCTTCTTAGAAGTATGCATACTTACATGCGATTTTGTGAGTTTTAAATTTAGCGCATTATCAAACCTTCCTCTAGAAATCGCTGGATTTGGGCTACTCGAAGTTTTGTGATCTATGTATTCTGAAAAGTACTTTCTTCAATTATCTACGCCATTTTGCAAGCGAAACCCACCAATTTTCAATGTGACTACAACGACTACAATATAAATATCAGTCCATGAATCGTATCATAATCATCTTTTGTACCATAGACATCGAGAGAATATTGAATATGGAATAGTGACTAGACTGAGCAAATGTCTTGAAATTAAAGCTCGAGTATTCGCTAGTGCATACAACTCGAGTTTCATTCAATACTCGAGTTGATCAATCTCAATCAAACAATGGTAACCACGATTTGCTAAATAGATCATTATGTCTACAACAAAGGTGTCTTCCCACTCTATTCATTTCTGTATATAATCGACGAATTGAAAGGTCGGCTGAGTCACGGGCGTGCCAGCAAAGGGGCAGAGGGGAAAATTTCCCCCTCAAAATATGAGAAGCATGCATTGTGTCCCTCCTAAAGCGATGGGTTAACTGTTAAGTCCAACTGTGAAAGTCCGACACCGAAGACGAGGAATTTGATGGATTCGCAAAAGAGGAATGATTGAAAAAGTGACTGCACTTTCTGAGCAATATTTACAGTTATTGCTAATGATTTGAATAAAGGATGTCCTATCCGACTACCGGTATCTTGTTTCGCTTTATGCGCCTTATATGTGAAAATGGATCCATTCACTGATGCTGCGTCTTATAATCAAGGGCGCCTTATAGTCCGAAAAATATGGTACTTTGATTCAAAAGAAAGTTGCTCAATTGGCACATATTGCTGCCACACATTTCCAATAAACTGCACGTGAAACATTGCATTGAACCATTCATTTCATTCAATCATTGTTGTTTCATCAAGATGACACACTGATATTGATAGGACTATAAAATTTGAGCTCCTTGAATGATCGATTTTTCTGCCCTCTCTAATTTGAAAAACTCTGGCGCGCCCCTGACTGCGTCACCTCACTGTTGCAGCCGATAGTGGAAACAATAAGCTAGCATAGATATCTAAGTGTTATTAAAATGCCGAAGCCTTTGGTTACTGCTGCGATGAGAATGTGTTAGCAGAGTTGTTAAGCAGAGTGCTGCAGAGTTTGTTAGCAGATGTGATGAATGCAGATGCATACCCAACAATTTTTCAGCATGTTGTTCACTAAGCGTTAGTCATCAAGCGATTGTTCCCTTTCAAACCACCGATAGAAAATAGTCTTTCAGAAACTCAAATAGACGAATGGCAAACGTTTCAACTCGATTTTCACTGAACTGCTGATGAAACTCGACTTTTGAATGAAAATCGAGCTTCGACCACAGCACTAATATAGACACATTTCAGCAGTCGTTTCTGTGTCTTTTCCAAATTACTTGAGTACTTTGAACATTTGCATTGCGTCCATCTTTACAACCACCTTATAAAATACAGATTGTTTCATAAAAAATGGATCACCCTTAAACATCGCCTTAACTTCAACTTTGTCCAACTTCGCCAAACTTGAACGAATTTCTCTGAAATTTGGAAGATATGTCAGTTGTGCTTATTAATATCATTGTTGGAAATTTCAAGCATGAATATTGAGTTGTTTTTCTGTTACAGATAAAAAAGTAGTACATAATTTGATCTTCATCTAGCAATGTTACACAAAATCACACCTCACTCTTATAAAATTACATTTGTTTCCTTTGTTATGTAATATGTTGTTCTACAAGCCAAAAGCTATCAAGCAAAACAAAAATAAAGAAAATCGGTCAATCAGAGCCAGTAACATGCAGCCTGTAACTGCTACATGTGATTAACTGGATTTCATGTTCCATACCTTCCTGACTTCGTTGCGGTGGTGTTGGCAGCACTCCTGATTGCTTTCAGCTAGAAATCTATCTCTTACCGGTTGAAAACAATACAAAGCACAAATGAACAATAACGAGATCGCATTCACAAAAGGCAAAGTGTCAGCCTTGCTAAAACTAGGGTTTTCTTCGCGAGCTACAAGCAAGCGACTAAATGTCCCTTACACAAATGTGCATCGATGGCATAATGATGATTTTCGACTCTGTCGTAAAGAGGGCTCTGGCCGTCCACGCAAAACATCCAAACGTAGAGACCGCCTAATTTTGAGATTTGTTAAAGTTGATCCAAGTCTCTCGTTAGCTGAGATGGCTGCACTAGACTCGTCTATTTCTAAGTCCACTATTCGTAGAAGACTTATTGAGTCGAATTTCAAGAGCTGTAAGAGGCCTTCTCAGATCGAATTATCAGATCAGCATACAAAAAGACGTCTCAGATGGGCAATGAGTCATTGTCACTGGCGAAATCAATGGGATCGGGTTGTCTGGTCTGATGAGGCATCAGTCCGTCTGAAGGATAGTGATGGTCGATTGAGATTATGGATAAAATCTGATCAGGAAATTCCGAGACATTTACATCGTCCCCGGGTACAAGGTGATGCGACTCTACTGATTTGGGCTGGCATTTGGACCAATGGCCGCTCTGAACTTCACATACAGCAAGGAACCATGAATTCTGAACGCTATGTGAATGTTTTACGAATGAACATTGGCCAAATGACAGATCAACTTGGTGATCCATCGACTTGGTTATTTATGGATGATAATGCTACGTGTCACAGGAGTAGTAGAGTCAACTTATGCAAGTCCCAATTAGGGCTTAGGACATTATCTTGGCCAGCTCGTTCTCCTGATCTGAATCCCATAGAAAATGTATGGAGTATTCTAAAACGTAATGTTCGTCGTTCACTGCTACCTACAGATGGCGCATCACAACTTACGTCACTGTTAAAAAGAGAGTGGAGAAAGTTAGATCAGTCAAAAATCAACGATATCATCGAATCAATGCCTAGACGAATTGGTAATGTCATTGACAATAAGGGTAGGGCCACAAAATATTAGCTTCTTAAGAACCGTTTCTGTATCATAGCTTATCAGATTATATAAGGACATTTAAATATATTAGGGACATGAAATAACATGAAAAATGCTTTCTGTATCATACTTATGTTTTATTTAGTCAAATTTTAGGATGATCCACTTTTTATGAAACGGACTGTACTTAGAGCTGTAGAACCATGGAGTAACTATATAATAGGTAGAGTGCCGAAAATTTTCATATCAAAGGATTCAGTTTTTTGCGGAGATTGCGTTCCTGCGCTTCAAAAAAAATATTCGATCAATTTTTAAGAAAGTGATTTTTTCAAATTATTCCCATGTTTATATGCTAGCGATTTGGTGCCTCTATATAAGTAGTATAAAACTTGTAGGATATCAAAATGAATGAAAATTTACTAGCAGGTGTCTAAATTAAGCGGAAATTAAGCTGATTATCAAGGAGTGGAAATTTCATGAACCGTATTACAATGCAAGTCTTCATGGAAAAGTTGAGATCTTATGGCTGAAATTTCAAGTTTTTCTTTCATGTGTTCATCGGCATGATTTTATGATTCACTAAATTTATGTTTCATTTATTGAATCTGAAAAACATAATTGTGCACCCAACTACAACTTTTAAAGCTAACTATGATATCCTGCTCTTTCAGTGACAGGTATTTTGTGATATGATCACGCTAATTTTAAAATAAAAACGACAAGTATTGGTCGATCGATTTCATGTCCGTTTTCATGACATATCTTCAGGACAAACAGATAAATCTAGATAAAACCTTTAAATACAACAGGATGAGAACTTGTCAAGCTAAAAGAACAATTGGCAATTGCGTCTAACTCCTCGAAAATTGAATACAAGCTAAAAACAATACAATAAGAGCTGATTTACATTTACAATTACGTCTAAAACTGTCAAGGTCACAATGCTAAAACAATAAAATTGGGACTGAAGATTCGTGTTCGTTCATCAAGGTTGAAATCATTCGTTCAATCATTCGTTCATCACCAGAAACACTATTCGCGTGCGGCGGTTGTCTGTTTCTGTGCTCTCGCATCTCTGATTTGTTCCGTGGAATATCTTGGGTTTCTGCAGGCGGTCTTCGTGGAAATTTATATCAATCTCCTCCTAGTGTGCTTCTGAGTGCCAATCCATCGTCATTTTGGAATTATTTCGGCGTTCTTCGTCCGTATTTTCGGAATCCTTTCTCCCGTGTGATCACTTATCACTTTTGGCCATTCTGTCGTGTACTGACGGCTTTGTGTCTCTGTGTTTGTGTGCGGTCGATTGCGCGTGGATACGTCATTGATTGGAGAGCACGAAGTTTTCTCGTTTCTTAAATCAAGACTGACCAATTTCTAATAGATCAGCGTGTACTGGCATAGCCAAGGGGTACAAGCCGTAGCTTACATCGCCGACGGATCTGCGTTCGAATCGTACGACAGAAGTTTTGATCTTTTTGCGTTATGTCTAGAAAGGGAGTCAAAGAGTCTGATGACATTCTCAATATGTCAGACTCCCAATTGCGGCAGTGTAGTTGTACAAAATCTCAGCTAGTTGATGCCTTAATCAAATTGAGAAATAAGCCTACTGATTCTAATTCCAAGGCGGAGATTTTTGAAACTGATGAATTTTCTACGTTACTTATTGAAATGAACAAAAAGCTCGACATTCTTATTGCTGATAATCAAGCATTGAAAAAGGAGGTCGAGGTGTTAAAGAAAACAGTTGAAATTCAAGGTGCCGTGATTGAAAAGCATGAACGTGAAAGTCGGAAAAATAATATAATTATCAGAGGAGTTGAAGAGTCTCACGATTTGAACGCTGTTGTGGTTCGTATTGCCAACACCATCAATGTGCCTTTAAACACTGACGAAGACTGTCTCAGTATTCACAGAATTGGTCGACCATCTGGTAACAGAATACGCCCCATCAGAGTTATTTTCCGAAATAGTTCTAAGAAATGGGAGACTTTGAAAGCCTCCAGAATGCTGAGGAGATCCGAAGAGTTCCCCAATGTTTACGTAAACTGCGATCTGACACCTTTTCAACAACATCAAGAAAGATATTTGAGACAAAGGAGAGATGCTGAAATTGCAAAACCTCAGAATGAAGGAAAATCTGTTCGTATATACAGAGGCGCTGTTTACATCGATAATATCAAGCTTCAGGATGACCAAACTCCTTTTCGGTAATATCTTTTAGCGAGTGTCATAATATACTTTCCAGAAAGTTGTATTTACCATCGTTTCTTTTAGCTAATGTTCGATCGCTTCTACCTAAAATAGATGATGTTCGTGCCATTGCAAGTTCCATTTCCCCTGATGTTTTACTATTTACTGAGACATGGCTTTTTTCTTCCATTTTGGATTCCCTTGTACATGTTCCAGGTTATACGATTGTGCGAAGCGACAGGTCTTCAAGTCATCGTGGGGGAGGAGCTGCAATCTATGTCAACAACAATATACATTTTGACCGTTTTTGTCCTTCAATATCTCACGATGATGTCGATGACGTTTGGGTAATTTTTCCACTGCTGAAAATTATTGTTCTTTGCATTTATGTCATTCCCAATCGAACTGTGTCTGCCAGTAACGATATTGATAATTATATTGTTGATAATTTTGATATTTTATTGTGCAGCAATCCAGATTTTCATATAGTAATTGGAGGGGATTTCAATCGTATTCGCTGCTCATTTTCTGATGATTTGGATGTGGTGAATCTTGTAACGACTGCAACTCGTGGTAATGCCATACTCGATTTATTTTTTGTAAGTGAAGATGTAAATTCACAATATCATATCACTGTTACTGCTCCTGTAGCTTCTTCAGATCATCGTTGCGTTTTAGCTTACCCTGATAATGACACTTACTTGAAAGGATGTATAAAAAGACGTGTTTACGATGTACGCGAGTCCAATTTGAATATGTTATTGTCAGAAATGAGTAAAATCAATTGGAGAGACTTTTATTATTCAAATGAGTCAAGTGAAAACAAGTGTAATATTTTTCATGAGATGTTGTCAGATTTCGTGCATACCTTCATACCGCATTACACTGTTTTCCTAACTCCGAAGGATAAACCCTGGATTACACCATTACTAAAGATGTTCATTCAACGGCGGTGGGATGCCTATCGTCGTCGAGACTTTGATGGCTATAATTACTGGAAGTTGAAAGTTCAGACTGAAATTACCAAAGCCAAGAAGAATTGGGCTGATGGAGTAAACCACGGTGGCAAAAACCTGTGGAGAGTGGTCAATCATGTTCGTGGCACAAAATCTATTGATCCTGTCTATCGTCTTTGCACTCAACTGGGAGGCACTCAGAATGCAGTCGAACTGATCAACAATACTTTCAAAGATGTCTACGCTAATGACAGTGGAAATTCTTTGAATTTTTCAAATCTTGAAGACGATGAGTGGTCGGTAGATTTCTCTTGTTTCGATATAGAACAATGGCTTGACAGGGTTAAAGCCAGAAAAGCGCCTGGGAGTGATTGCATCCCAACTCAAGTCTACAAAGTCCTAGCACCCGTGATAGCTGGCCCACTATGTCACATTTTTCATCTGTGTATCAGCGAAAGACATGTACCAACCAGATGGAAATACAGTCATGTATCTCCAATCCCCAAACATGGCTGCTTCGATCTAGAGCATATTCGACCGATTTCGTTATTACCCCTGCCCGCAAAGCTATTAGAATATCTTGTTCTTCAAAGTGGTGTTAAAAATGCTCTTATTCATCATTTCGGCAGTAATCAATTCGGTGGCCGTCCGGGTTCTTCTACTACGGCGGCATTGTTGAAGTTGATGGACGATACAACACGCCTCCTTGATAGGCATGACATTGGGGGAGTTCAAATCGTATCCTACGATTTCAAAAAAGCCTTTGACCAACTCCGACATGACATTGTCATTCAGAGACTGATTGGAATTGACGTACCTTTGGGATTCATTCATCTTGTACGTGATTATTTATCAGGTCGTACTCAGGCGGTGAGAATTGGTGATTCAATCAGCAAAAAAGTTGAAGTTCCATCCGGTGTGCCACAGGGTTCTTTATTCGGCCCCTATCTGTACTGTATTGTTGCCGCATCTCTGTCATCGGTCGATTCAAGTTCAACTATCATCAAGTACATTGATGATTTAGCCTACTGTATCCCAGTTTTTCGTAGAGATAATTTGACTAACTTTATCGGTGAGCATTTACACTTGATCCAATGGTCCACATCTAACGGTCTCACTTTGAACAACGCGAAATCTAAGAAATTGTTCATCCAAAGATTTAATGATTGCTTTTCTCCCGTGCATTCTGATGTTGAGGACGTTGATACTCTTCGCATTTTGGGTGTTCAGCTGAATAGCCGCCTCACTTGGGATACTCACATCAACTCAGTGATAAAGGTTGCTAATCAGAGGATGTATGGGATTCGCTTACTCAAGCCTCTCATCTCTTCCAATGAATTGACTGTTACCTATTACGCATTAATACGAAGTATTCTCGAATATGCTTCATGCGTTTTTGTTCATTTGCCGTCTTCTCTTGAGTACAAACTGGAACGTTGTCAAAATCGTTATCACAAATTGATTTGTTCTTTGCCAAGATACTTTCGAACATCGCATTGTGGTTGCAACCGTTTCCCTGACTTAAAACAACGTCGGCTTGAAGCTGCTTGTAGACTGTTTCATGAAGCGTGTATTGACCAGAAGCATATTTTACACGATCTCATGCCTCAACGTTCTACTCGAACTCATCGCCTCTTACAGCCTTCTGCTAATACTACAAGACGTTTGAATTCCTTTGTTCCATTTTGTTGTGCGTCTGCTTTAAATTCAAGAGTTGTGTGATTTTTCTTCTATTTTATTTTTGACTGCGTATATTTTTCCTTAATGCAACGATATACTGTAACTTAAATGATTTTCATTTATTGAATAAATTCTATTCTATTCTAAGAAAAAAAAAACTATTGATTTCTTTCATGACCAGACTTTCAGCAGTGCGAGTGTACTTTGTGCGAAAAACTATTTCGAAATTGTCATAGCTATTTCTATGAACGTGTTTGGTAATTTCAGAATCTTTAGGTCTACCTTCCAAGTGTTCACGAATTCTGGTGATGAACCATGATCATTCATGGTGATACCATGATGGTGATTCACGAATTCATGGTGATACCATGATCACGCTTAATCTAATTAATAAGGTTGAGCATTAAAGTAATATAAGCCCTGTAGTCACCCATCGAATTGTTGTTTTAGCAAACATTCATATTTCTCCATGGTAGTGAAGAAATACAAGGTAGTGAAGTATGACAATTATATATTTCTTTTCTATTTATTTATATTTGTCCAAGGTAGTGAAGAAATACAAGGTAGTGAAGAAATGACACGAAAGATTTGTGAAATACTGTTCTTCCGTCTGTTTTGCTATAATGATCAGTCAAATCCAAGTAAATTTCCTCAAAACTGTAAAAACATGCAAATCTTATAAGTGGCACTGGGTCTCAACTCGAGTTCATTCAATAAAATCGAAACTGCATATAGATTGGGGATTTAATTAATACTGAGTTGATGCTCTACCTAATATGTTTACTCTATGCGTAGAACACCATTTCAGAGACACATTGGAATAGTTTCTTTCGAAGGAAAATCTTCCACATTTTCATGTTTGCGTCGCATTCAATGCACAAATCTCTATTGTGTTTTGAATATATTGTCTTGGCTATTTTTCATTATTTTATTGTAGTTGGAAAGAGCCAATATAGAATGATGGTGGTTTTTTTCTTTTTCATATTTCTTACAATTAATTTCAGTTAACTATCTTCAGGTAAAAAGGAAGGAAATATGGTCTAGTATAAAATTTAAAATTCACACCGACGTCTATGTCATAATAACATAATATTGAATACAAAAGGGGAAGGGCTATGGAACAGGTAGTATTGGGTTACATAGTACCAATAGCATCTTAATGATGACCTGACTAGATATGAAAACAAAGGACAAAGAAATGGACTAGCAATACAAAGGCTTGATGCATGCACATATCATACAAGTATAAAAAATATAAAGCTATAAAACGATTGGAAGAAGGCAAGAGGTGTGAATTAGAAACTTGATACTGTTATAATGTAATACATTGTCATGTTTTATTATTTTTACATAATAGAAAATATGTTTAATCAAAAAGAAAATCTATATAATTGTTGAGCTCGATTTTCCTGTTAATTGTAGGTTTCATTTTTCTAATGTAATATGCTTCACGAAGTCTCAGGTTTGATGAATCACTATCGTTAGAAAGAATGGTTGTGGAAAAAATGGTTGTAACTGTGACATCTCTGAAGATGGTTATACATGGAAGACTTGCTGTTTGTTTTATGCTCACGGCAACGGATATGTAATGGCCTTTTGGTGCTTCCAATGTAGAAGTTATCACACTTATCACACTTTAGCTGATAAATTACACATTTCTGATTACAGATATTGTTGTTGTTAATTGGGCAATTTCTTAAATGACAATCTTGGTTTGATTTAGGCTGTGTGTAAAATAGAAATTCGTATTCAATATTGTGTTATTATGACATAGACGTCGGTGTGAATTTTAAATTTTATACTAGACCATATTTCCTTCCTTTTTACCTGAAGATAGTTAACTGAAATTAATTGTAAGAAATAAGAAAATAAAACCACCATCATTCTATATTGGCTCTTTCCAACTACAATAAAATCTATTGTGTTTATCCGCAACTTCTCAGTACATTCAACCCAGAGTTGGACGTGGGTCGTTGGTCATTAGGGTGGTTTGATTTACTATAGGAAAAAATAGAAGTCTGAATTTCGACTTGAATGACATTCGCCCCTGCTTTGTGCATGAAAAGAAACTTCCATACGAAATTTCATGAAATTTGAATGATATTAAGAGGTTCCGCAAAATGATTAATTTGCTACTTGTTGTACAAGTGTGCTACAAGCCTGTTTTGACATCATCCGTCTTTATTTCTTCGAAAGTAAGATGTTGATTCAATAATTCGATAACAAAACGTTCCATAGAGGCTAATTCGCTTGGTAATAGGCTATAATTCTTAATAAATATAAAAGTGTATCTTTTAATTGGCTAATTCAGGTTTCCTTGAATAATTTGACTCGGTTATTACAAGGCATCATGATGACTGGTTATTATTGAACTTATAACCAGTTTCGTGCTATATTGACTTACCAGGAAGCGTCGCTTATAATGCATGTTTAAATGATACATTTGGTGTAAAAGGAGGTTATTTGAAATATTGCACGAATACATTGAACCTGCAGTAGATCATGAGTCCATGTTTTTCCATGTATAACCGTTTAAGATGAAGTTGAACTGTTTTAAGATGAAGTTGAAGTCGATTCTGTGTGCCAATTAATTGCTTGTTTTTCGGCGTGTACGTAATTAAGACGGAATGTTTGCAGTTGCACACAGAAATAGAAGGGGAACCTTTCTAGCTCTGTGCTGCATGCAGCTGACTTCGAACCAATGGCACAGATCTACCAATGGTATGCAGAGTTATTTTTAGTACTGATGCGATTAGAAAAAGTTTGTTTGCGCGTATTGTTTACTTTGTATCTGCACGGAAGCGTCGATAAGTTTATGGCAGCCGGTATATCAACTCGTCAAGAAACTGAAGAATGGCTAGTAGGACATCCACAAAAGGCTGTAATCTGCTCCAAGCTCCCGTCAAGCCGACACATTCTGTTGAAATTTCTCTACCATCACAAGGTCGACAAACTGACCGTACATGAAAGTTCCAGGGTTACTATGTTGGCTGCATGTGAATATTGGATTAAAGCAAGAATACCTACTACCCCACTGTATTATGCCATGAAGAAGTTACAGAAATTGTACACAGAGTACCAAAATCTAAAGAAGAGCAGGAATCGAGAATCAGAGACACAGAACATGAAAACAGATGTGTTTTCAACTGACTTGGACGAATTATTTGACATCGCTCATTCCAAAGCTGATTCCATAATATTGAACGAAGAAGACAAAGAGTTTTTGATGTTGCAAAGAGAAGATCTACAGAGCTCAAGTTTTGGTGGTGTTGATAAAAACCTTGCTGAAAAAGAAGAGCGTGCTAGAAAATGCGAAAGCTAGGTATGCTCAGATAATGCTGTCAAGAGATGATGAGTCAACAAGTATCACGGAGATAGATGGATGTTACATTGAGGATGGCCACGATGACTATTCCGATGAAGTGCAATCTGATGGTGAAGTCACAACAACGAAAAAACATCCTTCGAAAATAACTTGCAATTGCTCAACAGGCCTAGATGTATCCGAAATAATGTAATTGAAGCAAAAGTGAGAAACAGGGTATCCGATCGTGCAACTGCCGCCATCGTAAATGCAACTCTTCGAACGGTTGGATCCCCTATCGTGATAGATAAGTCATACAGAAAACATCCTCCTTGCAATGTTGTCCGATTCTGATGGAGGAATAAGAAGAGATGCAGTTGAAACAATCCTCAGTTCCTGGAAACATTATCAGAAGTAGCCACAAGGTGAAGTGAGGAAGTTTCAAGTGCCACAATTGAATTTTAAAGCCAAGTCATGGGTCAATATGATTGACTGGGAATTGACAGATCTGTACGAGCCTCCGCTTACACGAAGCCTTAGCAACGATGACCTGAAAGTTTTTCAAGGGGTTCAATACCGCGGGCAAGGTTCCGTGTTTCCCTGCCATTCGCAGATGGTAGAGAGGATGGTGCAAGAAGTAACTAAAGCAAGCTGTACAGTTGTCGGCTCAATATACTAGAGACTTCGTCGTTAAATCAACACTGAGCCATCGCACAAAACACAGAAAACAGGAAAGCAAAAAGGATTGTATTTCGTAAGAACTGCTCAAGCAAGGATTTTTTGTGCTTCCACCGCTTCATTTTTGTTCTATATGGTAATACACAGGCAATTTAAAAATCGATTATGCTAAAAATGGCTATTTTTGATATTATTGAAATAAAGCTGCTATTTTGCGGAACCTCTAAATCTAGTCCAAATGAGCTCAAATTTCACATGTGAATAATTGTGCACCTAGAAAGCAAGGGCATCATACATTCTGGTCGAAATTCGAACTTTTAGAAAATCGAACCACCCTATTGGTCATGGGTCATGGGCCAGGTGGGTCACAAAATCGCGTGGGTCGTGGGTCAGACTTCGCTGACCCACTTCCAATTCTGATTCAACCTGTCTGGTATCTTAAATAGCAAACACCAAGGTAATTTATGACCAAATGCGGTAAAATTTCACAAATTTTAAAAACAGATTTAGTGATTCTAAATTTTGAACTGCTGTCTATAGAACGAAGTTGAGCGAATATATGGTTGCAAACAGTGCGACTTAAGTAATCAAATGTTGCAATAGTCATTTAATGAAACAGAAACTATTTGAAATTTGAGATCAGACGCAAGTAAGATAGGTGTAAATTGATGATGAAGTTAATTTAAGGACACAGCTTGAAAGAAAAAGGTTTTTGCACTCTTTTTGATTCTTTCATCTCCTATGATTATTCAAAGAGAAAAGTATTTACAATTAAAATGCAAGGAGTGAAAAAACATGTTCCATTGTTCTTAATGATGGATGCTAGCGTCCTAACTACCAATTGGGTAAGTCATAGGTCTTAGTAACAGTCCTTATCGTAATCACTTGCTTCACGATTTTCTCCAGTAATATAAAGACTTTATTAGGTGATGAATGAATCGCCAATTTATGCAATACAGGATAATCTCGTGCTAATGCTGCAAAATCAAGCACACTTGGGTCATTATAAAGGATTCTTCTAATGCATTATGGAATACGACAATCAAATCAATGGTAGCATACAGGCGCGTACCCAGGATTTTCGTTTGGGGGGGGGGATGATATTTGAATACTGACCTCAAAAATTTTAGAACTTGTATGAATAGACCTAGTCGATTTAGCTGCATGTGATTTACCTGTTGAATCAAGCCAAATCAAATATCATATACACTTGCGCTCAAACAATACAAAATCTGTAAAACTGCGTTCAAAATATATTAAAAGAATGTAAATACATATAATAGTACCAGTACATGCATATCTCTCATGCATTCATTAGCCTATATGTATTCAATAGATATTATAAAAATGGATGAATGAAACGGATAATAATATGATGCAAATTTATTCTATCAATCGCAATCGAGAATCAAATATTCTCGCATATTCCTGTACAACGGAATCGTAACACAACTTAATGTCCTTGTGAACGGCCAGAAGTGCGAGTCCGTTTAGACGCCTTTGGCCCATCATTGCCCTATGATGTGTTTTAAGTAAGCGAAGCAGGCTGAAAGATCTCTCAACTGTACATGTTGTCACTGGGGTGACCAAAAAAATGGTTAGGAGTTTATGTACATTTGGATAGAGATCCTTATCACACTCTCTCAGCGCCTCCGTCAAGCTGAGCTCCAATCGGTTGGACGATGGCTGTTGTCGCCAAAAGTCTTGCCAGCGTTCAAACTCTGCCGACATCTTACACATTTATCATGACCGAATCAGTGGTACAACTATGCATTGGAAATTAGTTTGGGGGCATCGCTTGCCGACAAAATTTATTCAAGTGCCGACAAACAAAAAATACAAAAGAGCTATAAGTATTACTAACGTGTAATCGTATTAATGCCAATAATGATGGCTGATAATCACGTAGGCCAGCAGATTCAAGTAATTGACTTTTTTCCTCAAAATGTTTAGTTCATCAACCTATTTGAATTATTTCCATGCTTCGTTGAATCATCAAAATCTTAGGATAAATCTATGTAACCTTAACAAACTTAGGAATTACAATAATCAAACACATTTCGTCTTGTTTCACTTCTCTCTATAAGATCTTTTGACGGTTCTTTGACGTAATCTGATCCAACCGTTCCTTAGTAGGCCTATCTAATCAGCAATCGACTCTTCCGTCAATGACATTTCCTCAGAGTGGGTTACGCCTTGGCTACAGACATCAGATAAACCTATTACAGGTACTGTTCAGATAAATTATCATACGTTTACTAACTCATACATTTTAGATAACGGATCATGATTCTTTTGTGTATTTTGCAAGTATATTTTGGTCCTTAATTCCTAACCTAACTACCCTCAAGGTGAGAAGGAACCACCCTCTCACGATCGGAGCTGCTGGCGAATTGAGTGCAGCATTAAACTTCCGTCTCATCCATCAGGTCGGTCCTTCTCGAATGGTTGATTCGATCAGGGTACCTGTTAGATTCACTGACTGTCGAAGTCGCTGCATTCAGCACTACCCCCAGACAGGTCATCCGATCAAGGTAGGGGCGGAAAAGTCAGACTAATTTATTAAGGTGGCCAACTTAACTAGGGGACATCCTACTGCTATTGGCCTAGTCGGTGATGAATCTAAGCCCATGAGTTTTTCTTCCTCCGACTGCTTCGTTAGCGTTACTCTAACACATTCCCGCCAAAGACAACCACCCAGGAATGATTCCCGGGGCCGAGGGTTGTCACGTCGAAGTAAGTCGAATCTGCTACCAGAAGCGACGCAGCGGCAGGGCTCTGTTGCCGCTGTGGAGGTTACTCCGTACCGTATATTGCATCACCGACCTTGATTGAGATTTCATCATTTTATTGCATTGAAAATGCAAATCACTCATAAGCATGCATGTACTTACTCTTCAGTTAAAATATAATTTGACAAATAGAAATGTTCACTATATAGACTGCAGCAAGTCAACGTGATAAACTGAATCTGTCTGTAGCTACGACTAAATTACTTATAAGTCAAGCCATGCTTCTATGAACAAATGAAACGCGAGAAACTTGGCCTAGGCATGTTGATTGGAAATGTGGTGATAAACAAAACATGTACGCACGGATCAAACTCACCTCATTTCTTCAGTTAATAGATTAAACAGCCGCTGGAAATTGCATCCTAATATCTCCAAATGTGTTATCACAACAGGAAGTCGCAACGATTCTCGCTGAATCGCCTCTTTATCATGATAAACAAAGGTGTTGAATATTTCATTTACCGACAATAAAAGCAAAACTCTTCGCCCACTTTCAAGAAATATCAACAAAGATATTTTAAATTCCGACCTAGGAACTTGGAGGGGAATAGGATTAACGACTTTCACATATTTGTCGATGACATAATCACCTGCCTCATACCCATACCCGTGTATCGTGAAGGAGAAAGAGGAAATTTGATCAACAGTCAAAATTGATAGAAACTTATAGAATTTTACAAGGTATATATTCAAGTGTTAAATCAAGTATTATTGGTCTGAAATTGAGTATTTTTATTTCAAAATAAAGGGTGATTTATTAATTTTTACGAAAGCCGACACTCGATATTTTCACATGCTCAGTATGCCTAAGTTTCTCCCTTTTTCATGCCACTTAGAGTTTCGAATTTCGGGGGGGGATGCATCCCCTGCATCCCCCCCCTTCGGTACGCCACTGGTAGCATATGAGTTGATGAGATGCAATAAATCTTGAGATGGATAAATATTTACCAACGCAGTCAAGAATGACATGTCAACCTGGGACGAATTGAGTTTAATCCGTGACTTCTTTATAGTGCGATAATGTGCATCCGCTTCACCTATTATGTTCATATCGAGGCACTTAATTCGCCACACGTCTTGCGATACCAAATTGTTTTCTTACATTGGGTAAACTCGCACTCAAGTGAGGGATATTTTCTGTGTGTGTGTGATGTGACGTTCTGTATCATCCTAATGCAGAAGTTGAATATCAAATTTGCCGATTACAATTTTGAATTCATACACTTAAGTATTGCTTCACGTAAAAAATAGCACCGGAAAGCTGTCGATTTGAATAAACATGCAGTTTGATGAATTGCGACTGAATACAAACATGTAAAAAATATTGCAATTAGTGGCCAAGCAATTTGCAGCAAAACTGTGTTTTGAAATTTGGATTTAAAATACATAAGCCAAATCGTGACACAAAAGCCCAATTTATGCAATGATTGTTTGATAATCATTCAGTGACGAATTATGATAATGTTTTATGTCCACAAAAACAAAATTTTTAGTGTAGTAAATTGAATTGCAAATAAAAAGACAGCATCAGATTTAGATATTGAGATTCTCATTATTTTGTTCTAATTGTTGGCCGTGCATGCCCTGAGCCTATCATATCCGGAATTCAGTTTGTTGACTGGATGTCATATTCTGGAATATTCTGGATATTACCATCTATCAGTCTCTAACCCCTTCTCAAAATATTGCCTCGATCAATTTGAAATGTGCCTCACGTCTGTGCAGAGTTGATTTGATTTGTGTATTTCTTTATTTGAATGGTAATCATAACATACAAAGAAACTAGCGCGTACATTGTAAGTTAGTTAGTAAACCCATCAAGAAATATCAGATACATCGAAGTATGCATGTATAATAAAATCATTGCAAAGTTAGATTAAGTGCATGCACCAAGCTGATGATGAAAACTTGTGTTGCAAAGTCTCGCCATGTAACGGAAGAAAGAGTTACCATGTCTGTCAGTTCTTATTGCTGGAAGACGGAAATGTCCAGATGTGGTGAGTATGGGCGGAACACAAGTACTTAATATGTGACTTTCCTGCTCATCTATACTTTTCCACATTCTCATGCACAACGACAAGTGACGTTCAGTAATAGATGAGCAATTGCACCGTAAATTATAGCTCCACTTATAACTGCCTTCTCAGCGCCATCCGGAAATGATGCGATGACCACGAGTATCGATGCGTTTTAAGATGTTAGCCTGTTTTTTATTCAATTCGGTAAATAAGGGACAAGCGTACTCCATCAGCGCACGAATAGTTGCTGCATAAATTTCATGCAGTGACTCTTCAGATGTGAGGTACTTTAATTGCGTAATGTGAAAGCGTTGTGAACACTTCACTCTTAAATATTCAACTTGCGAACTCCAGTTCAATAGATCGTTGAAAATAATCCCAAGAAGTTTCAAACGGGAGACACATTCAATCTTCGGCATGTCTGAGAAGCAAAGAGGCTGACGGGTGACCATCAAACATTTAGATTTTTTCATATTCACTTTCATACCATTATGGCTGCACCAATCCAAAACATTATCCACTTCACAATCAATCAACTGTTGAATTTCTATTGAGGATCTGGAGATGATAGGTACAACGATCGTGATATCGTCCGCATATTTCGTTACCACCGAAAAAGCCAATGATGGAGAAAAATCACTGAGGTAAGTACAAAAGATAGCCGGCCCAAGCACTGAACCCTGTGGAACTCCTTGTGCAATGTTTATTTTGTTTTGCAGAGAGATGTTATCGCTTAACTTCAATTGACCCGTTCTGCCACTGAAATAGTTTTCCAGCCACTTTAAGAAACCAATGGGAAAATTCTGAGTATACAGCTTCTTTATTGAACGGCGGTGATCAACGCGGTCGAAAGCATTCGGTAGGTCAAAGCTTAAAATCGCAGTTCCAAAATTTGATGAATCGTCATAAAATTTGGTTGCAGCGTTGTAAATATTCAGAAGGGCTGTAGTAGTTGAAGCAGATCTGCAGAAGCCGTGTTGGTTAAACCCATAAGACATCTCCAGTGGTACTCTCAAGTTGTCCATTACGAACCACTCAAGAACCTTAGCAGGGAGGGGTAGGAGTGTGATATATCTTAAGCTGTCTACTTCAAGAATTTTACTTTTTGGTATTGGATTTATAACACCCTCTTTTCATGCATTTGGAAAAGTTCGTTGCTTAATTGAGGATCTAAAGATAGTACAATGAGGTTTAGCAATTACGTCCGCAAGGGTCACGTATATCTTCGTCGGAATCTCGTCAACACCACATGCTTTATTCTTTGGATACTTTCTTAACTTATTTTTGATGCGGGAATCAGTCATATGAACTTGCCAAAAATCATCTTCCAAGTGACTCACATCAGTTAATATCGGATGAGATTGATTATCCGAGGATAACCGAGCCCGTAAATCTGAAGACAAGGCATCAAGCAAGGTTTGCTCATCTCCTAATTTTGATATCAAAGCTGACGCAAAATTCAAATCCTTTTTCTTTGAATGTTCACTCACCAATTCACAAAGACCATTCTTTGATTCCATCATTTTGTTTGCACACAATTCCTTGGCCTTCCTTACTTCCAATTTTGTTTTTTCTTTCAAATGATTGTATCTGGTCCAATCCTTATCCCTGAATGCCTTCCATTTATCCAATAATAACATTTTGGTCAATGGAGTAATCCACTCTTTGTCATTGTTGGTTATGGGTACCCAACGACTAGGCAAGTACTCATCCATGAGACTCAAAAGAGTACTGTGAAATTTCAACCATTGAACATTTACGTCCTCATCAGCCTTCAATAGATGACTCGATAGTCAACACGCTCAGCAGAATTGAGAAGCCGCTCTATATTTGAACGACGAAAATCGAAAACTTTATGCCATTTAACGAAAGTCTCGGAAATTTTATTGTTTTTTGGCATTATGGTCAGTGTCAAGTGATCCGAATTACCGATGGGAGCCTCATATTCTAGGGAGTTGTGATCATAATTTGATAGAAGATTTCTGGAAATCAATATGTGGTCTTGAATATTGCTTCCCCTGGTTGCTTTTGAAACAATATCCTTTAGTCCAAGTTCGGAACAGAGATCACTGGCACCAAGACGATTGAAGTCACCGAGAATTATTTGATCGTAGCTTGGATGACTCAAAAGAAATCTCTCAGTGCCATCAACAATCGCCCCATGAACGTCGGAAAGGACATCATTGGATACTGATGGTGGTATGTAAATACACATTACGAGCATATTATATGTCTTTACATCAGGTATTAGAAAGTCAACATTAGGTATAATAGAAAATGTATGTGTAACATCTGTAAAACTGATAAAGTCACGCAAGTATACACCAACATCTCCTCCTCGACGAAAAGAACGATCAGTTCTGGCTATACTATAATTCGGGACGTGTATAGCACATGAGTCAACCGAGTTACTCAGCCAAGTTTCCGTGATGCACATTATCGAGTAATTCTTTATGCTGCTTAAAATCTTCAGCTCATCAATTTTCGGCAGTAGTGAACGAACGTTGAAGAGGAGCAAAGACGGGTATGACTTATGCTGCGATAAAAACTTTAATGAAAATTTGCGTTCAAGCCGTCGTTTGAGACTATTTGGTTTCTGCGAATCTTGACATTTTCACCATTCTTCTGTCTGCGCTCAAGCTCTAGCCTCAATTCCTTGCTTCTCTTCCTCTGCCATTCTGTTTGATCGGGGTTAATGTAGACCGTTCTGAATTCAGGAATCTTACGAAGATTCTTTGCGTTGGACAATAATTTAGCGCGAATATGCCTATCAGAACATTGAATCTTAATAAGTCGAGGTCTATTATTCTGTATTTTACCAATACGAGAATAATTTGAGGGGAAGAATTGATCACATCCCAAAGCATGGCACAGTTCGCGAATTTTACCTCCATCGTTCTCTGCTCTGTCTGTAAGACTACCAGAATTCCATTCCGGAACTCCTGAGATTATGAGGTAGTCCTGTTTCTCACGCTGAAGAGTGACCTCATCAACAATACTTTCAAATGATGGCTTCTCTGATAACAAATTTTCGTACTTTCCCTTCAAATCTTCGTGTTCCTTATGAAGTTGATTAAGATTCTCAATTAAGAACTCAATTCTAGAGTTCAGTGGCTGTACATACTTCAGCAGCAAACTCTCCAAATTGGTGCTCATTGCAGGTGGAACTGTCGAAGCTGTGTCAGATGAGGTCATCACTTGGCTTCTTAGCATTATCACAAATTTGGCAAGATCTTTCTTTTGCAATTTGTTTGACTTTGAAATATCCTCTTTGGAAAGCTTCATTATATCATCCAAAGTACAAGACGACATTTTAATATATGAAGTGCAAAACTTTCCGGACGGGATTCGAACCTCAGATATTCAGATCTGTAATCTAACTCGTAGCCACCACACAAGTCAGGCGTGCAACGGTTTTAATGAAATCTCCGATCCGATGTATTCCGATAATGTTCAGAAAATCGATATGATGCGCTGACCTTTAAATGTGACATCGAAGTAACGAAAAGCGGCGTGGATAACAGCTCACCAAGTAAATCAACACGTAGTTAGGAACAAGATGGGTTTGACCGACAATAGGAATAATTCCAGGGCGAAGAGCGACAAACCGACGACGGAGCACAATTGTTGACACTGAGACGATTCGATTGATATAATTTTCATAAAAAATTACCGAAGGAAAGATGGAGTACGAAGCGAAGATGATTCAGGCACTTTCACAGAAGACTGGAGACAACCGACCGCAACAGCCGTTCGCGAAGAGGACGGATGTGGGTTGGAAGTGGTTCAACGAAACTTAACCCACGACAGGTGTCACTCACCACATTTTTGACCCACTCAGCTCACCTGACCAACAGGCTTTTCACGAAAACATGACTCACTACCCATGTGACCCATATGGCCCCTGATCCACGACCCACCTGACCCACATGCTGCAAGCGTGAATGATGTAAGTATAATTTCTTTTTCTGGTGTCATTTTCAGTTTCATCTTCATGCAGGTCGCAGATTTGCACAGTGGCAGATCTCGCTAAGTTCATCTCTGACAGCATTGTGTCTTGAAATCACATTTTTTGCACGTAAGGGCGTGGAGTCTAAATGGGTCCAGTGCTACGTCCTGGCATCTATAGCAGCAGCTATCACCCTTCAAAAGAGAGATGCCTAGCTGCCATTTTGCTAATATGATATTCGTAGTCCCAAACCTGGTTTTTCATCTGTAAGGATAGTTTTAAAAGAACTTAGTAGGACAATGATTTGATAATTTCCAGCTTTTATAATTTCATTTTTCATTTTTTACATTGACTCTTTTAACTTCTGTAGCTTGCACAGTCATACTGTTCATTGTTCTCATTTGCAAGAATGTCTATAAATATAGATTTCATTGAAACTTGCAACTATTAAAAACAATCAATCAAGATGCTTTTCAAATCCTTATTGATAAGCATATCCGATTTCTCAGGAGAAAATATCGATTCTTGTCAACTCCATCGTCAGAATTGCCAATTTTTCGTGGAAATAATAATCATTTCCAGGAATGGCCTATTTATGTCAAATGTAAATTAAAAATTAGCATTTATCTTTCGAATTTCCGCAGCTCATGTTATTGATTGCAATTAATTTTTTATAGGAGTTTTCTATCTAAATGAGTGCATTTGGAAGAACGACTGAATAGCAAAGACATGAATTTGTTACTGAATTATTCTATCCTTGATGTTAGCGATTTTATGTACTGTCATTTTCACCTTCGTCCGTGTGAATAGATGACCTCGACCATAGAAATTAATAACAATAAACTTCTAGAATGGAAGTATTGCTTCATGCAATACACAATAGCGGCACAAAAATCGCACGCATTTTCACTTCGATACCCTTGTCAACGGCTAAACCATTGGGTTAGAAGAAGTTATATGTGCAATTCCTAGCTTTTCATTGGTGGTTCATGCCTCAACTTAATTCCCCCGGATGTGCCGCGACCTTGTGGCAATTTCCATTCTAGTCAACTGTAGATAAACAATCTATTTCTATGACCTCGACTATACGTTAAGAAGTTTCGACCCTGCAGTGATGACGACAACCAATCACATTCTATAGCTGAGTGCTACAAGGACAACCTGTGTTCATTATCATTTTATTGGAATATGGCACCTGCAAACAGCAACTGAGAGATAACATTCAATCTACTATTTTGAAACCAACCTGTATTGACAAATATAATCATGAAATGGGCGGCATTGATGTAGCTGATTAGGTAATCCATGCATATACTCGTGCATCCGAAAAAGTCATGCTTGGTCTAAAAATGCCGGACTGAACATCATTATGAGATAACAATGCAAACATTCGGTATCATTTCGAAAAAGATGGTGCACGTTTCTGGACTTCCTCAAGAAAACTGTCATTTTCCTATGAATAGAAATCGACCCCAAAAGGACAACGACGACGATGTTCGCAATATAGTGAAGAGGAGTCGAACACAGCGCATGTCATGGATAGAATACCACTCAGCACTGCAAAACAGCCTCCAACAAAACGATGCCGAGTTTGCCAGTGACTTAGTATTCAAAAGAAAGGCGATGCAACTGCAGAAACTGTCCAGGCAATCCTGATCTCCGTATCAGACAATGTTTCGAGATTTAATAGTCAATCGTAATTTCTGTTATACAAATGATAATTATAGTGATGGAAATGATACCTTTTCTTTATATCAAACTCTCATGCTTTCACAATAATTCAATAAATTGCCATAAAATTTCAGACTAACAAAGGTTCAAAATTTGTAAAAAAAGCATATTTTTTAAGCAGTACCGTTGTCATACTTTATTGCGTTTAGGGTCGAAGGGGTTAATAATAGACCTGTGGCTTTATCAAAATAATCACGCAATCAACTTGGATGCACCACAGATGCTCTAGATTTTGAAAAATTGGAAACGAAGATGTTCCCTGTTGCAATTCTTTCTATCATTTTTTTGCAATAGCAATTTTGACCTATTTAACTCGTAGAAAGATGATGAGTTAAGTTCCCTACAAGCTAAGATTGCTTCATTGACAGTAGATAGCCTCAATTTGCTGGATAGCCTCTCCCTTTTAAAGCTGTGTAAGTCGTGTGAAAGCCAATAGTGCTGCATATTTTGTATGCATCCATCACCTGTTTCAGTGACACCGACTCACTCAATTTTCATGAATAATAAGTAGGGAAATTTTTTTTGTGCAGGAAAAACCTGAAAATTGCACATTTAAGAAAAGATAATTGTCCAAAATTGTGCTGTTATATTAGTGATACTACAAGTATTGCCAATAATATAGCTTTTATGGCTACAATCCGAGGATCTATTTAGATCAATAGACGGCAGAACAAAGATAAGTTGAATGTCTACTTATACAAATTATTGTGTAACGGTTTTGTAATGAAGCAACACATACTTTTTGACGTTTTCGTTAAGAAAGTTAAGGTCTTAAGCCAACAGCTTTTTCGACATAGAGAAACTCTTTTCCACAAATGTCGATGTTGTTTAGTATTTATGAAGTTTCACGTATGTAGAAGGAGAAATGTCATTTCAATTCAGTTTCGAAATGACTTGTAAGTCCGTATTAGCTTCTAATCTCTTCTTCAAATATTTCTGCATGCCACCAACATCCTCATGAAAATCAAGTGAAGACAATTGCTCCCAACAGTAAAGTACCGCGATTCAGCCATCGATATGACCTCTATAAAACACTCATAATCTCGTTTGATGACCATCAACGAGGATGAAGCGCTTGGATTAGCAATCGCTTCTTTTGCGCGAGTAACCAAAGCCCCGTCACCTTTGCATTTATGCACAATTTCTGTCACAGCGGGAAGATTCGACGCGTAGTACATGGCAGCTTTTAACCATGATGTCAATCGAGTGACAACAGGTTGTGGAGGAGCCCCAATTTTGGTGAATAAGTTTCTTCTTAAACTACTCTTCACAGTCGCCGCATCTACATGTAAAATCAAATTATCGACATCAGTGAAATAAGCATGGACTTTCTCTGCGCAATTATGTATAAGATGCGCTTCACAAGTTATGTGAAGAAGACGGGGATAAAGTTCTTTCAACACTCGATGCAGATGCATGCGAGTAATATTATAAGATCTTATTGGCAGAAACATGTCCCTATTTAAATAAAGCTACGAGTAAGAACAGAGGATACTTAGAAAAGATTCATAGTTTTGTGTGATTTGCAGAGCGAAATTTATTGAGAATAATCATATCATGTATTTACGCAAAATAGTTGGAAATATGCGATTATGTAAAATTATGCAAAATAATGCGAAATACTTACCCTAATGATAAGAATGCGATTATTTCAAGTTTTCTGTTTCTGAGATCGTCAAATTTGTCATGGGTCAACCCACAGCCCACGTGAGTTTGACCAACTGCAAATATGATCCATGACCCACGTGACCCAAACGATTTTGTGACACACCTAGCTTACTTCAAGCTCTGCGGCTGGACGCATTACGAATATGAAGACCTTTCATACCATCAGAGGAGTTATCTATGCTGTCTATATATGCATTGTTATGAAATTGGCGTGTACAACATTTTGCGGTGTCAATAAAAAATTACATAAATAACTAGGACGAGTCGATAGAATAGTTGGCAGCATTATCCTCTTCGGCAAAAGATATGAAGGATGCATATGCTCCAGTAATCGCTTATCAATAAGTCAAACACTGTTTTTAACAAATTTGCAATGTATATACTCACATTTTTGAATAATCTACCCCTAAAGTCCTTCTCGCAGAAATTTCGAGATTTGCGTGTTCATTCATCTTTCTTTTTTGACCAGACGCGTGAACTTTCTGCTCATTTACCATTTTAGTTTTCAATGTTATCTTTTTCTTTGTATACTTTTAGTTTAACTGAATTTTTCAGCTTTTCAATGCAAGATGATCACTCACGAAATATAATTATAAAAACATACATGAACACTACTAAAATTCAATTGAGTCTGAAAATTTTAGTGTCTAAACAACAAAAACAACCATTCGATTCAACAACATTAAGCATCCATTTCGCACTACTTGATGGAATTCGTAAAAGACTTTATATGAGCGCATATTCGAAATAAATTCTGTTGTTTACTCTTAGAGAAAAATGTAACTCATATGGAAATGTTTAATCGCTATGATATCTTTCACAAACCTTGCCTATGGTAAACATCTGCATGACATAATAATCAATTAAGCTACAGTTTCCAGCATGATATCATATACATCCTGCGAAAATCTAACACCTGATAAATCTAGCATTGATACAGACTAGGATTTTGTGCATCTCTTAAATCGCATGACAATGATAAGGGTCACAAGATATTTTAATGATACGCTGCTGCAACGAAAATTTATGTGGCTTCTTTCAACTCAGAAGATTTAAACACAGTAGTTCCGCAATTTTACTATAAATAAGTACTTTGACAAATTTGGATCATCTGAAAAAGCATGACAAAAGGCAATTAATCCTCTAAAAGCGTGTGTTTTTAAAGAGATTGAAAAAAATACTTTTACCCTTTGTCTTCATCAGAAAAAGAAGCCACCTACGTAAGTAGATATTGTGAAAGACTATTAGATCGTTAGAATTGCTTTGACTTCAAGAAATAGGAAGACGCAGTGTTTGAGAAACCTCATCAATCCGTTATAATAACGTCACACTCGTGAGAGATAGAAAATGATCAAACCAAAATCCGTTGTTATCCGATTGTGATTTTTACACTTCAATTGTAAAACCGATTTGAAATTTCAATATTAAATGTCGAATTTATTTCATTGGTTAAAATACAGAAAGATACCAATAAGTGCACATAAGCTCACTGATGATATTTTCCACAACATTGAATACAGCTAGCGAAGATAATAAGCAGACTTATTCCGATTTTCATTCAGTTGAATACTTGAAAATAATCCATGAAGTAAAATTGACTAAAACGGTACATAAAATTGCTAACATCAAGGAAAGCATAGAATAATTCAGTAACAAATTCATGTATTTGCTGTTCAGTCGTTCTTCCACATGCACTGATTTAAATAGGAAACTACTATCCAAAATTAATTACAATCGAAACTTTCAATAAGAGCACAGGTCTAATTAACATTGGTCGTAGGTTCGAATCCTAACAGCCGCACATCTTTTGCATGGCAATTTGATCTATCGTTTATTTAATTTTATTTTTGTTAATAACATCAACTGCGGAAATTCGAAAGATAAATGTTAATTTTAATCTACATTTGACATAAATAAGCCATTCCTGGAAATGATTATTATTTCCACGAAAAATTGGCAATTCTGACGATGGAGTTGACAAGAATCGATATTTTCTCCTGAGAAATCGGATATGCTTATCAATAAGGATTTGAAAAGCATCTTGATTGATTGTTTTTAATAGTTGCAAGTTTCAATGAAATCTATATTTATAGACATTCTTGCAAATGAGAACAATGAACAGTATGACCGTGCAAGTTACAGAAGTTAAAAGAGTCAATGTAAAAAATGAAAAATGGAATTATAAAAGCTAGAAATTGTATCTTTCACCTAAAAAATGAATGTCTATCACTAAAAAATTCGTCTATCACCTAACGAATATCATGTTAGCAAAATGGCAGCTAGGCATCTCTCTTTTGAAGGGTGATAGCTGCTGCTATAGATGCCGCAGATTGAGAGGGGCGCTGGCTTGTGGGTTACAGATATTAATAGACGACCCACCGACATCTTGCTTCCAGACTGGAATCCTGGGCGACCGGGCGGGATTGACCTAACGGTGGTACACCCGCTTATTTCTAACAATATTTCCGTAGCGACTACAACCGCAAGATCTTTCCTTGAAATCGCTGAAATTCGCCAGCACTCCTCCAGCGACTCAAAGTGTGCAGAACTCGGGTGTAGATGCCTACCAATGGCGGTGTCTGATTTTTTTGAGAATGGTGGAAGGAGTTGAAAGATGTTTTTTCACGAATTGGTGGAAAAATATTAATGCAGACTGGATCCCGCTTTTTCGACGTTAGTGCTACAATTTCGGGAAAGTTATTGGTGGCTTTAATGCGCCAATCGCTTTTGGCACGCAAGCAATGCACAATTGGGCAGGAAGAGCATGTCATTGCTGACAAGCCTTTTAGGCTCTGACCAAGATTTTTCTAAATGTCATGTGCCTTTTTTATCTATAAGGATAGTTTTAACCCTATTTGCCTGAGACTTTTTCGTGTCGGTGATGTACGAGTATTAGAGCGGGGGCCTAAGATCTTCTAAACCAATAACTTATATGGCACATTATAATTGGGTAAAGCTATTTTGGGTTTATTCTATCCGATGGTGGTATTAGTTTTTCACTTCAAGTTGTTCTTGCTACTATAAATAGCATTTTAAAATTCAAGCTATCATTTTTTTATATTTCGTAATTGTATCGGAAATAGTCGACAGAATTTCATGAAAATTACACTGGAACCTATTTAAAACATGCTTTCTCTCTCTCTCTCTCTCTCTCTCTCTCTCTCTCTCTCTCTGGTGATGCTGTCGATTTTGCATTTTTGAGCGGTTCTTGTTACCATAAACAGGATTTTAAAATCCAAAGAATCATTTTTTAAATTTCGTTTAAAGTTATAAGTTGTATCTTGTGTATGTTAAAGTACATGCAAATGCACTTGCTATCTACTAAATATGACTGTCCTTTATCTGCATAAAAATGTGTTCCTTATTTGTACTCGGAAACACATTCGGCGACACGCCGCTCTTTCATGTGGCCGAGTTCCATTTGTCCCACTCTCATTCTTTCTCCCTGGGTGTTCTGCAAGAATGCAGAGTGTACCTATTTTATAAGACTCAAGTTTGGACCGACCTAGATTTGAACCAAGGTCTCCGCTGAGTGAACACAAGGCCACTGCGCCGGTGGCATGACCTATACGTCTTTCAAAATGTAGTAGAATTTATTGAAAAATTTCCAGCTTCCTTCCGTTGGATTATCATATTGCATGAGCTGCATAGTGATTTAAACATGAAAAACATCGACCACCATTTTAAGTCCGTTCGGCATCTGCTATGAAACAAAATAAATGAAATAAATCTTGAAATTTTTATATCAGCCTGTCGTTTTTGCTTGAGTGGACGCAACAATGAGAAATGTCAATGAATACTGAAAGTTATTTTTCTACATGCGCTAATAATTGCTGTATTTTTCTTGATACATTTTTTTCTTCGCCCGTAACTGAACGTGAAATCCTTTTCAAACCGTATTGACGAGTGACTGTGAATCGAAGCATGCGGCACGGCTCCTAAGGAATTTAGTGCTTTAATGGTTTAAGTCTGATAACATCAAATCAACCGATACTCGGGGGAACACGAGTTGATTCACATCGCAGAAAATATGAAGTCGCACGTGCAAAACTATATAGGCCCTACGTGTAAGTCACAGTATCATTCCTTTACAGAGACTAGAGAAAATTAACCGACCAGATTTTCAGATTTTGAAATTTTGTGAAATGAAGTGATGGTTTCAAAAGAGTGTGTTTAAAAAGCTGAAGGTGGGAAGTAATAAATCGCTAGCATGGATTGAGTGACGTGTAGAATTCTACACCTGTGTGTTCACATGCCTCACTCTAATCATTTATCCATCCCTTAATTCAGTATAAGGTGTATATCATTAATTTCCGTGACTTTTGTGCATCATCGGCGCGGACACTATTTCAGGGAACGATGGGATTAATTCCAAGACATTGGCTGCGGCACACCTGCACGCCGGAAGGTAGGTTTGCCCCGCCCCCAAAGATGCACCGATCGAAATGCCACGCCGGATCAAAACGAAAATGCGATCTTTCTGATCCTCTTCAAACGTGTAAGGACACTGCGAAACACGGTGATGAGTAATGCGGTGGCAGTACAGAAACTAAGAGATAAGATAATTGAAAAATGATACGTTTGAAGACCCGCTTTCTGACTTAAAAAGTAGTAAACAACATTAGGAATTTTTTAAAGTTGAGTCTTGAAAAGATTGCAATAAGTACCATTGAGGAAAGAAGCGGATAGAAACATTGGATTTTTTATTATTCATTTTACTAGAGATGGAAACCTGGCGAGATTTTCGGGCCGCCCGATCCGGCGGCCGGCAATCTCCATGACAGGAGGGCAGCCACATGCCACCTCAGGCCGGTATGAAAAGTACTGTCTTGAACTTCCAAGAAAGATAATTTTCTGACTTGACATGATGAGAGTTTTTATTTGGTGTCTTTTGTTTTGAATTTGGTCATATGGTTAATGAAATACGGGCAAGAAATGGTAATTATAGTAAAAATATTCATATTTTTACCTTTGAACTCCAAAATAACATCGAATTTAGAAAAAACAATGATAACTTTTTTGTCTCGTCATGATGAGAGTATTCATTTGATGTATTTTATTTTGAATTCGGACCTTTAGTTTCGGAGATAAGTAGTCCCCACAGCAGAACGCGCTTGTCAAAGAAAGCGGATAGATTAGTAAGATAGGATGTTTCTTGCCAGGTCTATTATACAATACATACATGCATAACGAATTTTGTTATATTTTACTGTATCATAATTTCGCAAGATGTAAACAAAGAACAAGAAGAAAGCAATGCATGAAAAAGATAATCGCTAATATTTTGTGACGAATATAGACGGAAAATAAATTCATTTTTATGTCTAATCAAAAGGAGCTCTTTTTATACATATATTTGCTAGTTGGAATAATTTTAAAAGTGTTCAGATAATAAGGTGTTATATCAAATGCGCAAAGTGAGAGAAAGAGTGAAGTAGAATTTTCACACGAAGATGGATGCTCTCATCTGAGAGAGAGCCAATTTTTTGCTATTGAAACTATATTAAATTTAAATTCAAGCTTTTCATAGCCCTAATGTGCTCATGCAATGTAGGTAGGTAAGATGATGCAGTTGATGCTACGTTTAATGAAACTAACAATTAAGTGCATTCTTTTTAAACCATGATATAATGAGATGTTCTGCTGCAGATCCAAGCTTAGTCTAGTTGAAGCCTTTGCACTCGCATTCCGAAATTTTTGGAAGCAAAAGGGCTAAACACTTTCGAACCTATCAATGGATGATTAAAATATGTAGTATATAGGCCTACATGTGACTTTCACCTTTAACTCTACTAATGTGATTGTTCATTGGGATTTCAGTCTTTGTTGAATGTTATTGTTCTGTGGTGGTGTTGAGAACAATGGATCAGGCTCCAGAGGCATGGAGTTTATTATTTAGAAATATATCTAGAAATCCATGTCAGAACCTCAATGCTATTGGATGAGCTAACTACTTAAGGACATCTTAAAAAATAAAATAATGTCTGAGAAAGGCACGCATTGTCTGCCACAGTTTTGTTCTAGAATTGGGCCAAACAGGCAACTTAAAGGACCGACTTCTCGCATTTGACATTAGCATTTTCATCGGAGAGCAACTTTATAATGAATGCGCGAGACAACATGCAACGACGGTGACCAAGCATTGGTCATTGTCGACACTGAACAGTAGCATTCAGTTAAGACATTTAATTATGCATTCTATTCCTTTACACGGCCAATGTCGGCGAAAAGTAAGGTAATATTAGGTATTATATAGTTATTATTATTATTACAGGAGCATCGGCCTTTTTATTGCTAAATGGAATTCAGAAAACAAGCAAAAAAGTGAATTAGATTAATTAGACCGTGCCATATTTAACGCTCAGCATAGTCACATTCACTGGCGTCTAGCAAGCATACCAAGAAAATTCATGATATTTCAAGTTGGTATCTATGAGGGATGTGATCACATCGGATATTATTTTCGTCTTCTATTGAAAGTTTTATTTTTGAATCATCTGAACATTGAATTTGATAACTAATAAACTGGAGGAATATAGTCAACAAACAATGAAAAATCCTTTTATTTCATATTCCTGTTCATGGTGTGGTTGTTTATTCGTAATGAGAACTTGATAATGAGCAACCTGCTACCGTGTCGTCTTTGAATGACATTCATTAGCGCTGATATTATTAGAAAGGACATTTTACATCTGTACATCTGACTCACATGTTAACAAGTATTCACACGTTCAGAAAGACAAAAAACATCTTTCCAACTGCAGGCTTTCCCTTTGCCGGCGCCGATTGGGAACAGTGTCAACTTCCGCATTTTGTATCCATTATAAGTAAATATCTCTAAACTTGCTCTTACATTCCATGTACTGTATTCACTGTACTTCTTTTGAGAAATGCCTTTGAGTCCCTCATGCCATCGATACGTGAAATCACTTGAATTCAGTACAAATTAATTAATTCTCAACAACCATCTGAATTTGACAGTTCCATCTTTCATTAATTAATCCTTTAAGTCTTTGTTTATTCTGCAAAATTGCATCATATTTCAAAGGTCTGATGTGTCTGAGGTCTAGACATATCATTAAATTTGTATTCGTGAAGACATGCGTTCAATTTGAGAGAGAATAGAACATTTGTGAACATTTCACTACAAGAACATTTGTCTCGCATGTCTCCTTATGTTTTTCTGCATCAATTACGAAGACATTATATCATTCAATTCAACCTTCTCAATTTTGCAATTAAAATGACTAATAGTCTCATCTGGAAGGCAATTAATTTGCCTTTCGACCAATCACAGCAGATCGGCAAAAGTGTTTGTCAACATGAAATTCCCAAAGATCTACTTTGATTAATCACAGTAAAGATTTGAAACCTAAGTCGATGAGCATTCTATCGTAAAAGCAGCCGCTTCGGAATTAAAAAAAATTTTAAAATGAGTGGTTTGCATATTTTGTATCCCGCTTTCCGAACAAAAGACACTGAAGTAGGTATATAAAATTTATTACTATTCGAGATATAAAGGACGTGATAATAAAACACAATATAAATGCTGCTGAAAAATAGATTTATCTAAATTTTCTCCGGCATGACGGCATGTTCACAGAAAAGGGATAATACAAAAAATTTCAAAAGTCAAAGATAGATCAAAATGTCAATGCTTGGAGCTCACAAGTAGGTCTGGCTGCTTCATCGCTGCTGCTATTTCATTGCCTAATTTCTATATCGTTCTTGGATAGGCCGCGGATCAAGCTCCGTGTCTTGGCCATTCAGAAGTCCAGACCCTAGTCCGTGTGATTTTTTCTTTGGGGAGCAATCAAAAGTAGGGTCCATGAAGTAAGACTTCGTACAATCATGGAAATATATTGTTTATCTGAAGTTGACTAGAATGGATATTGACTCAAGGTCGCGGCACCGCCGGGGGAACAACGTTAGGGCATGAACGACCAATGAAAAGCCTTGATTTAGGCCTACGCATGATCCAATACAATGGTGCAGCCGTAGACAAGTGTTCACTCACTCACTCCCGGTGCCCTATCCGATGCGGACGTTGGCGATCATGGTTCTCCATCTTTCTCGATTATTCGTTGATCGAATTGCTTCGGCTTCTCTGGTCTGTAACCAGTTGGAGAGACTACGGATGTAGGTGAGCCTTGGTCTCCCTCTTGCTCGTCGTCCATTTAGCTTTCCTGTTATGACGATGTTCTCCATTTGTCCTTTTCTCATCACGTGCCCGAAGAACTTGGCTTGCCGTACTCTTACATTGTGCAGTACACTGCGCCTTGCACTGCACCGACGCAACACCTCATCGTTTGGGACATGCTGGGTCCAAGATATTCTTAGAATTCGTCGGTAAAACCACATTTCCGCCGCATTCAGTCTTCTCTCGTTCTCCGGGGAAATAGTCCAACATTCGCAATCGTACGTCAGGATGAGGTAGACGTAGCATTCGAGGATTCTATTCTTGACTTGGCTTTTATTTTCCGGTCTTTAAATAGTTTGTGCATCTTTTGGAAGGCACTTTTCGCTATCCCAATTCTTCTTTTAATTTCCTCGTCACATTTCCCGTTAGATGTTATTATGCTTCCAAGGTAGGTAAAAGAGTTGACTTGCTCCACTGGTTCGCCTCTCACGTGGATCCTGCACCTTGGAGTCACCCCTTTCTTACTAATAGTCATACATTTTGTTTTCTTTATGTTTACTGTAAGACCTTTCTTGGAACTTTCTTTAATTACACCGTCCAGCAATTGTTGCAGCATAGTCTCTGATTCGGCGAGCAGAGCGGTGTCATCTGCGAATCTTATGTTATTGATGTTGTGACCACCGATGTTTAAACCTTTCATGTGATTTGTTTCGTCGAAAATTTCTTCGCTGTACAAATTGAACAGGTCTGGAGACAAAACACACCCCTGCCGTACTCCCCTTTGAATGTTAACGAATTGACCTGTTTCTCCTTTCACTTTGATGGCTGCCGTTTGCTTCCAGTACAGGTTACGGATTAGACGAATATCTTTTCCGTCAAGGTCAAGTTGTTTCAATGTATCGAACAGTTGACTATGCTTGACTTTATCGAATGCTTTTGCATAGTCAATGAAGCAAATGTATATGTCCTTATCCAATTCGACTGCTCGCTCAGTTACGGATCTCAATGTGAATATAGCGTTTCTTGTGGCATTGTCTTTCTTGAAACCATATTGTGAATCTGAAATTTTGGGGTTAATGTGACAGCGAACTCGTTCCATGATGACTCGAAGAATAACTTTTACAATGTGGCTCATTATGCTGATTGTTCGATGAAACTCACATTTGATGGCACCATGTTTCTTTGGTATCGCAATAAAGACAGACTTGCAGAGATCGTGAGGTATTTCGCCGCTGTCGTAAATGTCATTAGCGATTTTCGTTAGATACTCGATGCCAAGTTCGTCCAGTGCTTGTATCATTTCAATAACGATTTCATCCGGGCCCGCAGCTTTCCCACGTTTCATCTTTCTGATGGCTGCTCTGATTTCTGATTTCAGAATAGGAGGACCTTCTATGGGCTTATTGATTTCAGGAATTTCTTGCCTGTTGTCAGAATAGAGCTCTTCTATGTATTCAGACCATCTGTTTGGAATTTCTTCTTTTCCCATGAGGATGTTTCCATTTTTATCTTCTATACATCCTGAATCTGAACATACGTATTTTCCAGTCAGAATTTTGATGTTTTCATGCGCCGATTTGGTGTCAGTGAAGTATTGATTTTCCACGATCTGGCACTGTTCACTTATCCATTCCTCTTTTGCCTTGCTGCACTCTTTCTTGATCCGTTTGTTTAGGTTTTTGTACTCATTGCTGTCCCTATTCTGTATTTTCCGCCTGTTCTCCATCATTTCGAGTATTTCTCTTTTCATCCATTGGTTCTTCGATAGTTGTTGTTTCTTCGGAATCGTTTCTTTCGAGGCATCGATCAGCGCAGCTTTGAATGTCTCATAGGAATTCTCGTTATGCTGGTAAGTCGAAAGTTTGTCCATCACACCATTCACAAAGTTAGCAAGTGTTGCCTCGTCTTTATGCAAAAGAGAAAAATCACGTTTACACGATTTGTTCGACACTTTGAGTTTTCTCAGTTTAACCGAAATCTTGCAGATTACAGGATTGTGATCGCTACTACAGTCTGCCCCTGGATAGCTCTTTGTGTGTTTTACGGCGTTTCTGAATCGTTTGTTGATCGTGACAAAGTCGATCTGGTTTTTGGTTCCATCATCCGGACTTTTCCAAGTCCATAATCTTCTGGGATGTTCCTCAAACCACGTGTTCATAATAACTTGATCATTTTGTTTGCACCAATCGACTAATCTATCTCCTCTGTCGTTCCTGTCTCCTAAACCAAATTTCCCAGTCACAAAACCATCTTTCGATGATCCAACTTTAGCGTTAGAGTCACCCATGACAATTATTATGTCTTGAGACTTACATTCATTTTTTGCTTCATCGACGCTTTCGTAGAAACTGTCCAGTTCGTCATCTGCACTGGCTGAGGTCGGAGCATATACTTGTATGATGCAGAGATCGAACGGATGTCCTCTCAGCTTGACGAGTATAACCCTATCTGAAATAGTCCAGAAACCTAACAAGCTTCTCGACATCTCGCTATTCAGCATTACAGCCACTCCTCTAACGTGTCTATCACTACTAGAGTAGACAATTTTGTGGTCTTTTATGTTGCACAATTCCCGAACCGCTCCATCTGATCTCACAGAGGCCCATGATATCAACTTTTAATCTTTTCATTTCCTGTTGGACAGTGTCTAGTCTTCCCGGTTGATTCAAGGTTCTGACATTCCAGGTTCCAATTCTTTTCATAATTCTGTTATTGCTTGAGACAGTCGCTTGATGACGGTCGAGGGACACCCGCCTCGCATGAATCCCTCTACCGAGCGAGGAGTCAACATCTCCTGATGCGATATTCACTGAAGTGTATTTAAGTGAAAATACGTGCGATTTATGTGCTACTATTGCGTTTTGCATGAAGCTTGACCTCTGTCCTAGAGGTTTTATTGTTGCCGATCTCTATCCGTACAATGGATGATTCGAAGGACGAAATCAGGAAAGCATTCAGCGAATTGGACAAGGATACCTTGCGACTTGTTCTAGAAAACTATAAGAAAGGACTCCGCAAGTGCGTGAGAGTTCATGAATTCCAAATTATGATTAATAAATGCTATTTCTTCCTCTAATAATGATAGTTGGTTTGGTCAAGACTAATACGTTAGTAAAAGAATGAGATAAAATCATAATCCGGTTATTACCGTGAAACACCCTGTATATTGCTTGTGATTATTGACCTAAACATATGCTTGCATTCTTCGAAAAGAAAAAAAATGAGAAATAGATGCATCAATATACTGCTTTGTATCAATTATATATTTCGTATTTGACTCAACACGAAAGCACAAGCCTTGGATACCAAAGAGTCAAACACAATTCACTACATTCCTGTTCTGAATTTCCAATTGTTTTCACTCTGCTTATTTGAGAATATTTTTTTTGTATATATTTCAGTACATTTTGTCTGCATTGGTTATTATTTCAAGTACTTAAATTACTTTATAAAGGAGCGAAAAACTGTACGCGTCTCATATCAATATAGTACCTGTTTCAATTGCTTAACCGATGCCATTATTCATAAAATTGTATTGTAGACATTATTCCCTAAATATTTAAGGCATCTTTTTACACGCATGCACATACAGTATATTGTATTTCTATTCTTGAATATTGCCGAATATTTAAGACAGCTACTCGTGCCCGGTGATAAGATAATGGGCCAGATATATCTGTAGTAGGCCTGAATTAAAACAGCTGCATTTCGAATCATGATTTCATATTCATTTCAGATTTAGCAAATGCAATTAGACGTATTTTGTATATAAATTATTGACCCAGACATCAGAAGCTGAGATATGATAGCATTAAAGGTACCTACACTTCGTAAATACTAGTTGATGTATTTTCTACTCGACAATATTGGATCAATAACATTTAGGTACCCCTTCATTTTCTAGATAAAGCATTAAACAAAATTTGAGAACGATGTGGCACCTATGCGACACCTTTGAGACATCATTGTATGTAGCGGCAATCATGGAGTCTCTCGAGCGCTCGTTTGAGAGTCATAGAAAAAAATGTGACCGGTGAAGAAGAAAATCCGTTATGAACGGGTAAAGTGCCTGACCATTGAAACTACACACATCTGCTTAAAAAATTAGATCACAAGAAGAACTACAATAAATGCATACATATGTTCCAGTTGACTTCAGCTTGGATCGAATATATACTTTTTGATGTGTATTTTCGACATCACTGCTGAAGAGAGATGAATAGAGATTCATGAATGTTATGCCTGAGAGGAAGCTCTTGCCGCTATCAAGGATATCTAACTCATCAAAAGTATTTTCCGTTGCTTAGAAGGATGAGATAGTTCATTTATGCGATGTGAATCGTCACTGAATTATTGTTTGATGCTACTTTCACACTTGCTCTAGATAATTTGTTACTGCATGTGCAATATGAAGTTATTGATATAACCGTTAGCCCACGATAATGCAACATGCACTGCGTCTCTGACCGTAGTTTCTACTTCTAGCTAAATGTACAGTGTATATCTGATTCATGCTTTAGGTTATCGGCGAATGCATAATTGAGGAAGTGTCAGGTCATATGAAAATGTACTAATATAAATAGACACCTTTCTAGAAGCTCTCGGATTGACCGATTCCGTGTGGGTGGGGGAAATGGCAACAAATTATTTGCATGAGGTTGCTTGCAAGCAAGAGATCAGTCAAATTAGACAATTTGTATTAATTGTCATTTGCAGTAATCATTGACGCAAGTCATCGGCACGTTTGTTAATCGTCGAACAAATTGTTTTTGGTCAATTTTCGATAATGTGAGACTTGTAATGCTGTATGAAGAAGTAAAAACGAGACAGCTTTGCTCATTAATCGTGCTACCTTGTAACCTTGCTTGAAGATCCTTTCATGAAAGTACAGGCGTAAGATGGACAATTAGCACTATTATTGTCAGTAACTCGATTGTTTGAAAATAACTGAAGAAGAAAACCATTAATATTTCACCAGACGATATCGGAATTTTGACAAAAAGTGTCTGCGTTTTCAATTGGAAGCTTCTTTCTATAATACAATGTTTTAAAACATCATTGAATCGATATTTTCTGTTTTCTGCACTGCAAATCGCTGGATGCGGAAGTTTTAAGGCCTACTTCACATACAAATTGAAACTAGCAATCGATACGAGAAAAAAATTGTTTTCGTTCCTATGGCTGATATTGCAGGTTAGGTGAAACAATTTAACTAATGGCGCATCCCTAACAGGAGCAAAAATAGGTTACAAAATGGTCTAGAACAGTGGTTCCCAACGTTTTAATGTCTCAGTACCACTTGAGATCTTACACGCTCGCCGCGCACCATTTATTCTCAAAGTAATTCTTTTAATGTTAGGAAAGATGTAATTCTTTTCTATTTCAAAGAAATTTTTTTGCGAACATAGCAAACATGAAACAAATAGCAGCTATACTGTAAGTTGATGATGCTTCTTCCGAAAATTCCGAGGTTGTGTGTCGTTTTTTATGAGACATGGCCTATATTATTTGTGAATACTTTTGGCTTGCCAAAGTTGAATGTGAATTTCTATGCCACAAGTATTTTCAAGATACGTGATTTTGGATGCTGAGCTTCAAGCACAATTTAAAATGTATGGTTTTGTTGTGTCGATTTCGACCTGTCGGTCGCTCAGTAGATTTCATTGCATCGCCTGTCGCATTGATATCTAAAAAACCTAATACAATGTTTGACGTGACATGACGAAATCTATGCACAAGACAAATATTCGTCTTTTGAGACTATGAAGAGTGACAAATTGTATCGAATTGTGTCGTCGATCTAATTTTCTCAAGCTGAGCAACACTCTTCCTAATAGACTTGGTCTGTGACATGATTATGGATTAAATTATCATCATGATGCATCTCTTCTTCGGACAGGTACTCGCGTACCATCTGATGTGCCCTCGCGTACGACCAGTGGCACGCGCACCACAGGTTGAGAACCTCTGGTCTGGAGAAAATGAAAAAAGTTGACATTGCTGAATATCAATTTTCGCTGATGTTTTCACGCATTGTCACATATTTTTTTCAATGACATTTGGCTGGTCGATTTTTGCAGATAATGCTTCATCTGATGATTTACAGTGGGGTGACTTTGGTAGGCTTGTTGGTTGACGGCAATGTGCATCTAAATAAAGCCATGAAGCAGGGTGTACAGCAGCTCACCAAGTTACTGTAAAATGCATCACAATCCCACAGAATCGAGTGCTCAACATCTTAGTTCACCAGGCATTTGCCGTGCCCAATCATGCAAAGAATTTGTCGGAAGAGTCCTATATCATCCACACTTAATTTCAAATAAGATGTGACTTTCTACTCATCGATGTCTGATCTAAAACCTCTCTAATACAAGTCATTTGGACTACTAGACTTTATTCGAGAGCAATGAAGCGATATGCATGATTTGATTCCGTCTTTGAAATCTTTAAATTTCATTGAACGAAAATTGGTGGCCATTTCTGTCACATTGATGCGAGGATGTTTTCATATTCACCGGAAATCGTAATGCGGATTTCCGATGAACTCCTATCTTTGTCAATCTGTTTCTGAACATGGCAGGATCTCGAAGTCGTGGAAAGCCCTCTTGGTTTGCTTGTTATTCAATACTCAACACAATTTTCGCATTTTACATTCACATATATATGAATATGTCATAATAGATGTAGATGATCATATGTCATGATAGAGACAGAGAAAGAGAGAATATAATTGTTCACGGTATATCTTATGAGAGATGAAAATATATCAGACATTAATGACCTTGAGATGCACAGTGTAGAGAGATAAAACTGGCTACATTTTTCCACCAAAATCTTTATAACAGATTTTCAGAAGGAATAGATCTTCACACGGTGCTTGGTTAACTTTTGACATTTTCAGTTTATTCAGTTTTATGTACTTTCAATTTTTGATGCTTTATCGTTTTTTTCCTCTGCTCAATTCTGAATATAAGTTGCGCGGAATTTTCTTAAGATTTTAACCATGGCTTTTTAGTCATTTTAATCATAGCTGGAATGATGGTAGTAGCAAAAGATTACTGACAGTATTATTCCAGGACTGCCGTGAGCAAAATAAATAGATCATCCAGAATTTTCCAAAATATACCGAGGGTGTCATGCAAAAACCAGGCAACTTGTCAAAAACCAAAAACGAAAAAAAACGCTTTTGAACATCAAAGAAGGATTCTGATTGTGTTACTTGCTTCTGATATATCATCTGTATATTATATGCTTCTGATGATGCATTTTCAAACTTTCAAGGTTTCAATAATAGGCCTACAACTAACCCTTTGTTTTTTCTGTATTATTGATTTTTCAAGTTGCCTATTTTCTTGCATGATGGTGAAAGACGGTTGCCTGATCTTTGAAAAATGTTAGTACCATTCTCAATCAATTTCCATGATATTAGGCTGTCATGTAAGGGAACTTCTGAAAACTTGAAAATATTATAAGCTACATGTGATTCCATTGAAATTTATTATGATTTTCACTCATTCTGTCAAAAGAAAAAATAAATTATTACAAGAATGGATTTATATTTATATTAATCATAGCAAGAACAACAAATTCTTCAAAAATTATTGATTCAAAAGCATCACTGCTAGCATCTCTTCACGAAAAAAAACGATTCAAAATATATTTATAAACGTCTGGATCTTTGTGGAAGTGAACATATTCATCTGGGATAAAACGGACAGTGCACAAAGTGTGTGCAAGAGGCTCGTGAAGAAACTTGTGACGGCTGTACAGTACAGAGTATTGCCTGGATTTTGATGAAACTTTGTGTGAGGTTGAGTGAGGTACTGTTGAGCTTAATGTTGGCTCTATTGCGTTTTCCACAATGATGCGAAGGATTTGTGGTTGGTTGTGTTCTTTTTGCCAAGATGTTATTTTTTTTGGCTCCATAATAAAAAATCATTAACCACTTACGACAAGGAATGAAAATGAGCTTCTCCACATTCAAGCCTCATAAAAACACAGTCAAGCTAGTTCCGAACGTTGTCTGAATCATTTTGTCTCAGAATCACAATAGACTATCGTTGCATGTTTCAACACGCAGGCTGCAATAGCGTCGGTGATAGTGCATGAAATTTAAAATTTTGTATGACAGTGATGATTGTCTGCATAACGTGGCATCTGTCAGATAAACCACCACCAGCAAGTGTAAACTGTTTTACAAAGATATCTGATTTTAGCATTATTTTTAACCAACTGCCTTGTTTTTGCATGACGATCATAGAAGGCAAGTAGAGTTCCTGCTTGCGCGACGAAGCATCAAACTTATATTTTGAGCAGTGTCTAGTTTTGATGTTTCTCAATGGTATATTGACTTCTGACTCGGACATAATGTTCTCTACGACTACCAATATGCAATACCACTAATAATTCAAAATTCTTCAAAATTTTGACTAGCTTGGTTTTTGCATGATGCCCTCGATTGACTACGCGAAAAATAATAAAGGGAGAAAACTTGGACGAAATTTCATTCAACGAAAGATATTTTTGTAATTATTAATTTCACAAAAATAGATGCTTGTATTAATGTACATGCATGGAGTCCACACCAATAACCGTTGATGCTGCATAGCACATGCCACTGATGTTCAGCTTCAATCACTGAAAGCTGCTATTGCAGTTATCTTGACAACTGCGCTTATTTTTGTGAGAGTCATGATTCTTTAGTCTTCTCTTGATTGGGTTCAATATCTTTCAGCAGATTCTCTGTGGACGTATGAGAGTATTAATGTGTTTAATAATAATTAAGTGATTTTTTTACATCTTGTCCCATGCCTATATCAAGATGCAAACTTCCATCAGCCATCAGGGCTAGCAAGGTCATCAGCCTCCAGTTCAATGCATGCTATCGGAGTTGAGCGTCCCTTAGATATCTTTTAATCATAGATGTCCCAGCTATTATTTAGACACTAAGCACCATTCTTCTCATGATTTTTCATATTTCCCACTCCTTCTCTTAATCGAATGAAAGTAACACAAAACATCGAAAAAAGGAAATCCTCCTATTATAGATTATAGATTTTGAGCTATTTTTATTGAGGTGCATTGAAGAATGCAAATGCGTGTCTAAGCACATGATATGATGGATGCCATAAGTTGATGAAAAGAAGAATTGCAATCTGAATTCGATTCAGAACTATTTACTCACTGCACTCAAAGCTATCTGAGTTTTTCTATAATTCATCATTCCCATAAAGTAAACACAATTAAAACTTAACATAAATTATCCGTCATTTCATAGTTGACAAGACTTTTATAATGATGCACAATTAAGATTTACAAAGATGTACAATTCCATATTCTCAATGCATGAAAATCCAAATTAACTCTTTACGGACAGCACCCACCACGGGGCTGTATATGACTCATTATCATGAATAATTGCTCTTATTGGCGTCCTATGTAATTACTATTTTACTGGAAGCTATATTGAGGTTTGAATGCTTGAGACTTCTAAGATAATCTTAAATTGCCTCTTGAAAAATATAGGGGCAATCAAACCGACTGCCAAAAAAATTGATGCATTCAAAATCAGGAATTTTCAAAATTATTTCATAATTGCTTAGTCACAATTTAATTCGGTCAATTAATTGTTTAAAAATAGTAAGAAAATTGTCGAAATTGAAAATAACTGCCTTTTAAATTTTTAATTTACTATTGGATGATTTTACAAAACCTGATGTTGCACGCAATATAATACGCATCACTCTTTAAGAAATCGAATTGAAGAAGGTTTCAAGCTGTAACATGATAACTGCTTCTATGATAGAACTCAGCATTGTGACACCAGCATGACTGCTAATTGACTACCAGTTGATCACAAAAAAATTGTGCCGAAATTCAAACGATTCTCATGCTTTCCGGTCGTGTCGTTCATGTCTTGTCGTGGTGTTCACTGTTCATCCTGCTCGTGCATTCACCTGCGCGTAGGCCTTTTGGTAAAGTGTTCGCTCTGCGTCCGGGAGACCTTGGTTCAAACCTTACTCAGGTCAAACCTAAGTCTTTTAAAATAGGTACACTCCACATTCTTGCTAAACTTTCAGCACAAAAGAATAAGAGTGGGATAAATAGCAACTCGGCCACAAGGAAGAAATGCTTCGTGCCTAACGTGTTTCCGGTTAGAAACGAAGCTCATATATATTTTGAATTTAATTTGGTGGCCATGAAAAAATACTGAAAGCAGTTTAAAAAATAACTATTGAACTGAATTCTGTTCTTGCTCCCTACATCGCAAGAATACTTAAGATGCCAAGCACTAACTTTTCTGATGAAAAAGCGAGAATATTACATTTTTAACCAATAGAGTTACGATTTGGTGATAACTTGACGTTATCATTGCTTCTTTCTTCGTTCACCGATTTCGATGAGCAGCATGTGTCAAAAGAAAGCTGAGAAAATACTCGTACTCCTCGTGCATGATTCACTATCATATTCACATGTTTTCCTATTGAAAACTTGCCATTTGTAAACTGAGCGATGCCGTTTGTAAACTGAACGCATGTTGGTTTAGCACAGCACATTTGAAAGCTGAGAATGCAAGCTCTCAAATGGCGTGGTTGTGCAACATCACCGGAAGGCATCAGAATCTATCGAATTTCGACATAATCTAGGTGGTCCGCTAATCATAAGCAACTCAGAAAGCAGCAGTATTAGACAATAATTGCAAGCAAAAAAACACTAAAAATTTGAAGTAGCACACTAATTTTCGCACAGTACTAACCAGGTAATGAATGACTTTCATCTATTTGTATTTCTTGGGGGAGTGCGTGCATCTGAAAAGTTCTTTATAATGTTGTGGTATACACGCATCGAAGTTGATGATACCACTATACTGATATGTCTACACTACATGCATATTGCGTAGATTCACTAGACGCCGTGCAAGCTGATTTTTGGAAATGCACTATGATTGGCAGATCACCGGCGTGCGTTCAAAATCGTAAACATTGCTGTTTGATAACAGATTCCATTGACCATTTCCATTGACTGACACAAATCTCAATAATATTATCACTGGTGTCACATTAATTAAAACATTGAATTTTAAGACGGTGAACCTCATTTCTCTCGACTCTTAGACAATCGCTTCTGGACAGAAAAATGGCAGTTGCTCCTGGAGCGTTCTGATGTGTGCAACGTTCACGGTTGAGTAAGTACCTCAGGGATCTACCATTTCTCTCAGCCTCTTCACCATTTAACTTTTTCCGCGGCGAAGCAGTCTCAATTAGAAATATCGCATGTTATAGCATCGGAAGATGATATGTCTCGAACGTTGATGAACGTGTGATGACTGTGTCGTGTGGCGTGATATTCATGAAAGGGAGTATGAATAATATGAACGAGACATTGTAACACAGATTATGAAGGTTAAAAGCGAAAAACTTATTTAAAATGTGCATGCTACTGTGATGCTGATGTAGAAAACAGGCATGAAAAGTTAATTTCAGTTGAGAATCGAAGTGAGCGATAAGATATTGAAATTGAGTGTGCTAGAGATATCTATGTTTCTGACAGAAGTCCAACAAGGAATTAACCAGCCACAAAATTACCGAGAGGGGAAATGCGAGACTGGAGGCAATCTTTATCAGTTGCAACTCCAATATGACAACGAATGTGACCTCGGTGCGTATATGATAGAGAGAGGGACATGCTCTCGCCACAGCTATGTGAATGCTAAGTGTTGCATCACCTATTCATTGCTCCGCTATGTCGCACTTTTTGCAGATGTGATCTCTTAGAAAGTGCTTGATAAATGAATGGTCTCGGTCCTCAATATGAGCAAAGTAGTTAAAAAATGAGTCTCTCATGTCATCCATTATGCAAGATTACAATAGAAATCGAATTCAGTCTGGGAAATTTGAACATTGTCTAGCTATCCCTTATGATAGATTTTTACAGTACTGACAGATTAAGACAGATTTAAGCAATATTTCTTGTGTCATCTCCAAGACATCTGAAAAGTCCTATTTCTTGTCGTAATCTCGCTTGGATGTAGTCACAAAATTTCAATTCACGGATATTCAGGATAGGCTATTTTCGAAAGAAAATCATCCACATTTCATGCATTTTTGCAATAATTTCTGCCATATGTTATGGCTCTTTGCTTGAAACAGGATGACTTATATCCGGGTTGTCAGTGTTTTAATATCTCAGAATAATCAACACATTTTGCAAAAAAAACTGACAAAAAATGGACTTGGGAATCACACAACGGCGCGACCAAAAATGAAGCTGACTTTATCCTTTGTAGAAATTATGACTCAGTTTTAGACGTCAGAATCGTCAACCGGTTTGATTTCGACTCTAACCATCGTCTTCTACGAGCGAAAGTTAGAATGTAGAAAGTTGTGCATGCTATAGCCTATGCGTCCTAAAATTATCCTAAATCTTGAATAACTTCATTGTATGGGTAGCTTATGTGACATTTGGGAGCTTAAGAGGTGCAATGAATGATTCAATTTTAACACAGTCACAGAGTGGCCTACTACCTGAACATTTGACAGCGGATCGTTGAGAATTGCTCAATAAGTTAACGACATACGATGCGCTTTGATTGACGTTGTACAGACACAAACGTCTTGAAACACTTATGAACAAAATTGATGTCATCTTCGCGAGCTCTTTGTTCCAGCCTCTTACGTGAGCTCGCGGTCATCACTATGAACTCTAAAAACTTGAATTTAAGCGTAAGTGTAAATAATTCTCAATTGACGTCGCAAATCACTGGAATTACTTCACAAGTGCAGAAGTAGGCCTAGATCTCACTTCAGTGAATCATTTCAAATCATGTTTGTCGATGTAGCATTGGAGACAAGAAATCGTAGAAACAGCACTCAGTCATGCTTTGAATTGCATTGGGAAGAGCCAATATTGAAAGATGTTGATTTCATTCTTCGTTATTTATTACAATTAATTTCTGTTAACATCCGTTAAATGTCTTCAAGCAGAGAAAATGAGGAATAAAATCAAGATCTTTCTACACTAGCTCTTTCTAATTCACCTTATAACATGACAAATAGCCAAGACATTTTATTCAGCACTCAGTCAGTAAGTACTGTTCATCTCATCATCATGCCCGTTTGGGTCATTATTTTGATTCTTTTCTACTAATTTACTTGTATGGGATTGACCTTGAAAACACAGTATTATCATTACTATAGTCATAAATTATTACGTGGGTCTGCAACTCATCAGATCAGCAAAGAAGTCCAACATCTTCACAATAAAGTTTAAATGAATATTAAAGGAATATACCGGACCGGCCCACTTACAAAGCCCGACATTACTCCTGCATCAGAAGAGGAATTTATCAGATTTTGGAATTGGTGGCATTTATTAGCATGGAAGTTCATCATTAAAGTCGGGGCTCAATGTGTCGAAGCTCACGTGGTGAATGCACTATCGGTACATTCATGGTATTATTACACCTCGATCAGCGCATTGCATTCATATCCAGGTCAGAGCGATGTGATTTTTCTTTCCATCGCCACATTAGTCAACACTCTTAATCAGCGATTTCACGTTTCAGGCATTTCCCGAACCGCTTAGATATAGGTACATCCATTGTCAGTTTAATATATGTTTTCACTAGTGGTTGCTATTTTATCTATAAATTGACATCAGGCTACTTTTTTTGAAAATGATATTTGAAATATTGCCAGATTCTAATTTCGCTTTCCAAAATGTCTGGTATCAATTGAAGCATAGAGTTAGAATAAATAGGTAGAGTGTCGACTCGAAAAAGTATCTGCATACGGTGAAAATTTTTTATCAAAAGATTCAGTTTTTTAAGGAGATTGCGTTCCCGAGGTCCAAAAAATTATTTGAGCAGTTTTAAGAAAGTCAAAATCCCTCCAATTTATGTACTACTGAGATGACGCCCCCGCCCCCATATAAGTAGGCATGAGTAGTAACCCCATCCCAGACGCAAGTGCAGTGCGGTGCAGTGATGAGTCATCGATGAGTCATCAGGCTGACTCAGCCCCCCCCTCTGGAAGGAAGGTGAGGGAGAGCCTCAAGGATGTGATGGAAGGATGGGTCCGAGAGGAAGAAACTGTTCCCTCTCCCCCTCTGGAAGGAAGAAAGGAGGAACTGTGAGGCAAGGGTTGGAATCTCTGAAACCGTCAGAGTTGGAAAAGGCAGGTTTTGGAGGTTTTGGGATGAGAAAAGTCGTTTTTCGGGCAGAAGGAGACCTCGGATGGGAAAACGGAGGGCAGATTCGGACTCTACGTGAAATTCTACATCTGTGGTGTGACTTCCAGCTCAATCGGAGAGAAAAAGTTCTGACCCCCCCTCCTCCTACCAAACTTCCAACTTTGGTTGTAGAGATGGTAGAAAGTCGTGCAATAGCTCATTTGAAAGCTAAAAGTGAGAAAAAGGCAGTGAAAAGCTCAGTTTGGGTTAATTTTCTTGGGTTTAGAGAGGAAAATGGCAGGAAACTGTCAGAGTTGGAAAAAGTCAGGTTTTGGAGGTTTTGGGATGAGAAAAGTCGTTTTTCGGGCAGAAGGAGGTCTCGGATGGGAAAATGGAGTGCAAATTCGGACGTTTTGGTCAAAGTTGGGTCTAGGAACATCTTCCCAACTCAATCGGAGAGAAAAAGTTCTGACCCCCCCTCGGGACAGCTAGCTTCGATCTTGGCTTCCAGTGGACGGATTTTGTCGTGCCATAGCTCGTTTGAAAGCTAAGAGTTAGAAAAATTCACTGAAAGAAACGGCTTGTTCATGTCTGCCTTCGTTTAGATGTGAGACGTCATTTAAGATTTTGGGACCTTGGCGAAAAAACGACTAAGTTAGAATTTTTGCGATGGCTGTGAGCTGTAGAGCCAAAACGAAGCATCGGACGGGAAAACAGAGACCAGATTCGGATTCAGCGTTAAATTCTACATAGAAATGGTGTATTTCCAGCTCAATCGGAGCACTAGAACCGGAGATGGACGGGTTTTTAGTGTTTGAATGATGGGTATTACGTCATCAGCTGATCGCCACACACTACCGTATATAAGTGGAAACTCGGCTTGTGGAAATCAGTTCTCCTCCCGACTGCGTTGGGGTAGGTGAACTCTGGAGCTCCGATGATAGCATTGGAAATCTGAAAAACCGGGTTTCTGTAAGAAACCGACTTAGAAAATTTCATTGCTGATATCAGCTAAGGCGTCAGACTTAGAGGTTCGCCAGGAGATGGCCTTCGTCTCCAGGCCATAAAAGACTCCAAAACTTTAAAGGCTTGTAACTTTGCTTCTACAAGTCCGTTTGACTTGATTCAAAAAAGGTTCGGTTGCTATTGACCTGCCCTAAGTGATAGACTACTTACAAAATGTCATAAGTAGTGCTAAAAAGTTAAAAACTTTAAATTTACTAGTTTTGGAGGTTTTCTGGGGTATTCGACCCTGCTGAAGTCAATGAAAGGATTTTTAATGAGCCAGTCTTCTCATGGACTAAGCGGCTTTTCACTGAAAGCGAGCAAGACACGGACAGTTTTGCTGCAATATTCCACTGACAGGGTGTTCCTTCGGGACGGCGGACGATGCCGTAGTGATAAGTGTGACAAGGGAGTGTGTCATAGTTTAGACGGAAACCGCTGGGGCAACTCATGTCTCATGTTGGGCATTTGACACAGTTCTCAACGTAGCACTTTGAACGCCAATCGGTTGAGTCTTAGCTATCTTGTCATGGGTGGCCTCTAAACATCTCCATTGCAAAACGCTGGTGAATCAAGCACTCTACGGCTTGCTATCAAGCTGATCAAAGCAACGACTTGGGTCGTTTCCTCTTGTAAATAACTCCACCGGTTTTCATGTCAAAATCGGGGCCCGGATACCAACACAGTGACATGACGCACGCTCTGTCCGCCCGAGGTTGGATTTGTGGGTCGAGGCCTTGGAGCTGGGATAAGTAATCTGGGATAAGATCCCCTCTGAGTAATGCCTGTAACGGATTCAAGAGCTTAACACCCAAACGGTTGCTGGCTTGCTATCAGGACTTTTTCGTCTAGCCTCAGTAACTCAGGCTTGGCAACGTCTATCGTTTGTCATTGTAACTTGGTAAAAATGGGGCGGTTACTGCAAGCATTGACGTCAAACCTTTTCGCGTCATAGGGGAATCCGTCTTTGTGTTGGGAGTTGGTAACAGAAAGCACGGTGACTGCCGATGCCCACATATGGTAAAACTGCTGTTGTCAAGTTAAAAGCATGGCCAAATAAGGAAGGTCTGAATCATGGCTTTGTGCTCGCTGGGTATATAAACCGCGACTTTTTTCTAGTCTTCACTCCTGTTTCAAGTTGAAAGACGAACGGTGAGTGCTCTGATAAGGTTTGCTATCAAACATTGGGATTTAGGATAAAGCTAGGAATCATACTCTTTAACTTTGGTTGACGATTTTATTCCAACGTTTGCTATCAAATGTTTGATGACTTAGTCTTTCAATGCATATCAGCAAGTAGTATCCTGTAAACACTTGCTATCAAATTTTACTCTATCTTTACAGAATTATCATGACTAAAACTCCGCGCTTTATCGTTACTCAGTGCTCCTGTGGTAGGTTAGCAAGGGGCAGCGAATACCGTAAGCATATTAAAGAGGGGACGCTGGATCAACATGAGAGAGTGCATGTTTTTAAGGTCTGTGTTCATCATAGGGTGGTGTGTGATGAGGATGATGTTGAGGGTTTCCGGAAGGCGCATGAATCTTGCCCATCCGGAAACATTGGAGCGCAGACGTTTCGTGAGTGGATGAATGAATTAATTAAGGCTAAGGAGAAGTTGAATGCAGCAGTTCGAAGTATTGAGGGTGCTGTAGCGAAGGATCGGGAGGTAGTGGTGAGTGAAGACGAAGTAGAGGTAGAAGGAGTAATTGAGCGAGCAAGTGATGAGACTAGGAAGTTGATGGTCTCATTGTTTGGGAGTGAGTTCGCTGATGAGTCGGATGGTGAGGTGGCTGAGCCTGTAGCGACATCATCGCCTAGGAAAGAGGCGCATGATACGGAGGCGTTTGTGAGATTGAAGGATCGTATGATGGATATGGAGAGTGTGAATAGAAAAGTTTTGAAGGTGAATGATGAGTTGAAGGCTAAGGTTGAGGGTATAAAGGTGATGAGGGAGCAGTTGGAGGAGATGCGAGTGAAGGAGCAGGAGTGGTTGAAGGAAAGGAGTGGTATGATGAAGCGAGTGAAGGCGCTTGAGGGCTTAGAGTCGGAGTTGATGTGTGAGAAGAATGAGGTGGAGCGGATGCGAGGTGTGGTGAAGGAAGTGGAAGAGACGAAGGTGATCAACAGGCAGTTGGGGAGTGAAGTGGAAAAGTTGCGAGAGGTTGAGAGAAGAGTGAAGAGGAAGAGAGTGTATGAGGTCCACCTTCCCCTCTTTGAAAACAACATCTGCGATGTGCCGACCCTCACAGACGACCCCAATTCGACACAGACATGTTATGAAGGCGAAGGTGTGCGATGTCTCCACCTATCCATTAAAATGAGTGGCGATTTGGAAGACTTTATCGTCCGAAAAGTTGTAAAGAAAAAGCCGAGTAAGTTACTTCAACATGATCATTTCCTTAACGCCTCTAATCTCCTATTATTTTCCTTTCAGAGTGTTTGCAGTAGTAGTGTCGGTGGACGGAGAACGACCCATGGGCTCTTTTAAGGGCTAACCTTCTAATGCAGCTAAAGCGGTCCCAAGCCCGCCACATATCTTCGGATATGGAATGCAGAGGGGAAGAAAAATGATGAATGGAATAAAAGGAGGACATTCATGCGCCACACGCAACACATCACAGACTTCTCTCTTCGCTAGTGAACAAGCTCTTGTCAGCGTCGTCAGAAACTTCATCATGTTGTACAAGAGTTTTATTGCAACACAGGTTGATGTATAGTTATAAAGGTTTGATCATCAACGTTGTATTCGTAAGTCTAGTTAGAAACTTTACCATGTTCTACAAAGGTTTTACTGCAGCACAGGTTGATGTATAGTTAGAAACGTTTGATCATGATGTTTTATGAAACACATGTCATAAATGTTAGCGTTAGTGTAGTCAACTAGTTTTACTACGACACATGTTTGTAAAAGTAAAGGTCAGAAAGTGTATCATGGTTTGCAAAAGTTTTACTGCAACACAGGTTGATGTATAGTTAGAAAGTTTGATCATGACGTTTATTCGTGAGTCTAGTCAGAAAGTGTATCATGGTTTGTAAAAGTTTTACTGCAACACAGGTTGATGTATAGTTAGAAAAGTTTGATCATGATGTTTTATGAAACACACATGTCATGAAATGCAAGTGTTAGTGTAGTCAAATAATTTACCACGACGCACGTTTGTGAAAATAAAGTTTAATCATTGACGTTGTATGACTGACCGAACTCATCACAGCGCTAGAAAGTTTAGCACAACACAAGTGTCATGAAAAAATACTTTATTTGGTCTTTGATTTAACATCATTGAAACCCACTTTACTAATAGCAATGACAATATGCTTTATTTTATTCAGAAGCAAATGATCGCCGTAACCATGAAAGTTGTCCATACGAGAAATAATCTTCCGCAGATGTCATGTATAAAACTCAGAAGCATCAGTAACATATTCTTGTTCATAGGAACGAAATTGAAAGTCAACACTTTCCGCTACTTCACCTTCTGGAAAATGAGTGTAATTGACATGTGAAATTAAATGAGCCTTGATGAGACTGTCTTTGAAATAAGATATCAACTCCGTAAATATTTTTCGTGTGTAGTCTAAACATGCCTCCAATTCTGTCTCCTCTCTTTGAAACTCAAGGATGTAATCTTGTATTAAGCCTCCGAAGCACTCTTGATGGAAACGAATCGTGCAATCATCATGTTTCAATGTATTGACTTCAGGTGCCATGGTTGAGTCTATTGCTAAACATCATTTTGCCTAGGACGAAAAAAAAATGTGCGTGTTACAAATGTGCTTGTGCACATCGGGAACTCTAGCTCGTCTGTGATTGGACGAGAGGTCTCATCCATTCACTGCTTAGGAAAATCTTATAAAACGCAGTGCACCAGCTCTGCTCTTCACATTTATCTTTCACAAGGTGAGTGTCGGTGAGCTCCTGCTATCAGGTTGTTTTGACTTGCTATCAAGTTGAATAGTCTCTTGCTATCACATCGTCTGCTCATCAAACATATCATCGCTGTAATACCTCCTTTGCTCGAGCGTTCCTTCGGGACGGCGGGTACTGCCGTAGAGGGATTGCGTTGCACGGGTTGTTCGTCGTTTGTTAGACTGAAACCTCTGAGCCGTTGCTCATGTTGGGCGTTCGACTTCATACTCAACGTGACGCTTTCTCTCGCCAGGTCAGAGTACTTTAGCCATTCGACAAAGGTTAGTCTTTATGATATGGAGTAGAGGGAAATGTAATTCATTAGATGTCACTTCCATGATTGTTCCCAAACGTTGACTAGGCAAATGAAACGATTCTCATCTTTCCTTTTCAGTGATTGAAGTCTTACTTATCTACCATGGATCATCTACAATCGACCATCTACCATGGAATTGACAAAAATTGAGAACTACCGCATTGCTGTCGAGATGGAAAGGCCACCATCGAGCAATGTAAGTATTTGTATCAAGGTTGACTCCATTACTAACATCATTAGGGTAGTCATCCTCATTAAAATGAAGAGCCCCTCCCTTATTTTGTTCATGTTTAAACCGAATCCAAATTTTACCTCTGCTTATCTTTGCCGTCATTCTTTTTCAGTACATGAATGCATTCGTAATGGGGAACCCGTCCCCCAAGGAGCAATCGGGGAAGCCTATGAGCGGCTCGGAAAGTGTAAGTATCCTCACCTATGAGAGTTGGAATGTCATGTTTTAGCACTTCTGCATCCGTATAGCTTACTCTCTATCATTATTATCTCCGCAACCTCTAATCTAATCTCTCTTTTCTCTCTACAGATATGGCGAAGAAGAAGAAGTGGGAGGAAGCCGCGAGGCGGAAATACCGCGAGGAATTTCCGGCCCTACCTTCCCGCTCACCTACCTCCGCCCAAGCTGCGACCCCTTTCTCGGGCATCGTCATCGCCCCACCTCCACCGCCACCAGCTCCGGTACCTGTGTCCGTCCCTGCGCCAGTCCCTGCGCTAGTCCCTGCTCCTCGCCATCACGTCCCTCCAACACCGAAGCCCAGGACCCTTACACCCTCGGCTCGTGTCCCTCTCCTGCCTCCTGTGCGTCCATCCTTGCTGCCGGAGTTACAGTCCTTAGATGGTAAGTAATCGTGATTGGGAAATAGGAGGGCTAAGACTTCAAACTTGAAATGTTGATCATGTTACTAATCTCTTTTCTCTTTTTCTCAACAAATTTGGCGGCCTACCTCCTGGACGGTGACGTTCCCTCCCGTCCCATCGTTATCCCAGCATCACCACCACCACCTGCAGCGGTCGACCTCCCTCTTCTCTCCGTCAAGTCGGTGGAGAGATTGTTGGAGCAGGAGGAGTTGGAGATCGTCGGAGAGGAGAGGGAGATTGCAATCGAGGAGGAAGGTGTGAGGGAGAGAGAAGGACCTACGGCTCGACAGCTCAGCTGTACGGACTGCGGGCAGGTTTTCGCGAGGCCATTCTGCCTTCGGCGACACCGGCATTCTCGCTGCCCAAAAGCGAAGGGAGAACCGGAGAAGACACGCCGACCGATCCCTCAACGGCCCAAGTGTGAAGGTTGTGGACGCACGTCCTACAACAACACCAACTTGCGAGTCCACATCGAAGGCGGTTCCTGTGGCAGTGTGAGGCAACCACCGACAACAACAAGTAGGAAGCATCCTTCATCGCACGTCGGCTTTTCCTGTTCTTCGTGTCAGAAGACCTTTCTTACAGAGTTTGTTCTTTCTTCGCACACACTCTGTCACACTCATCCCACTGAGCTTTACACTGACAACAACGTCACTCTAAGGCTGAGCAAGTTTTCCCTTGAGAGGCTCGTTCGCGATAATCAGTTAGAAAGCTCTGAAGCTGTGCAGGACATTCATCCTTTCTTGATGAATCATATAGACTTAATTCATCAAATGTTGGCGAGTTTAGATAGATTTTTACTTAAGGGCATGTTCTATCTCACTGCTCGTTTCAATAAGGTAGACAGTAGCACGGGAGAAGTAGAGTCCACTGTGACCATTAGGATAGCCTCCTGTGCTGCTGATCTCATAGGTGATGTAAACGAGTGGGTAGAGAGACATGCGACCTATCTCGTCAGCAACTTAAATAAATTTAATGAAAGAGACAGCGGTCTGGTCTTTGATGGGATAGAGAAGGTAGACATCAAAAAAAATCTTTTAGAAAATTTACAAGGGAGTGGTTGTTTCACCCTCCCCAAAGCACTGGCTGACAAAAAGGCTGTCATCAATGTAGAATGTCAGTCCCAGTGTTTCAAGTATGCCGTCCTCTCCATTCTTCACTACAATGACATAGGTATAAATCGTGAACGAATCACCAAGTATCGTGAATGGGAGGATGAGCTTAGGTTTGACGGGTTAGATGTCAACACATTAGACTTTAAAGGCATCGCCCAATTTGAAAAATTGAATAATATTAAGATTGTCGTCCATCTCTGGGAAAAAGGTCTGAAGGGCGTTAGGTATAATAATCGCCAAAGTAACTTTGACCGGGTTGTCAATCTTCTTCTAGTGTATAGCGACAACCACCCAGAATGGCATTATTGTGGCATTCCTAAAATTTCAAAGTTATACCATCATCAAGCAACCTATAGGGATAATTTTTATTACTGTGATCGCTGCACACGGCGTTTCACATCAAAACCATATTTTGAAGAGCATTACGAGTGGTGCTCTCGGGGCAGGTTGTCTGTGATCTGATCACGCTTACGAAAATACTCTTGAGTTTGAGCATGAAAGTAATGGCAACAATCGAATTGCTAATTTAACAGACATCAAATCTCCAAGCCTGTCATGACACTGAGAATCTGTAAAATACCATCATTCTTTCTGCATTGCTATCTTGATCACTCATTTCCGTGGCAATTTCTTCAAAACTGCAAAAAAATTGCATATCTCATATTTGGTAACAATAACCAACTATAATCCATTGCGGATAAAGAACACATCATAGTCCATTTCCATGATGCTTATGCATCCTCATTCGATCCATGATATCGAGCTCTCAAGATATGTATTCATGAAGTTTCCACAGTAGGTCTCTATGATATCACATCTCCGCATTGAAAAATGTTGTAGAAATGATAAATAATGCAAGCTAGATAAACTGTAAACTTCTTTTCACTGAATCTCAAAGCATCCAGAATCGCGCGAAAATCGAATCGCGCCAGCCACTGCTGCAGGGGCCGTAGTGCTCTCAAAAGGCAATTACATAGGTTTCAAAACAATTGTAAGTCAAGGCAAATTGCTTTATTATGATAGAACTAACTTTATTTTGATCTTACTTCCAACCAATGCGTATTTTAATTCTTACTTGAAGCTTTACTTTCAGCCAATCCAGTTCCGCTTTGGCAAAACTTTTTGCTGAAAATTTTTGCTGTTGGCTGATGCTCGCGCTCCCTATTGCTGGATTTGATACTCAGTGAAGGTTGTCAGCGGTAGCAATGGGGACTAAGGAGACTTCATTCTAGTTGTATTTTTGCAGCAATTTTCTTCTGCCAATTAATATCTAGTTAAATTTAAGATTTTGATGAGCTGCACTAAAATGGTTATTGATGATGTGAAAGAAAGGTTGATGTAAAAATAGAAACATTAAATGTATGTAGGACCATTTTCAAACACTCAAAAGATTACTCTTATTAGCCAGGTTCATTGAAGTCTGTAATCTTCAATCGCATGTGCAATAAAATCATTTTTGCATCATTTGGCTCGCCAGAAGCTGAAGGAGTTCTACAATGATCCATTAATGTCATTATTCATTATTTTTGTAGAAGTGGGACACTTCATCTTGCAACTCTGTTCGTTCAGGGGCAAGTGACTAATTTGAACATGATGCACAAAATATGACGATAAGTTCAATTCTTGCCTAGATAGTCTCAACTGATTCAATTAAAAATCGAAGTTTTATTGATTGAAATGGATTTAAACCAGCATAGACATAGACTTATTAATGTGTATATGCGTATAATTTGAATCACTACAATCAAAAGTCACCAAGCTTTTATTAGCGGAAATGTTTTGAAGTTTTTCGCCATTGTTGGAAGGCTAAGCGATAAATATGCAAAACACGTCAACTGATTGATATACCGCATGATGAACAACGAAACGACAAAATCATAGCTGATACTCGAACAATACCGAATATCTACGTCTTGAACGCCGCATCTATTGCAATGCCTTAGGCCTCAGCCACACTGCGAGCTTTTCCAAGCGTTTCCGAGCATAGCGTTTTGCAGCAAATATATAGTCATCATTGCAGCAGTTGTAGACTGCTACACTGCGAGCAAAGCAAACCAGAGCGTTTGATAGCTTGCGGAGATACGTTTGCTCGCGTTTGCTCGGGATGCTCGTGTTTGCTTTGCTTTCAGTGTGGCTGAGGCCTTTTGCAAGAGATCAACTGTATGCAGACCTTAGCGGGCATGACATCCAACTTGGCTTTATAACAGAGACTCACCTAAAGCAGCATCATGATGGGAAGATCATTTCACTCCCAGGATACGACATAATTAGGAGGGATAGAGGAATGCGAAAAGGAGGAGATCTAGCAATAATTATACAAAGCAATCTGCACTATTACAAAATAAACAACTCATCAGACCACGAAGTTATATGGATTAAGACCTCTCTCAGTAATGCCTACTACATCATCGGCTTTTGCTATCACCCACAGAAAGCGTCATATACTGTACCTATTCTCGAATACTTGGAAACCACTGTCAACGATTACAGAGTCAATTACCCATAACCGCACTATCATACTTCAGGAGATTTTAATGAACTGCAACAAGTTGAAACTAGAGCTAGATGCTGGCACTTTCTGCAGAAACGAATCACAATGCCTTCGAGGGACCCCTTCTTTGCTACACCATATATTAAGCGTTTACTTCGGGAGAAGAATCAATGCATGCGGAAGGGTAATGTGAGCAAAGCTAGCATCATAAGCGATAAGATAAATGAAATCATTATAATCAATAATTCAAATAAACTGAAATCAAGCCAATCGCAGGAAATCTGGGCTGAAATACGAAACATATCCAGGAAGGAAAAAGAGACTTCGAGACATAGTGCGACTTTGTGCGAAAACAATGAGTGAATATTGCACAGAAATTTCAACTGACCATACTTATGAAGAAGCTATGCGGAAAGAGGGACTAAAAACAGCTTCATTGAACATTTCGAAGTGTGTGAACTACAAATGGCTCTATCGAAATTGAAGAAAACTGCTGCAGGCTCCAATCGTGTACCTTCATGGTTTTTACGTTTGGCAGCTGATTACATCTGTGAACCGCTAGCGAGGCTCATCAACAGGTCCCTTCAAATAAGCATTGTACCAGAGCAATGGAAACTGGCCTTCGTAAATCCCATACCGAAGACCCAAAGACCATCAAAGCCAGGTGACTTTCGGTCAATCTCCATCACACCAGTTTTGTCACGACTTTGTGATAGATTGATCGTCAAGAAATACATCAACAGTGCTATTATGGAGGGTATCCAATTCGCTGACCAATTTGCCATCCGACCAACTGGAAGCACAACTGCTCTTGAAATTCACGAAACAGCCCAACTGGTACCACTGGACTTCTCAAAAGCATTCGACACAGCAAAACGTTCAGCCCTTTTCCAAAACCTCAGTAATATGAATGTGCCTCATGAAATATACTACTGGATAGTTAACTTCCTTGAAAATCGCAAACAAGCAGCACTTATGAATGAAGAATCCTCAGAAGTAACTAATATCAATGCAGGCGTAGTTCAGGGCTCAGTGATCGGACCAAGTGTTTTCTCAATAATTGCGTCTGACTTGAAACCGACCATCAAAGGGAACGCTATCCTAAAATATGTGGATGACGCATAACTGATAATGCCACCAGAAAATTTCGATGCGACAGCACAAGAACTGCAGAACATCAAGCAGTGGGCGATCAACACAAATCTCCATCTCAACGAAAAGAAATCGCAAGAAATTATCTTCCTAAGACCTAGATAAAGCATTCAGCCTCCAGAGCTGCCAAACATAAGAAGAACGAACGAAATTACGATCCTTGGAGTCACTTTTACACAAAAACTAAACATGAGCATCCAAGTCAGCAAATTACTTAAGAAGTGCAATAAAAGCTTGTATATCATGAAGATATTAAGAAGTCGAGGTGCTAATCAAAAACTGCTGCATCAAATTTACGCAACGATGGTGACAAATAGAATTATGTACGCCGTACCTAGTTGGTGGGGATTCACGAGTACAGATAATAAGAAACGCATCATGAAGCGAGGAGCACGCTACAGATACGCCAAGCCTGCGGATATCCATGAAGTCGCCGCGAATATGTACAGGAAGTTATTCCGAAAAATAATGCGGAAAGACCACACACTACACCGCCAATTACCGCCTGTAGCTGAACACCAAAGGAGTCTCAGACCCAGACTTCACCGGCTGCAGAGAAAGACAATTAGTGCGAATAACGGAAGAACATTCATCAATCGAATGATCCATAGTGACTTTTTCTGAGTAACAGTGATCCATAGTAACTGATTTTTCCTTTTCTTTGTCCTTTGTCTTCTTATGTCACTTTTGTAAACGATATGCGTCTGTCATTTCGCAATAAATCCCAATTATTATTATTATTACAAATGAGCCTGCAAGAAGTGATTGATAATCTGAAGGAATTAATTTCATAAACGAAAAATCACCTTGCGCTGACAATATCAAAGACTTTTTTGAAATTCCGAGCCGAGTAGTTCCATTTCTTCAAAAATTCAGTCAGATAATCGATATAGCGAGTCTTCGTTTTAGCCTTAAGTTCGAATATAGGCCAATAATATTATATTTCATGGATAACATGAAAGAGAATTCAAACAAAACAAGCTTTACATAGCTGAAGCAAGACAAGATCAATCAGAAGTGGCACCCTCCCTCCAGTGCATTGGAGTAGAATTGTATTTGCTGAACTTAGGGTGGTAGGAAAGCTAAGTTGGTTAAGGGTCGCGCTTCGCTGCCTTGCGTGGGGCAATAATCTGCTTCACGGGTCAAATAAATTGACTGTAAATCTGCATCACATGCACTGAAACAAATATAGACAATACCATATGTGTTGCTTAACTTATAGGGTCATGATAACAATGAGTAGACTTCATACAAAGTAGGTGCAGTTATTCACAAAGGAGACATCTCAACTAGTTAAAAGGAAAATTCAATCGTTTATAGGCGTACAGCTTATGTGAAGGCCCATCTGCAAGCTTTGCAGATATCAAACAGAAAATAATCGAATTGAATAAACGTAGTTGCGGTAAAAAATTCATTCGATTGTAAATATCCCGTATATATGCAAAATCTTTCTTTTCAGCAGCACATTTTTTCTTTCAAATAACCGAATACCAACATGTTTCAAAAATCACCACTTTGTAAACAGAATCTATTTGCTCTCACAATCGCATTCGTATAGTATTCACCAAACATTTACGCTATGACAGCATACGTGTGCGTAGCTTGATGCTCTCATGCCAGGTAAATTTTTACTCAATGGTGCATGAGCAGTCATCTTATAAGTCAAAGTGGAAGCAGCTTCAGAAGAATTGTTTAGAGCTGGTTATATTCGGCAGCAGGTTCAAAAATGCAGAATGGAAATACATTACTTCGAAAATAAAACCGACTTTTGTCTCATCAGCAGTAAAATGAATACACAGGTTTTCTATCATTCAGTTGAAAATTTTAGGAAATTTAAGTCGGATATTAACTTTTCAACTCAGCATATTCAGGCTCAAAATAATTTTTTTAAATGTCTTAATTATTCTGAATGCAAAAACACGACTTGCAGTGAAAAATTCGATCCATGAGAGCTAGAGATAGTACTTCATCTTACAGCTATCTGCTAAGCTAAAAACCGAGAAAAACATAAACAAATGTCACTGCTCTGGATTATTGACATCAGGTTTACGCGCTCCAAGCCAATCCAAACATTGAACTCATCCTCTGGGCCTTGCTGTCTTGTTCATGGTTCGAGTCTGCCGCCGGGGAGGTACCAACTTATTGATATGGCTTCGCACCTTTGGTGGGGAAGGGAAAAGAAAGGCTCTGACCCCAACGTCCTAGCTCTTTTTCTGCATAGAAAACCTTAAGACCGCAAAGATGCTTATTGTTAGTACTTTTCTTGAACACCTGGAATTCCTCGAAGCACAATACTATTTGTAGGCCAATATCTAGCCACTAACCAACAGAACGCACACTTTCATTTTCAAAAGTGTAATTCATGAATTATATTTCGTAAATACATCTTAAAATTCCTGATGAAATAATATAATTTCATTTAAGATAAGGTTGAAACTTTCAATAGAGACACTTCTAACATATAAATGTTCAATGCGGCTTCACATTTTTCGCATAATCCTTAATCATCCCGAAAGTCAAAAAGCCACGTGTTAGAATTGCACCTGTCACTTATGAATTAGGCATGATCTTCTGCGATCTGTAAAACTGATCAGAATTCTTCGAGGGATTGACACTGTGGCCGCGCACATTATCCGCTTGACAAAATTGGCCCGCCTTCTTCGCCAAGTCTGATCTAAGCGGCGCCTGATCTTTCGGTCACTGTCACCTAAAGCCGGACGCTACCTTGAAAGAGCCCTGAGACATAAATAGTAAATAAACAAATTGCATAAGCAGATGCGTCTGTAAATTTTGTGAGAAACTAGTAGTGGTTTCAACTAACGCAAGTCATTTGTAGCTAACTTAACTAAGATATCAAATTCTTCAAATTTCTAGACACATCGCAAGAATTAATACGTGCGCATTTTCATAGTTAAATACTTGAAGAGCAATCACTCATTATCCACAAATGATTCAAGCATTTATGTTCAAAATATATTTTTACTTATATTCGGCCTGACTTGACGCTGCTAAATTGTAATTAACGATCTATAAAGAAACAATCGTCATTAGCCAACGCCACGTAGGGATCCTCCAAAAATGTTGTCCTAGTTTCTGAAAACTTCATATTTGGCACACTGCTTTTCAATAGATCATGCCTTCACGCATTATTGACGAGATGCTAAAGTATTTTTTACCTAATCAACCAAAAAGTCAAATAAGTGACTTTCATTTGAAACTGCATCCGCAAAATTTTGAATATTCTTGCTTTCTAGCATATCAACTGGTGGTTGTGGCTTCCTATTTGATTCAAAGTGAAATACATTTTATTGATGATAGAGAGAGAGAGATATGTTTATTCAATGAAAAATGTGCCTGAATTGTACATGCCTTACTGATGCTACTAACAAATTTGCTAGCAGCAATTAAAGCATGTGGAAAAACAATTTTACATTTTTACGCAATACTCGTACGTAAATTATGCTTCCTGTAGTTTAGCTTTGTCATTTCATGCTGTTCTCAGCTTTATGTATTTCCAATACATTCTTTCAGCTCGAAATACATCTTACAGTGAATTGGAAGTGAGCCTTTTTACATGTATTTTGATAATTCGCCAGAATTTGGTACATCTCTCTGATTTGTTGTGCTACATTCTGATAGCATGCTTCAATTGAATATCCAGATGTCTTTAGAATGCATCACAATAATGTAATTCTTGTCAATAGCGGCAGCCTTAAGCTTTCTATAATGCTAATATTTTACATGGAGTTAGAAGGCAAAATTTTCCAAATCATCAAATTCAAATTTTAAAGACCTATTTATGGAATGAAAGAAGGTCTGTGACTATGAATAAGCGGATACGACCATTGATTTCACGTGTCCGCAATGTATTGTGCACTTATTTTTAGTTTGGGAGATCTTTAAGGGAGATGGCGAAAAACACCCCCCTCTTGAGAAGTGGAAGTGTTTGTGGTAAGGACCTTTAAACTGCTGAAAACTCTTACATTCTCAGCTTGATCTTCCATGTTCATTCTCCGAAGCACACAAAAGGACGCACATTCATGTGACGTATACAAATATGTAGGACGGGGGACGGAGTCACAACTATATGACGTACATAAATGCTTTATCATTCATCATAGCATTATAATGCCGTAATATACATACATGTTATTATTACATACTACATATATACGAGGGTCGTTAGAAAAGTATCCGTATTTTGAATTTTTAACATTGAGAAATGACGCCGCGACGAAGCTAGCACTTATTATATCTATGGTAGTGCTCTGTCAATTGGGTATTCAAGTTTCAAATCTCTAGCGCAAGTGAATTTTTATAGATGTCTATTGTCTGTCAGATAGATAGCTTTGCTATCCGCCAATTTAAGAATCACAAATCTGCAGATTTTCAAATTGTTTTGTGCAGTGGAAGACGCCGTCTCGCAACAGAATGCCATCATCTTTTTCTTGTGGAAGGAAGGCAATGCATCCTCCAATATTGCTGAACGACTTTCAATTGTCTTTGGTGATAAAGCCTTGAAGACGAATATGCAGTCAAGAATGTGGTGTGCTCGGGGAGATCCTTCACCTTTGAAGGCAAAGATTGTTCCATCCTGTCAAAAGGTGATGATTTCAGTGTTCTGGGACGAAGATGGATTGATCTTGGTGGACTACCTACCGAAGGGCGCGACCATCAACTCTGAATACTTCTGCAAGCTGGTGAACGAAGATCTGTGGCACCAACTCAAGAATCGAAGACGTGGGAAGCTTTCCATGAAGCCAATCTTCCAAATGGACAACGCCACGCCGCATACCGCTGCGCGAACTAAGGATTTGCTGGAGAAGTTAGGCTGGGTTGTGTTGCCACATCCCCCCTATTCGCCCGACTTGGCCCCTTAAGACTTCCATCTCTTTCCTCGCTTGAAGGAACCGCTGAGAGGAAGAAGATTCTCCTCTTTGGATGAGATGAAGGAAGCGGTGGAGTCTTGGAGGCAAACTACTCCCAAGGAATTCTACCTAGGTGGACTCCGTTCCCTGGTAAGTCGGTGGAGGAAGTGTGTATCGAGTGGGGGAGACTATATTGAGAAATTGCGTGATGACAGTGAGTAATGTTATATGTTAGTTTGCATGAAATTACACTGTTACTGGAATTGGGGGTTTTCATTTTACTCTGTCCGGGAACTTTTCTAACGACCCTCGTACTATGCATGAGCTATATAATTTACATGTAGAGCGTGTTGCACATATTCTGAAGGGCAGTGATCTTCGTGTTCATATACATGCTCTATACAACTCACGTTCATGCAGTAGGTTTCTTCTCAGCACAGCATTACGGTATTGCAGATGCTTGAAGTGCCCTAAATACTGCAAATGATGCACAACCTCCTTTTTGTACCAATATCTATCTGTATATAGTTCCTTTCAGACTTTCTTTTGTCTCACGTAGGCTACAAGTGTCATTTATGGATTTAATCTTCCGCATTCTACATCTCGACTAGTTAACAGCTGTGTTCATTTTAGTGGCGGATCTAGAAATAAATCATAGAGGGGACGGTCACGCAACATATTAGGATGGTGGAAAATCGACCTCTGCTGAAGGTCTCTTACCATGTCGCTAAGTATACTTACTACAATAGAAGAAATAACATGAATTTAATTTCTGTAATTATACTTCAAATGTAAAGTTCAATCGACGTTTTGATAAGGCAAAAGTGTCGATTACTTCTTTTCAACAGGAATTGAAATGTTCGGATGCATGTGCATTAATGATATAATCACCACCTGCATCATTGCCCCTGCCGCATTGTCTACAGATGAAGGATGAAAGTGGAAATTTAATTGGGATAGTAGTCAAAATTAATAGAAACTTTCAGAGATTCACGTAAATTAAGAACAATCGCAATGTGTGAATGGGCAACAAATGCAACCTTCTTTCAGTATTACATTAGCAAATTTTTTGACGAGGAACGTTATCAGCGGAACTAAAAAGCAATTTTACTACTACTTAGATTCTTAGGGGGTGGCCGCCCCTTTCGTCCCCCATTAAATCCACCCCTGGTTCATTTGCATGTGATGATGTCCGTCTATCCTGACGACAATTTAATCATAATAATAATAATAATAATTGCTTTATTCGAACTTCATACCATTGATTCAGAAGTAGCGGAACAATCTTGAGGGAAGGATAAAATCAGAATTCTTTACAAAATAGTTTTTCAAACGGACAGTCTTGGCTTTAATACGTCGGTGTGAATTCCTGAGTCGGCCACTGCATCTTTGGGCTGACGTATCAAAAATGAAGTTGAGTGGATGGGCTTTGAATTTTGCTTTGTTGGCCAGCTTGGCGGCCGACAAGTTACAGAAATAACCAAGGTTGCTAGAACAACTGAAGCAGAAAAGCCTACTCAATCGCCTTTCAAACTTGGTTAATACTGAAAAACGTGTTTGGCCAATATTACACGAAGCCAGATAAGCATATGACAGTACCGATCTCATCAGAACACAATATGCCATCCATAGGACATTTGAATTGGTGGAGACTTCCTTTAAAGAGTAAAGGCAATAGACTGCGTTTCACTTTCGATAGAATGCAGTCAATATGATTCTGCCAACTTAATTGATTGTCTATCATAACAACCAATAGCTTCGCTACACTCACAGCTTCAATAATAATGTCAGATGATGGATCGCGAAGTTCGACTAGATGAAGAGAACGTTTTATGACAACGTTCATGATTTTGGTTTTCTTATAGTTTAATGTCATTCCGTGATTATCTGACCACTGACTGATATGTTGCAGCTCCTCAACAATACGATCGTCAGTATCATTCATTAAAAAAATCAAAAGGGAAATATCATGCGCGAATTATGGAGTGGATGATACATGCGTGGATTATGGAGTTGTCGAACTTGGCATTTAAATCATCCATGGCAAATGCGAAGAGTAGAGGCCCAACCACGCTATCTTGTGGAACCACAACATCCACTGTAAACCATTTGGAGCTTTTGTCACCAATTGTGACGCGTAGTTGACGGTCAGATGAATGGGAAATCGTCCACAGAACTAATTCTTTACAAGTATGCTTCGTTATCAGAGACTCAACGATAGTTCGATAGGACACAGTATCAAAAGCCTTTTGAAAGTCTAGCATCAATAACCTGACCGATCCAGGAGCATCTAGATGTGACAATATACGATGCATCATATAAGTTAAAGTTGCGACGGCTCCTTTCCCATTTCTAGGAACAAAAACAAATTGCGATGAGGGAATGCTTGTATAAAGCTTGGTCAACTGCTTCACAAAAGACAATTTTTCCATAACTTTGGATACAGACTGGAGTATGTCAGGAGTATCGTCATGCTCCTGACCTATCGACTGGCTTCCATTACTTCCATCGCACTTCTCGCTAAACAGCTCAAGCATTATACTTCCAATTACAGTATATAGCATCCCGAAGAGATGTACATGACATAAATATCAAAACGTTGAAACAATGTTGTTTTATGACAATTTTGAAAATAAACGTAGTTGCCAAGAAACTTTTATTAGTAAGAAACATGACGCGAGCGCTTTCGAGGTTATGATAACACCACAGTGAGAATCCCCAGTAAAAGGTAATTTTAAGAAAACGTTTTTACATTTCGGCCCTATAACTTCAGGAATGTCAACACACTTTACATTGTAGCGCCGCATAAAATTCTCGAGAAAATCGTTCACCTTAAAAACATCAAACAAAAGTTCTTCTTCCTTTGGAAGAGAAGAATTCGAACAGATTTTCCTGGCGCGGTCATACCAAGTTCTGATAAGTCCCGACTTATATTTCAGCGGCACAAAGCTATTGAAATTTAACAACAGACCGGTCCAAGTGGACTTTCCGTAAACGGATGTAACAGCACATTTATCAAACGAGAACATCAAGAAAAGACAAAGACCCACTCGAAGATTCAGTTTCGCAAGTAAATTACAAATTATTATGGATTGAATTGAACACAAACAATAAACAAGAACACGGCACAGATTCAGGAAGAAGGAGAAACGCACCATCAACATAACGTCAGTAAAAAACAGTCTGGGAATCAATTACGTGCTTTAATGTGGTATATTCAAGAAACCCCAAAAATACGCTATTCAGGATTGGTCTCAAAGCACTGCCCATGGCGATTCCATCTTTTTGGATGTAGAGTCTGCTACCAAAGGAAAATTGCACATTTTCGACGCATAGAAGAATCGATTCACACAAATTATCAACTGGCACAGGAAGAGAAATATTATGATCAATCACAAGTTGTTTGATGATATCAACAGTTTCATGCATGGGCACATCAGTAAATAGTGACGAAATGTCAAAGGATATAAATAAATAAATAAATAATAATCTTTATTGCCTCACAAGTGTACAACATTCGGTAAGCGCATGACAAAAATTTACAAGGAAGGTTACTCGATAAAAGTATTACAGAAGATCAACGACTAAAAAAAAAGTTCGAAACTATATACAATATCTGATAAAAGAAGAAGTAAAACGTTTGGTCCTTCCAAAATGACGACGAAAAATGCGAGAACTGCGGGTTGCACGGACGGATTCATACGCTTGGAACATCTCTCGCAAAGGATGATCCTGGTTTCTGAAAATGTCACGAAAAAGTTTCTCGCATGTTCTGTCTGCCACACAAAACAAAGAGTTGGATGCGTCATAAGGAATGTCTACGATACGATAAACACGTCGTTCAATACTTTGCAATCGCTGTTTCAAGTATTCAGGGATATTAAAAAATGATGGGTACGCGTGTAACATAACAGATCGAATAAAGGCAACATAGCACTTTATGATAAGATCTTTTTGACAGTTTGACCTGCGGAGATTATGGATGATGTACTTGCGCCTACATACCTTTTTGATCAATTAATCAATATGAGTGTTCCACTTTAGATCTTTGGAAAAATGCACACCAAAAATTTGAAACAATCAACTTGAGACAAAAACAATCCATCATCAACTAAAATTGACTCAACCAACAGATTTGACTTGGTGACAACATTAAGGACATGGCACTTAGAAATATTTATGGGTAAACACACAGATTGGGGCCAACTGACAAAGTTGTCCCATTCTTTCTGCAAATTGTCTTCGTCTGAGTCACGTATACAATGGATAAAAAGTATATCATCGGCATATTTTATAATTTTTGTATTCACGCATACAGGAGAAATACTGTCTGCAGCTAAGGCAAACAACAAAGGCCCAACTATGCTACCCTGTGGAATACCACTTGGGACATTTGACGACTTAGAAAAACATCCATTTATATGAACACGTTGACCTCTGCCTGACAAAAAGTTCGAAATCCACTTTATCACTGGAATTGGAATATCGAATTTGCGACAATTTTCAATTATGACATTATGAGGCAATTTCTCAAAAGCTTTACATAAATCCACCGAAAGCATTCTAACACAACCAGAACTAAAATCTAAAAAATTCAGAATATGGTGTTGGGTCAACACAAGAGCGGAAGTTGTTCCTGATCCACTGCGTGGAATGAAAGCAAACTGAGATTTATGGAGTTTATTTGCCACATAGGGAAGTATAAGGTGTTTACATACAACGCGCTCCAAAACCTTAGAAAGAATAGGCAAAAGAGAAATTGGCCTAAATTCAGAAATAATTTTAGGCCTATCACATTTCGGTATAGGAATAACATTTGCCAGCTTAAAACATTCAGGCAAAATTCCAATTTGCAAACTCCAATTCACCAGGTAAGTGATGACAGGAGACAAAAAATCTGCGAAACGTCTAAAAATCCATGCTGGCAAGTTGTCCGGACCACATCCAGTATTCTTCAAATTGAGAAGAACCCGGCACACATCATCACTGTCTATCATAGAGATAGACTGATTACACAAGAGATTATCTTGATCTGAAGAAGCACCATCTTGATCAACAATTTGAAAATTCGAAGAGAAAAAGTCACAAATTTCGTCTGCAGAGAACTTTGTGGAAGCAGATGGGCGAGTACATCTCGAAGCTTGACGCAAAGAGCTCCACACTTTCTTTATGTTATTAGAAGACACAGCATTTGAAATAAAAGAACTCTTAAGTTCTTTAATGTGCTTGCTTACTTCAAATTTCAAGCGATTGTATTTTGACCATTGTCCAGTAGAATACGCATGATCTCTTTCATTAATCAGAATTCGTAGCGAATCCTTCAACCATTCCGCGTCTCCAGATCGAACCCGAATAGTTCTCATGGGAAAGCAATCATCATATAATGAGTAAAGATACTTTAAGAGATTGTACATCGCATCCTCTAAGTTATTGCATGCTTCAATAACAGACATCCAGTCAATGCATGTAATAAAGTCAGCAAATCGTACAAAATTACACTTAGAGAATTTTCTAACCTTTTTCTTCATAACTGTAGCCGCCACGACATCATCAGGTTTCCAATGTATAACACAATGGTCGGATTTATCAATGGGTGGAAGACATGCAGGTTTGATATCGATGGAGAAATTAACAAACATCTGGTCAAGGATATTTTCTCCTCTAGTCGGAAATGTAACCAATGATTTCAGCGTAGTCACATCACTGATGGTGCCATAGTATTCACGTAAGTCGTTGAAATCTCCCAACAGACAGACGCGTAATTTTGATCCATACTTAACAAACATATAATCCAATATATCAGTCAAACAAGTCAAAGCATTCTCATGAGCCGGGCGATTGTTCCAATAAGGGTGATAAACCATTATAAGTGACAGGTACGATTCCTTAATGAATAATACAAGAAATTCAGTGGCAAACTCATCTTGCGAAATAATGGAATCATGATTAACCACAGATGTGGTTAAAGAGTTCCTCACATAACACAAACTGCCACCACCAGAACCATTCGTTCTGTCCCTGCGAAAGATAGAATAATTATCCACAGAAATAGATGAATCCGGGGTATTAGAATCCAGCCAAGACTCTGACATCACAAAGACATCAGGAATGAGTCGAGTAATTAACAATTTGAATTCATCAAATTTGTTGTTGATGGATCTCACATTAGTCAGGGTAATGCTTGGGTTTCGAAGGCGACGTGATCGGCGACCATGAGGAGCAATCGGCACCGATATGAGGAATCTGCTCTTCTGACGAGTTGACGAGTTTGCCGAGTCACTGTCGCTACCAAGAAGGCCACGATCAGGTCTGATAACTGTTTGGATGTGTTGCACATATATTTTGTGATAAAACAAACGTCGACGAACTACTCGAGGAATACAAACACATGGGCGTTGGCGTAACAGTAAAAGATCTTCTTTCGAATAGCGATAAATACCTCCACTCACTGTACAGCAAAGATAGAGACACAGCCAGCAACGACCAAGAGCAGAATTCACAGCAGCGGTTGCAAGCTATCCGACCACTCGACGCGAAGATCGATGATCGATATATATATATATATATATATCATCCTCACATAACCAAGGTCAACATCACGTATGCTGCTGGTAAACTCAAAAGAATCCTTGACGCAGGAACGGTCAACGAGCTTTTCGATCGGCTTCAACAAATCAGCCAACCATGGAGCGAGCCTATGGGCAGCAGATCCTGTCATTGACAAAAATTGGGCGCACAGGATATTGAACTTTGTGGGTTTTAGGTAGCCCATACAGTCTTGGAATGATAGACCCAATAGGTTTGAATTCGTTATTCAAATATTCGCTGATGTAATCACAAGACTTCACTGTTTTTAACTTGTCGTCAGTGACTGTCTTTTCATACTTTTCAGTCCTATTCAAGTTTTTAAGGTCAGCACAAAACTTGGGCTCATCGGAAAGACAAGCTGAAACTTTGTCTACATGCGCTGATTTGTCCAGGACGACGACAACATTGCCCTTATCCGGTTTACAGATCACGATATCTTGATTCTTGTACAAACAGTTGAGAGCATCAATGTGAGCGCGTGGCAAGTCGGATGGAGGCTTCCAGTTGGCATATTCCTTTGCAGTTGAAACCAAATTAGCCTTCAACTTCACAACAGCATCTTTGTCAACACTATAGGCTTGATAATTGCGAATAAAACTTCGCAAAATTACTGTCGGTAATTTCCTGTTTAGGATGAAAAGGAATGCAAAAGTTTAAACCATGACATAGAGCTTGCTTCTCTATGGCTGAAAGAGCGTATGATGAAAGATTGGTGATCTGTTTATCCAAATCACGAGGGAAGGATTCACCACAAAATGATAACGGCGAGGACTGAAGTTCACAAGCACTGAGTGTCTTCCTGAAGACGTGAGCAGAAAAAATTCACGTATTTAGCGAAGCAGTAGAAGCTATCAAATGCATCAGTGGGGATGCCGCACGTCAACTTTCGGCATGAATCACGGTGGAATTCCAAACTCGAACGTACACTCGCAATTTCAGTTTGAAGAACCTGAGCACAAACATCGGCAGTGAAATTGTATTTACTGTCATAATACTGTATTAATTGTCATAGTCGCAGCTGTTATAGTTTAGGAGCAACATCAAAAAAGTGTCAGAGGGCTCCAAGAACCCCTCGCCTGGGCAGAATAGGGATAAGTGTTCGTTTTTCATAGAGGATTTCGAACATGCAGGAGTAAGGTAGTGCGAAATCCTTCCTCTCTCAAATCAACTCGTATTGTTCGCACATAGATCTAAATTGCCTGCCTCCTAATTGATGGCTCACTTTCTTTAGCAGTAGCATTGTGATTTGAATGTAGCATTCAAAAATACGTTGTCTGACACCCATGTTGTTGTTTAAAGCAATTACCAGCAAATGAAATCTTGCGCATTGACAGAAAGATCAGTAGATTAGCTGTCTTGTCACTCAAATATTAGTATTTTTTCAATAATAGTTCGTTAATTGACTTCTCTCTTTTGCGAATTCCAACCGCAAATTTAATTGAAGAATAATCTTTTTGCCGTAAATTATTCAGTATGTGATTAGAGCGATCATCAATTGACTGCTATGACCACCGTACTTATGCACCTTTCAAAATCACGTTCCTCTAACTATCAGATGGAACAGGAAGATAAATCAAATGTCAAGTCAGCTTAGCTGGTTATCAATGCTGAAGATTAAGTGAACGATAAAACGCAACACTGACGTCGCAATTCCAATCTTTCGTACATTTTCTATCATCAAGAAAGGATTAAATGGAAGATGAACAGATCTACATTGCTGGTACATCTCCCGATCTAGATGTTGTTGTTGTTACCGAATCAATTGAGGGATTACACCTTTGCAATTGATGGCAATAACAATCTGTGTGTCCGAATCAGACCATTCAAATCCAATGTCCTTCCTTAATGCGCCGTGTGGGAGATTAGCACAGTGAAAAACCAGAAAGTGATAAATTATGACTTTTTTATTGAGGAAGTCATAAGTATGAAAGTCCTTCGTGGGACTCCAAATTCAGCAGCTTGCATAAGACAAAAATGAAGGTCATGGGAAGATGCAAAGTATTAAGTAATTAACCAGAGATCGCCACGTAGATCGTTCAAATCTTTTGGGTTCTGGTAATAGAAGCATGAACTGTGCATTATTTTATGAAGCCTCTCAAATCAAGAAGCATAATCAGTATTCAGATGCCTACACTTTCTATGAGAAAACGTTTCAGAAAACTACATGGGCCTAACTTTTTTCGATCCTGAAAGACCGGGAAAAAATTCGACATTTTGTTAAGAGGCAAGAGGTTCTGATAAAAAAATGACAATTATTAAACCATCTAATTCTTTCAAATATCAATAAATTCACCAGGAAAATCATGACTTTCGACTATGAGAATGTTGAGCTCCAGTTGAGTTCATATCTTATAAATTTTGATATCTATTAAATGCTGATATTTCATTTTTTATTTTACAAAGATGGATGCTTAGGCATGGTCCTACAGACACGATAGACGTCATATTTGTGATTGGATGTGTTAGTAATAAGCAAAGTTGGGCCAAAACTTGGGTCAATACCCAAGCCCAAGTTTCAATAAATGAATAAATGAGTAGAATCAAGTAAATGAAGTTCATTCTTAATTTTATTTTGTGCTGACTTAAAGATTCTTCTGTGGGCCAAAATTTCTGTTGGGCCCACGAGAAGTGAGAGTTATCAAATTAGCAAGGGCTAACCTTAGGCGAAACACAGTTAATAATGAATTAAATCACAAATCAAACTATTCAGTAAGTAAAGCCAATGTGAAAAATAAGAATAAAACACAAATGTAAATGTTGAAAATATTCAAAATGGTAGGTAATGAAAAAAAAAGTACTGTGTAAATATAAGTAGAGTGAGAAAAAAATTGATGACTTACTCGAGAACTCCTGCCTGTCTGCCACACTGTGTGTCGGGCAGTGTAGTAATTGCGGAAATTGCTTATATGTATTGACAAAACTTAATCTGCAGGTCCGGTCGCCCAGATGCTTGCACATGTCAATTGCGTCAGAATGAAATTTAATGCTTTGATTGAGGAGAAGATGAAGTAGAAGATAACGATAAGTGAAAAGAATTTGATCCCTCAAAAGGACCCATGTGACGTTCCCTACAGGTTAAAGGAAATAACAACTACAACAGATTACCTAATTGAAAAAATGTGTAATTGAGGTCATCAGCAGGAACTTAGGTAAGGATTCGCGTTTCGGCCCCTACTCCTGAACGCTCAAACTTAGTGAGAGACGACATTTCTTTATTGCAATAGCTGTAATTAGTAGCCTAGGTACAAGTATGACATTATAAAGCTTGCCGTTAATTTAACCTACGGTGATATACTGACTAATTGAAGATCTTTGATTTAATTACGATTGAATTATGCATTGCTCACAACAGAGTTACTGTCTTCATTTTATCATTCAGAAATATGAAGACTTAATAAATATCATAGCTGTATGGGGAGTGCATGGCAAAACATTAGAATACGAAATTGGAATGAATTCACTTTTAGATAAATGTCGGTCATCGCAGACAATTTAGGAGTGCGAAGATATGAAATATATGAAATAAATAAAAAATCAGTATGCACAAATGCAACAAAATACATGTAAGCTTACGGCAAGTACAATATGTACGAATAAGTCAGAAAAATCAACTTTTCTCGACCGAAAATGTATTGAAATAAGTTTTTTACAACTTGCTGCGCAAAGTTTCGCTGCCACTTCGGCTGGCGCAATAAAAATGAATGTCTACTGGACACGTACATTTAGGGAGGGATTTCGTGATTCGATCTAAAAAAGTTCCAACTGCCTACGCTCAGTGAGATTAGTTACATTTTTGTGAAAGATAATCAAGGATATCATGGATATGTCTGGGTTACTTCTATGATCATTAACAATGTGTTGATAAAACAATGAAGATTCTACCGCTAATTGTTCACGAAGCCGGGAAAGAATACTTCTCATTGTTTCACCAATGTAGGTGGCCTGCTAGCACGAAGGACAAATGCGACAGCGAAGAAAGTACGCACAACCTTTCCAAGTGCAGCTCACTCGCCCATCCCCGCAACTACAGTAGACGCAATTAACTTTATTGCAGTCATTTTCGTCCTTAGCACATAGAATTCCATGCAATGGTCGAGCGGTGAAGTTGACAGCCAGATATCTCTGAAGACCAGGGGGCAGTAACACGAAGGTGTAGTTACGCTGAAATCGTCGTTAAGCCGTCGTAATGCATTTGATAACTTAACTCCCGGTAACACAAAGCTGTAGTTATCTGTGAAAATCGTTACCTTCTACACTAAATTATCAACACCGTGGAATCAGTCGTTAGACAGTTGCTAGAAATTCTGACAGTGATGATCACACTTTAGACATGACATATATAAGCTGAGACCAGAAATTGTGGAAGTGTATTGTTAAAAGATGGCTTTAGCAGTGCTGCATGAACTTCAGGAGGGTCAGAATGTGGGGAGAACTTTTCGTGACTTTTCGACGGCACATTCGTACCAATTAAATCTCCTGGTGGTGAAGAAGAACATTTGTTTGTCTGTAGAAAAGGATATCACTGTTTGAATATTCAAGGAATATGTGATGACAGCTTGAGATTTCTTAGTATCGTTGCTCAGTGGCCAGGCAGCACCCATGACTCTCACATATGGACAAATTGCCACCTACACAGTCAGTTCGAAAGTGGGGAAATTGGAGATGGTTGGTTGCTGGGAGATTCAGCTTACCCTTGCCGCCATTTCATGATGACCCCATTGTTGAATCCAGCAACGGCTGCGGAACGAGCATACAATCAGGCGCATAAAAGAACAAGGTCTCTTGTAGAGAGATTATTTGGGGTTTGGAAATCTCGTTTCAGATGCTTGCACAAATCTGGAGGATGCATGATGTTTTCACCAGAACGATGCAAAAATATCATAGTGGCAACTGCAATTATTCACAACGTAGCTCGGAAGCAATCCATCGATCTCATGAATGATGATGTCAATGTAGCGGAAGCCACCTCTGACGATCATGGAGGAAATGTAGAAGTAGTGGGAAACGATGTGAATGAAACAGGAATTCAAGTACGATCTGAATTAATTGCAAACTTTTTCTGAATGCCTTTGTTTTGCAATGTCTTTCAATTTTGTCAAATAAATGACCATGGAGAGCGGTTTTCTTTTGAATCTCTTTGACATTTGTCATGGATATACATGTAAATAACTAATTTGACAGAATTAATTTAGTAATAAATGGTGAAAAAATACAAAAATCCATGGTAACAGCTTGCAAGCTCTAAACAATGAAGACTGAAAGAAAAAATGGGTGCATGCGCATCTGCATGTACATGTGGGGTCTTGGTGTATGCAAATAAAGGTGTCGAAACCACTCATTAATGAGAAGGAAAACCAAAGAGAGCGACAGGGAATGTCGGTTAGACCGATTGATAGTGGTTTGTAAGTAAAACATGATTATTAGGAATAATATTGCTGTCAGGACACTTATGCATGGTACTTGAAGCTCTTTTAAAAACTTTAATTTCCAAAAAGAAAACAATTTATTTCAAATTACGAAATTAAAGTTGCGTCTGCAACCAAGTCAACAGCGAATTTCTGCCGGTTTCTTCTGCAAGAAGACGCTCCGTCAGTACCTTCATTAAAATAAACTTCTTCTCAATCTCCAATCTTTCACTCTCTTTTTCCAATCGTTCTTTCTCTATCGCCAACCTTTGCTTCTCAATTGCTAATATTTGAGACATATTTGCTGCCTTTGAGCACGTAGCAGCTTCCAGTTCCACTGGAGAGGAATCCATGTCCATTATAGGAATGTCCTTGAGATCTATTGTAGGGGAATCCACGTCTGCTGCAGGGAATTCGCTGAGATCCACTGAGGGGGTCTCGCTCTACCACGGTCTCCACATGAAGCCCTACTTGAGAGGAAGCGGCGTTGCTGGCGTCGGTTTCTGGTTCCTGGTACGAGCAGCAGGGGGCCGAGATGTCAGGAGGATTACTATTCTCCATTGACTGAAGAGTAGGCCTATTGATGGATTCCTCCACGGCGTCAGGCTTCTCCGTGTCTATTCCATTGGATAGGCCCGAGATTGCCGTCTCACCCAAAATTGCGATCACTTTCAGTTCCAGCTCGGACAGCGTAATTTCTTTCTTGATCCTGTCAGGTATGATTCCACTACCGGTTATAGAGGTCTGCCTTCTCCTCGTTGTCTCCTTCTTTTTACTTTCACTGCTCCAGTCTATCCATTTCCTCTTGACTTCTTCTGTTGTTCTTTTCACCTTTCCCACAGCATTAACTCCTGCTGCTACTTTGCTCCAAGCTTCCTTCTTCCTTTTATTAGTCATTACATCAGTGAACTTCGCCGTTATAACCTTCTTATGTACTTGCACTTTGGTGGCCAGCATATCCAGTTCATCTGCTGAGAATCTCGGTTTTCTCTTCATCGATATTTTATGTGTTTCTTTGATAGGTCTCGTCAAGAATGAAGCGCTTCTTGACATGCGATTTTGCATTTTCTGCTCTCAAGGTCTTTCTCGATGATGCGAAGGTGACGTTTTCATGATGCAGCAAGACAAGGCTATCTATTGTTCTTTGTGTCTGTACATGCAACGATCTAATCTCTTAACTACGGTGTAACGAGCCGTTATCAAAACCTTTGTGTTACTGGAGTTAAAAGATTATTATGGAGTCGTTGACCAGTCGTAAAATGAGCTAACTACTGGAAATTAACTAACGCTTCGTGTTACTGGCCCCAGTACGTTTCAAGCTATTTCTTATTTCTCTAGTGTCTCTTTCACTATGAAATAGTAATGTGAGAAAAATCTTCGGGTTGTCATCATCATTTCTCCGTTTATTTCTAGCTAGAGAGCGTTGACAGCTTTTATGAATCGAACAGGGTAACCATTCCCAAGATATCGCTCCGTCACTAGCTATGTTTATACCCTCTTTAATTCTGATAGAGTCAGAACCCTTCGTAATAGCACATTCTGCATATCATTTCGTAGAACGAGGATGGCATGAGTCCCATGGAATGACATGTGCCGATCTTGCAGATTTAGAAAACAAAGTATATGAGAAAATTGAAGCATCAATTGAAACAAGAATGTCGAGATACGGTAAGGTACCAGCACTAGGAGATTCCATTGTGATAGCAATATTTGGATGTAGATCGTTGCACATTGCCAACAAAGGTTGTCATAAATGTCAATTTTAAACTCGCCAGATATTATAATAATAATTCTGCATAGTATCAATTATTTAGGATAAGTTGATCGTCTGCCCAAAAGAGTAGAGCCATTGTAAAACAGCTAGATGACTTTTTGAAACCATCCATCCAGTTCATCCTAAGAAAATTGAAAAGATTTTCAAAATCATTATATGATTTATATCAAATTTCCATTATGGCAATAATTTCCAATTATTGTTGCTGTCAGAGTTTCGACCTCGATTGAAATTTTAATCGAGGTCGAGATCGAAGTCCGATCGAGGTCAGGCTTCTTTTTTATCTTCATTCAATAGTACTTTGAATACTTCGATCTTGTTGGAATATAGCAGATATCATGGACCATGCTAATAGGCCTAAAGAGGCAATTATTGCGGTGCATCCAACGGATGGTAACGTCAACATAGTGGTACGCAGCCTTAGCTGATAATACAGCTAGGTGATAGTCAGTGGCGTTGCGTGCTCCCTGACCATAGGCCTTCACTCGGCATTGGGATACTATTTCTATACAAAGCACTTCTATGTCACAACATTAATTTTCATAAGAGCTGAATTTTTAATAACAATTTTCCGAACATTTTTAATGTTAAGTGAATGTGAATATGAGAAGTTGATTGCTCATGTCGCCTAACCGCCTTACTGAAGGAGCTGAGATCACTATATCCCCTCTCTGTCCAGACCACATTTTCTCGAGAAAAAAGGAGGCAAGGCCAACAGTTTCTTGCGTCTTTAACGGCCGGTCAGCCACTCACATGTTTGAAATTTTTATGCATTGAAATGTCTTGTGTATTTCTTATTTCTTTCTGTGTGAGTACTTTCAATTTCATATCAGGTGTTGGCCTACCTTGCTTGCCGACTGTCATCTTTTCAGCATATTCCCTTGGGACGAAAGGCGTGGTTATGATCTCATCTGCTGTACTTTTGAATTCTACCGAATCTGGGTGTTCGAGTCAGATGCATTACTCTGCATTCATTGGAGAACGCTCATCATCTGATCGCAGTCTTGTCTGAACGTCATCCATCTGCCACTGTTGACGTATTGGCTTCTCTCACATTAAGCGAAGCTAGGAACAATTGGGTTGCGCTTCCCTTACTATATTTAGGCACCGCGCCTCGATCAAGAATTGCGTAGAATTTCATTGCAAAAATTGGAGAAGGCAAAGCATTATGTCTATCGGGAAAGCCACTACCGGCGCGGGCGCGTGCGCTTACTGCCTCACACGCACACAACTCTCTTTCGCTGTCTGAACATCAGTGCTCCGTCTGAACACACGACTAGCTTGTGTGTCTAATTGTTCGAAGAAAACAGCTGTGATTCAAGCACGTGCTGCAAAACTGTTCACTCTTGAGGTTGAGAGTCTGATTTTGAGACGGAAGCTAACACGAGAAGCTATCGAATTTAAATGAATGATGACACTTTTCATTTTTATAAATGTTGGTAAATAATTTTTGAGGATGCGCCGAAGGTCTCGCAGGTACGGAGAAGACGCCACTGGTGATAGTATTCTAGCTGTCCATGGGTGACTCTAACCGGTGGGCAGAGTTGGAAGTGGGTCAACGAAACTTGACCCATGACCCACCTGACCCACGACATATGTGACCCACCGACTTTTCACGAAAACATGACCCACGACCCACCTGACCCACAGGGTACCCTAACCCACCACATCTTTGACCCTCTTGACCCACCTGCTCCAAGGGTGAATGATGTGAGTGCAATTTCCTATTCTGGCATCATCTTAAGTTTCATTTTCATTCAAGATTCTAGGTCTATTTAGGTACATGTAGAGGCCTCGTAGTATCAAAATTGTTGTTGAGATTTGTTATGAAGATTCAAGTGTATCAGATCACTTGTCACATGATAATACACATGCAACCTCATCAAAATTATCTTATAATCAAAGTTCATGCACCAAAAATGCCTAGGGTTATAAAAAAAGTTAAGCGATTCTGTTTCTTGTTATAATTCTTGACTATCCTTTTCAGTGCTACCTATTTAACTCATAGAGAGATGATTAGTTAAATTGTGGGCCCAACAGACTAAATTTCAAATTTTGCATTTCTTAATCAAATGAAGTTCAAAAATAAGACTGCAGTAGGCCTTTACGCATGCATTAATTATGTTATATACTACATGTGTGAAAATTATCCCAAAAAATCGTCAAACTAATATTTTGTTGCTTCTGATGGCAATCGATTCAAATTTCATTTACTTCCACTAATGTTAGATTTAAGTAGAAGGTTGTATATTTGATGCAAGAATGACATTCATTGAAAAGCAAATGGAGTAAGCATGCGCGTTGCGCGTGAATAGAAAATTGCACGGTGACAAGATTATAATTCATTAATTAGCTTACAATGTACATATAGATGAATTGATATATATATATATATATATATATATATGAGTCGCGCGACATGTGCGAGTACGTTGTGATAACAATCACTGGCGACATCTATATAAATAAATTGATACGAAGTGTCAATTAATAAAAATATGTAAATATTCTATTTTTATTGATACCAAATCAGATATCAAAACGAAACTTTATTGATACGAAGTGTCAAGAAATATCTCCTCACAGAGCTGTTCCGAAAAAAGTTTGTATGAAAGGGATAAGTCTATATCAATGACCATCGCATGAATTAGAGTATTTCAGATTATCATGCATCGAATGAGCAATGAGATGCATGGAACATGTACGATGCGAAAGTAGATTGAACGGATAAATGCTTCAGATATGAAGCATGTATGTTATCAACAGGGCCGACCAAATATGCATAAAAATGCATATTTCATCTTTAATTGCATAAAAATGCATGTCACGAAAATAAGTGCTTAAAAATACATAATATAGATGATTTCTTGAAAAAAACAGGAGTTATTATGAACAAATTGTGTCTCGTTTCCTGTGTTGACACCTATCTGTCTCCTTTCTGTCTTTTTCATACCGCTTCATACATGTTGAAAGCCGCTACAGCAATGGTAGTTTTATGCCGAAGATGATAAACGTCATTTGTTTGGCGTACAACTTCCATAGAGTTGATGATATGGTAATTGGACTATATCCAAAAGTCAATGAACTGATATCATTGACCAAGAAGGTGTTTAGAAGAAGCACCTTCACGTTGTCGCAAGCTGGAAGAAGCTCACTGCCACCCTCTCCGACAACCACCCGCTGGGGCACATGGGTAGAAGCAGCGGAATACTACCTCATCAATTATCAGACCCTGAAAAAAAATTATTGACTTGGAGGATGATTTACAGCAATCGTTGACCTGCAGGAGCTAATCGAAAAATCGGACACCGAGATTGCAAGAGGTATCGTAGACATTTCCTCTAAATATGGGTCTATTCCTCGTTGCCTGAAGCAGCTTCAAGACCGTAAGTGCAATCCGTCTCAAGCCAAACAACTGATCGATGGTATCAGCAATGACTCAGATGCGAATGTAAGGACCAAGCTGAAGCACGTTCTTCAAAAGAACACAGTATTCAAGAAGCTGGTTGAGAGGGAATTGAGGGATATTCATTAGAAGAACAATTGCTATTGTCGTGATCTCCGGTTACCTCTTCTGACGTTGAGAGACTTTTTCAGAATACAAGGCATTTATGAGGAGCAATCGCACTAGTATGACTAAGGAAAACATCCGCATGCATTGTGTTTTAGGAATGAACTCAAAGTGCTGACAGATTGTTCACCATTTATGCAGGCCTACATTTCCTACCACATTGTAGCTATTTCTATAATCAGAATCATATTGCATAAATACAGTTTTCATTGCATAAAATTACTTTTTCAAGCGCATTTATGTGCGCATAAAACGATCACTTGTTAACGCATATTTGGTCGGCCCTGATTATCAAGATGCTTTTATCAATTACATATTTCGAAGGTATTTAGGCTCTGATCAATCTTTGCCAGAGATTTACCATTCTAATCTCTACCAGAGGATATTTTCTACGAAAGACCAACAAAATCAAACGAAACAAACAAAACGAAGGTCAGCTGGCATTGCAAGAAGATTTTCAAGATTAATAATACCTCTGAATACCTGACTTCTTCAGTAGCTGTATCTCTGAAATCAAGGTCACACATCATTGGGTATCGTCAGACATAGCGACTGAGAATCCAGTATACACAATTTTACTCAAACAACTTCTCTCCACCAACCAGCATCTCTCAGTAGACAGCAGCAATTGTTTTCGAACCTTTAATTTGTGTGAATTTCGCCCCCTTTCGAAACTGTATGAAGCTTGTGAAAGTCAAAGGTGTTGCATATTTTGACTGTGTGCATCCATCACCCCTTTCAGTGACAATGACTCAATAATTTTTCATGAATAGTAAGAATACGAATAAATGAAGTTTACAGTATTTGAGATTGTCAAATTTATCATGGGTCGAACTGCTTGGAAGTGGGTCTATCTTTTATGTTTAGTAATACTTAGGAATAAAAAAATATTTTCCCTGAGGGAAATTTTCATCACGTAAATTTCAGCAACCGTCTGACCTCGACCTCGATATCTTTCATATCGAGGTCGAGGTCGAGGTCGAAACTCTCGTTGCTGTATGCATTTGGTCTATTCTTGTTCCAACTGATGTTTAAATTTTGATGAGTAAGTGTAAAATTGTTTCAGGTGATTTATTTCTAGCCTTCAAAACATAATTTTCATAGAGCGGTTTGTCGATACTCTGTAGTGGCCCAAAAAATATAATGCTGTTGCCCAATAAACTTCTATTGATGAGCAACCTGACTCTCAGTAACACGAGCACTTTCGAGGCCTCTAGTCATGCGTATAACGGTCGAGATGATGAAGTAAAGTGATAAAATGATTGTGTGTACAAAATGATACTTATTCTCATGACAAAATGAAGATATCTGCAAAACACCAAGACAATAATGGACGGAACTATACCAAGGTAATGATAGACAATAAATAAACTCATTTTGTATGCATAGAGAGACACGCTTCAAAATAAACAATGCTTCAAGACAGTGCAAAGACAAAGATATGTTAGGTGAGCGCAAAAGGCGGAAAGAAAGTCACAAAGGAATTATCTTTGAAGACATTGCAATTAAGAACGTGCTTTCAGTAAGGATGCCCACGATCAACGGGTTTGACTACGAATCCAACGTGGTAGATGCTCCTTGATGCGTTTCCCCAAATTCCCTTCTGTCCGGCATTCGTAGCTGGCTCCATAGTCACATAGGAAATTATGTATGACATGAGACCGGTTGAAAAATGGCATGGAATCTTTTAAACAGCGGACAAAGATACATTTAGCGTCAAACAAAAATGCAGACTTGGCAGCAGGAAAAGCTTCCTGGACAAAAGAAAATATGTGCCACATTGAGAGTCTCAGGAAGGAAGTGATCTTAAGTGAACGTCTCAACATTTCGGCCTTGTACCTTCAGAGATGTCAAAACGCTTTACATTGTAGCGCCGGACAAAATTCTTGGAAAGTATTCGCTTTGAAGACATCAAACAAAAAATTTTCTTCTTTTTGAGGAGATGAATTTGAGCGATTTTTCCTGGTGCTATCACAGAAAGTTCTGATAAGTCCCGACAAGCATTTCAGCGGCATAAAGCTATTGAAACTTAGCAACAGACCGGTCCAAGTGAGCTTTCTGTAAACAGATGCAACAACACATTCGTCAGACCCTCAGGAAACGAGAACGTCAATAAAAGGTATAAGAAGAGTCAGTCTCACAAGTAATTTTCATGAGCTACATGAGCGATGTCTAGATTCTCCTCTTAATTTAGATAGAATTGGAGGACCCTTTGCTTCCTGAATCTGGGCGACCATAACTTTCTAAACTATTTTGTCTGTGATTTAATTGAACTTGCGATATCATGATGCCTAGTCTAAGTCATTTACCATTAATATCAGTCAATAATTGAATAATATATTGCGAAGGCGACCAAGTTCCCATTCGACTATCATCAATTCGGTTTATTCAATTCGGGATATCTATTACTATTCAAGTATAAAATCAATATCAATGATAAATTGATGGCACAATTGAGCTGATCATAGAAACGGGACCACCTCAATTGTGTCTAAATTCGGTCGATTCTCATGTCTTCCAGTCGTGTCGTACATCAGCGTGCGAAGCGCGTGCTTACGGAGCTTTCATTCTCAGCTTTCAAATGCACTGTGATAGACTTGCATCCGATATTGTTGGGCTTACAGTGGTCAAAATAAAAAATCGCTCAATTTGCAAATCATTATTTTTCAACATGAAACATGTGAGTGTGATGATGAATCAGGCACGAGGAGAACGAGCAAGGTTGGACTTAGGACCTTTGGGTTCACCTTGGCCTTGGATGACATTGGATGCTCTACCCAAGATTCCTAAAACTTGGATCGTAAAAATAAACTTAGCCCAAGTTTCTAACTTTATTTTGACTGATTTTTCACCAACTTTTTTAGTATGCAACCAGTCACTTGAAGAAAGCGGATATGCAATGCATTTTGAGTTCTGCATGATTTTATGTGGTTGGTTCTTATGCACACTATATCGCAACTAAATGCAATTATTGTACGACAGCATACGCAGGAGTCGATAATTGATTATACCATCTTTGTTAGTTTGCAAATCACAAACGAGTTATTCTTCAGTGTATTAAGGATGATTAAATGCATCCACTATTCACTTGCCAATGAACTAAAGTTTAAGCATTTACAACTAAGATTTTTGCATTTCATAGGCCTACGTAATACAAATGCAATAGCAGGTTCAAAGGATAATCACGGGAAAAGGCAGGTAGCAAGACAAGTTGATCAAAACCTTCTACAAAGGAAAAGGAAAAATTGGGATGTAGGTTTTTTCACATGGTAATGGGATATTAGGTAAAAGCAATTGGATGACACTAAATGTAACCAAGTACTTAAGTCGTATTTGAATTGTTCGAAAGAATACATTATGTTGGCCTATCTCGCTAAACCTGCTGAGGAGGGGAGACTCACTCCCGTGTCTCATTTCTGCAGTAGTTCTCTTCAATCCAAACTTTGTGATCCAGGCTTCTGGGGGACTGAAAGTGATAGCGTATTTTTAAGCCAATCCTCAAAAATCGATGGATTTGGCCTACTGGAAGGTTATCTTAACTATTTTACAATGTCTCTTTCAAAGACTTTGCCACATTTTGCAAATATTTTTTATGATAACTTTCAATGAAGCGTGTCCATTTTCATACACTATGATGGCACTTTAATCAGCTTAATTAAATCCTTTAGAGGAAATCAGCTGTAATTAAAATTCTAATTTAGTCCTGGTGTATACATGTAGGGCATTTGTGACGCGACATGTAGGCTACTTATGAAAAGTCATCAATAAGATAGAGCAAACTAGTGAGAAAATGAAGTTAATTAAAAGAAATATTGAGTAGGCCTATAAACTGCATGAAAAACTTGCTTTTTGGGTAATTTATAAATGAATACTTTGAGGAGAGGGAATGAAAGCAGCTTTGGTTAGATAGACAAAAGGCAAATGAATATAAGAGAACACTAGATATTCATCATATTAAAGTAAGGCGTCATCACCCATTCAACTCTAACTGCATAACTAAAACATCGGTAAAGTTATCGTAATATATTAATGGTTGAGGAAATGCCTGAAGAGGGGAGGGGTTTGTCTTTCGCTCTGAAAGTGACACTGCTAAGCGATCTTTATGTTGTCTCCTTCTCTACTGATTAGTTTAATACATGCATATCATAACATGCATAATCAAATCAGGTGCAATAATTGGCATTATATGAAGAAGATTAATAAAGCATACATAGTGTCATCGTACAGTTATCACAGAATCGTTACTCTATTGGCTGAAAAAGGTAGCATTCTTACTTTTCCATCAAAAAGGTCAGTGTTTGGTTTGTTTGAATCCTGGTGATGTATGGAGTAAGAATGAGCAATTTTGTGTCGAATAAATTCAATAGTTTTTTTCAAAATTCTTTCCATATTTTTCTTATAACCGCTAAAGTACACAAGCGTTGAAGGTCAGCGGTCTGCAGTCAGTACGGTGAGATACCATAGAAACGCCTTCGGTACCATAGAAATTGACAACAATAAAACCTTTTGAATGGAACTTAAGCTTCATGCAATGCCCAATAGCGGCACAAAAGTCGCACACATTTTCACTCAGTGTGAAAGTCTGCATCATTGGTTTAGAATCAGTTACAGGTAAAGCTCGGCTTTTAATTGGTCATCCATGCCCTAACGCTCCCCCGAAAGTGTCGCGACCTTGAGTCAAATTCCATTCTAGTCAACTTTACAGATACTTACTACAGTTACTTACTAAACATCTAATTGAAATTGAAATGGTCATTAAACTGAACTTGCATCTCTTACAGCTGTTGAATTTTCTAAAACAAATCAGGCCAGAGTATCAGCAAAATAAAGCTTCTAAAAATTCTCCTGCAACTCTCAAGTTGCACCGCATCACCCTTGGTATAAAACCGTTTATTCTTAACACTTGTCTAGCACAAGTGCTATCTCAATTCGTTTACAATTGATGTAATTTACACTTTGTAATAAAATGACATCAAATTTCAATGACGTCAACTTCTCTGAATCAGACATCAGCATAGTAAGGTAAACCGTGTCTGGGAGCGAACCCGCGGCCGGGCTTGGGCCTGAAAATTTTCAGAAAGCACCCGGGCCGATGCTCATTATGTCTGAAATAAAAATCATCTCCTCATTTGACCATTCAAATTCTCTTCATCAATTCACGTGATGGCTTATCGATATGATTCTTAAGCAATAAGATAAAACAAATAATACCACGGAATCTAATTAATTGGCCAAATCCTATGTAAGGAGTTTCATGCCTTTATCTGAGTCAAGGCACATCTTGAATAGAATTGGTTATTGAGGATTAAGTCTGGTCAAGTAGCACGTTGTTGCTTTCGACTCTATACGATGTAAATATACTTTTCAAAATGAAGTGTCAGCTATATCAGGTGGAGATTATGTTCAACAAAATTCGATAGACGATTGGCAAGTGGCATTTCTCTGGAATTTTGGTCGACACAGTCGCTTGAATTTTAGTTTGACTTTTGACTCAATAACTTCATTTTTATGAATACATGTCTTCAGTGTTTTCGCTTCCCTTGGTTTTAATAAGCTTAAATACAAGTATAGCTTACAAGCAAAGGAAAATTCGCTATGTGCTAAATGTTTAGCAGATCACCTTGCTGCTCAGCAGTAATCAAATTACTTACAGATGGTGCATAAGCCATACAGCACACAATCAGGTAATCAATATTTAATTAACTAGCTTACTAGAATGATTCTTAAGGAGAATGCACTCATCAACGTAATCCACATTTTCATTAATGATAGCAAAGTGCTCAAAACGACTAAGGCCTCAGACACACTGCGAGCTTTTCCAAGCGTTTCCGAGCAAAGCGTTTTGCAGCAAATATAAAGTCATCATTACAGCAGTTGTAGACTGCCACACTGCGAGCAAAGCAAACGAGAGCGATTGATAGCTTGCGGACATACGTTTGCTCGAGACGCTCGGGACGCTCGTGTTTGCTTTGCTTTCAGTGTGGCTGAGGCCCTACTTTGTCACCCGGGCCGGGCCTGATCGTTGCAGTCAATATCGACCAGATCCGAAACAATGTATGAACATTATATACATTATAATGTATGAACATAATGCACATACATGTACTGAACAATAGGTACTTAACAGAATTTTTGTCCTTGCTTGAATGGATATTTAGTTTATTTTTCGGCTCAATGATATTTTGATGACAAAAGAGATCTTAAATTTCCAAGAAGAAGTCATTATTCATGCACTGATTTTTAAAGAAAACTTTACCAAAGATAGAAAGTTGCTGTAAAAGCGAATTTTAGAAATGTGAACATTTTTCCTCGGATGAACTCTGCAATCCGAAGCCGGCAACGTTTTACAACTCTGACACTGTATCCGTGCAAAACACCTAGTCAAGCCAACAATACCTTCCACTTAACATATCACTGAAAGCTTAAAAAAATTGTTACATCACTATCACATCAGTCTAGCTATCAATCTTTTTCATCTTGAATTATTCTGAATCTTCAAAATTCACCGGTATATTTTCTCTTGACATTTCCACATTCGATCTCTCAAAACCTTATCATCAAATTAGTCTTACATCTAGTGCACATGTCTATTGCGAATTCTCATCCACCTTCTCCGCCTTCATACTTGTCACTTTCAAAGAATTCATTTCCTTGATATTAAAGAATTATTTTTCTATTCATTCCCTCAGTTTTTCTTCAGCCTATTCTCTAACTGCGCAAACGTTGCATATCCGGTAAAACACACGCCGTATGTGTCGTTTACATTCCTCAGTTGGCCGCGCGGAATTACTTCGTCTGCCATTATCTGATTAACACTCACCCGGAGGCTGTCTGAGTCGCAACAATTGTAAAATTGTTCTGAGAGACGCCCAGCTGGCGACTGCGATTTCTAAGACTGAAGAGGAGGCTCCAAGGAGACCTGTTGCGGCTGCCTCCGTCGATCGCACTCATGTGAAGTTCGAGAGAAACTCTGATTGATCATTTCATTACTGGAACAGCGTAATGAAGACGGTCTCTCCGAGTGACAAGAAAATTCACCTCATGTCGACTAATCTTTATTCTGGAATTTCTTTTGACAATCTTCGTTCTCTCTTCCACTGGCGAGTTCATTCCCATGTAAGTATCATTTAGGGAATTATTTCTATGAAAATGTCATTTGGGATTGCTATTTCATTTTGAAGATTCGGTTCTAGTCCTTATTCTGCACTCTAGCAGGTTTACATTACGGCATCTGCAGTGTCTACGGACGACTTTTCGTAGCTCAGACCTGTCTCGGACACAACTCCGGTCCATAGAAAATGAGCTTTTTTCCCATTGTTCTTCACTGGATGCCATTTTGTAAATTAATTACTGATGCGTTCATTTACATCAGAAGAGAATATCATCAGAGATACCGATTCTCTGTCGGCAGTAGAAAAAGCAGATTTTAAAAAATTAGCAGAGAAAAGTAGAACTGCTGCTATTATGGGAAACTTGCGATATGTAGCCCTCTTTTTCTTTGGCAATTCTAACACAGGCATCAAGACCTAAAGCAAAAATTATCCTGACTTGAAGCACTCCATGATTAGACACATTTACCACTGATAATGCGCTCTCGGGTCAGTAGTAGAAGTTTGGAGACGCTAGCATCAAACGCTTTCTGATTCTTGCTCGTCAGTCATTTCATGTACGATTCATCATTTCTCGTATGTAATGTATGGCCACATCATCTAAATTCAGTGATGCTGCCGATTGGATAACCTTGTCAAGTTTGTATCAAGACATCCGAAAATATTCGTTGGTGCGTGAATTTAGACATCCATATAAAAATCCAGTTATGTGATGAATGGCAATCATGCATTCGCCGCATTTCCTCACAGCCTCATCCACAAAGTGGCTTTTCTTGAAAGTGAGTTGAAAAAGTGGTTTCTCGATAATGAAGACAAAACACCGCTGATCGCAGTCATCGCAAAAGACAATTTATCAGTGTTGCTTTCAAGTGCTCCTGTAGAGAGATTTTTCTGCACTCACAATCTCATCGCCACTGATCGTCGGCATAGAGTCTATCGAACATCTTAAAACGTCTTCTTATATTATGTACAAGACAATCTAAGAAAATAACTCGCTCTATATGGATGTCTCTCCTGAGACTTTTCAATGCGTGTGTGCTATGTATGCATAATTGTAATTTGCTCTTTAAACAAAATAACAATTATCCTCATTCTTATAAATGACACCATGCGCAGATTTGAACTTTAAAAATACTCCGTGCATAGGAATGGGTTTTAAAACTTTCAAGAGAAATCAAATTGTTTGAAATCATGCTAGCAAACATTAAGCAAAAAAAACTTAATTAAATATTTAATTTAAAGTATTTCCCTAGCAGACTTGCACTTCATGAACTAATCATGAACCATTTCAGAATTTATAATTATTTCAGCGCTTATGCGAGTATGGTGCGTAGACAAAATATAGGTCTAGCGTAAACAAATATAACATCATGACATCATTAGATGTGAAGCAACAATCAAATGCCAATATGTTGCTCAAATTGTCACTACAAAACGGTTTTTATACAGCATAAAAGCTTCTGATTGAGGCATCTTTTCTGAACAAGAAAATCAGCATTTTAGTTTTTTCCGCTGGTAGAATTCATATTCCCGACCAGCAAGAAAATCTGTGTCTCTTAAGGTCATAAGATATACAAAAATGCAAATGCTTAAGTGCTCTGAAGAACTGAGGATTGTGAAGATGTAGGCGTACCTACTACAGAACCAAACAGTTCAGCGCGACTACGGATAGAAAAAAATTTCGGCTCGACTGGGCTAAAAATTTCAGAGCCGTTTAAATCGATGTGATCTGTGAGACAAGTATTTAAAACATCTTTTTCAGCATTGGAATATTCATTCAACTCTATGCAATTTATTGTTCATTTGAGGTGTCTCACTTGATAATAAAACTCAATCGGATTCAAAAGGATACATCAACTCAATTTTGCACAAAATTGTTTCACCTAAGTTCTATGTTTTAATTGATTCTATAGAGCTAATTAGTAATTGCTTTTCTGTTGCCTAATTAGTTATGGGAATGAATCTACATAATTTGCTTTGACGCATTCTGTATTTTAAACTACATGGCTGTCACTTCTCTTCATATGTTTTACATGGGCAGGAAAATTGTGGAGTTTTTATTTGCAGATTTAACATATAACTGACTCAAGGGATATGCACTTTGTGTGATTTCTGTGAACCAGGCATTTATTGTATTATCCCTCTTAGATATCCTACAAAATACTTCATTTTGAATCCGTACATTATCAAAGTAATCGGCTTTGCCTTGAGAAACATTAATGGACATACAAATAATTTCCACTCACTTTTTGGACATCAAGCATACAAAATCAAATATTCAGAGCTCTTCTTATCTGCTCATGAAAAGACTTGCCTATTCTACACGGCTGTGACTGTTTAAATGCGAATTCCGAAGCTCATACTGCCATTGATTACATTTTTACAAAGATTACAATGCATTTGATTTGACTTCTATTTCATGTGATCTGAATTAATCTCTTAGATAGAACAACATTATATGTGTTGTCATTCTTACATTTGGTTTAATTGTTTCTCATGTTTTGTCTTGCCACCGGATCAAAGATGTACTATTGTTTATGATGAGTCACTCCAAGCGCATACATCCCACAGAAAGAGACAGTTGTAACATGAGAGCGAATCGAAAAATAAGGAATTACCTGAGTGTTTTCATGGTCGTTTCCAAGCAACAGTAGTCCACCATCCATACATTTCCGATTATCTTAAAACATTCTGTACATCGCAATCTCATGGTGTGTGTGTGTGTGTTATAACACGAAATGCATCAATTCTAAATGCTTTATGCTAAATTAACTGTCACAAAAATGAAGCAACCATGCGCCAATCTCTATCAATTTACCAACTCGGAAAACTTTAGTGAACAGTTTTTTGAAGTTATTATATTGGATATACATGTATATATGAAGTACACGCGATAATTGCGCAGCCTGATTTCAATGACTAAGAAATCGAAGAGAAGCGCAAAGGCTATGATTGCTGGCCTGTTCTAGGGATTGCAACCGACCGGGACAGGGTTAGGGATCCGGTGAATTCGGATGTAAGCATCAAGACCCAGATCGTAGTTCGGGATGGATCAACGGAGACATAGCAAATAAAAAGGAATATTTGATGATCTTCAATTTTTACAGGAGCAAGTGCCATTCACGGAAATTTCCTTCTGATACTCCGAGGACTTCTAATATTATTTTACCACATAATGGGTTTCTGTTTTAACTTTGCATGTATATGAATGGAACAATAGAGCTACCAAACTCCAAAGATGGGTGCGGTGGCCAGTCTAGACAACTGGCATGACGTCATCGGACCTGGCTTCAGACTTCATGTCAGTATGTGAAGTGAAAACTGATTTACAAAATTCCGTCTGGATCCGTCTGGAATTCTTTATCAGTAGCCTTTAGCATTTGTCATATCTGCTAGCATAATCCCGAAGAAGGTACAGTAAAGACGCTTATGCCAATTTGTACACCTACTGGTTTTGTATTGACAAAAATGCCTCTGAAAATGATCGACGAAAAGTCTGCGGAAATCACTGCTGTGATTGGCTATCATAGGTTTGTATTTCAGAATATGTTCACTACTCACGTAATTTAAAGCTCAAGTTTATTTGCTATTATGTGAATCATACTAAAGCTTCATAATAGCATAATATTAATTTTTAGTACTCTCATTTTACCATTTCTAGAAACCGACCCAGGTTGGTACGGTGTACGGCTGCGGCCACACAGGCCTACGGCCATCAAGTGCACTGGCGGACGTCTTCTATTTCTTCAACTTTCTTTGCAGTTGCGAGCATTAATGCACAAAAACAATCGTGTATCCACATTACACAAAATTTTGCAAAAAACACGAAAATCAAGTTATCAAATGTCCTAATATAGTAAATAGAGCATAGATTACAAAAATATCAAAGTAAACAACTTACGATTCACCTTGATACACGGTCCAATACCCCTCCCACCCACTAGTCACTCTGGTTCAGCATCCGCAAGGAAACTCTGGTCCGCGAGCCGCCTGGGTACTGTGTTTCAGGATCCGCAAGAGAACTCTGGTTCGCGAGCCTGGGGCACTGTGGTCCGCGAGCCGCCTGTGTTGTCCAGTCTAGGATCCGCCGTGGCACTGGCCGGGTATCTGCAATCCCTGCCATCCTGTCCCAACGTATTTACGGCACAGGAGGACTTTGTTCATCAAAACATTTTAACTTACTACTTATTACCTTTGATGAGCCTTAAATGTTAAAATGTTATTTACCTAGCAGAAGGAAATGATGATTTGGTGAAAGGCTAATGTATTAAGTCGACAGAAGAGGGTTCATGACATGTAAAATTTCATCATGTCACTTTCTGCAACATATTGCACGTTGTGAATGGGTGGGGACGTAGTAATGCTGCCTGCAGGTGCCGTAACACATCTCAGGAAGTGGTTGTCCGATTTGTTTCACATTTCTTGACCAAGGACGCCATCACTTGTCAAGCTGAGGTGACGCAAGACCCGCATTGCAATACCCCTGGGATTGCGGACACTTCCTCAATTCTCCATTAACATCGGAAGTCGAATGGTAGGATGGACAGCATGACGTGAAGACATGTACCGCTGTAAACACTCGCCAATTAAGTCTGTTGTGACTTCTCTTAGATCTTACATCCGCTTGTCCATGGGCAAGTTCTTCTGTCAACATCTGCATGACTGTTTTGTCCCGCCCCTCTTTCTGCACCGCAATCCAACTTTCAGTTAGAATGCTTGACCGAGACGCTATGCTTAGCATGGAACAAATTTAGATTAAGATTCTCTCAGAAGCAGTAAATTTGATGACATCTGTATTATGTTCATTATGGCCACAAAATTAATGCCACTATGAGCATGAGTTAGAATGTCGCCAATTTTTGAAAAGCAAAAAATATACGTAAAAGAAATTTCAATACTTGCTTATTTTAAAATGGAAAATTGATGAAATGAGATCGGAAGATTCTAAGCTAAGGTAATGACAAAATTATTCATTCAATTACTAACAAATTAGCAACTGTTCTCATGCTTCAAAGTTGCTTAATCTTTTTTGCCAAATTTTCTCAAATGTGTTTGATGTGTGAAGTACATGTAATTCCGATAACATGTTTTTCGCAAGTTCATTATGTCGTGCTATGACACACGTATATGTCTATACTATATTTCTCTATATTTGTCGGCATAAATTCAATTTCTTGGTGCACAAAGATTAACATCCATCATTCTAAAATCTCAGACGTCTATCATCAAGATTACTAGTATATCGATTTCATTTAGACTTCGTAGAAAGATGAGCGAGTTTAAAACTTGTGTTTTTAACAATGTTTGAAAGCAGGATTAGAAACCTGGTTTGAAACCAATTTTGATGAATGTGCTTAAGACTTTTCTTTTTGCATATTCAACAATGCAGGCATTCAATTGATATTAAAGACCTGATCTCTTTTAGAAGAGAAAAATGTTTGGTTTAGCATGTGCTTGCATGAATGTGATAATAACATGAAACCTTAATGCATGAGTGTGCAATCCATTCAAACAACACACTTAAAAGTTAATTATATGCTATCAAAGCCATGTTTCTTAGCCGGTATAAGCAAATATGATATCGTGCGTCATTATTTTAAAAAGATGTTATAGCAAAAAGGCATTTGGAACCTTATTAATAATTCATGTGAAGGAGAACGAGTATTAATATTGTACACACACGGATAGCAATGATGCAGTCAGGTCTGGATCTGACAAATGTGACTAGTGCAATCCATGTACCGAATTTTTTGAAAAAGGAAAATAGAAGACGAATGTTAATGTTCAAAAAATTATAGAGGATTTGCATAAAAAGGATGGTTTGAAATCAGAAGTCAGATGAAGCTTTCAAATTTTCTCTAAATTGTCTGAAGGCATAATTCTGAGATATTTGCAGTTTCTTGGTGACGCTCAGAAGTTACTCAGAAGCAATTGATTACATGGAATCTTTGAACTCGTGCTTAGTTGCTTAGTGGTCCGAAATGTAAGACCTTTCATGAAGTTCTTTGCAAGATCGGGAAAAAAATTCCTAAGAAACTTAAGAAAAGAAAGATACATGACTATAATTAGAAATCATTGATTAAAACTTAACAATATTTTTGTAAAAGCTTATCGATCTCAGTTTGCGATGACGTCACCATCTTTTTGGTTTTGTGCGGAGGGGATAATGATTACGATAAGGGAGAAATTCTTTTTTCTGTTGCATTTTGCGTCGTCTTTTGTCAATTGCGGCCGGATTGGTCGAGATCATATAACTTCCAGGTGCTTCGCAGTCTGGTTGCTCGCTCATCAATCAATAAGCTTATACAAAATTGAAAATCTCCACAATAAATAGGAGACTTCATAAGACAGTTTTCAGCATTTTTCTCCATTTACTTTTGTAGTGAATCGACTGACTCGTGACTATGATGATCACCTTCCTACCTATCTATCTATCTTCTGTTTTAGTTCCAATTCTCTGAGAAATCAGAAATGTTTCAGGCGAATATATTCCTTCAGTTTCAGCATTTTTTCACGAGGAATATGAATTATACCTCCATGAATACATCAGCCGAGTGAGTGTTGATGCTACATGCTCCGATTGATAGATCAGCTTTGATATCAGATCAATGCATCAATCTATCAATATGATTAATTATTTCTGCCAGGGAATAAAAGGATCAAGACTAAGGAGAAATCTTTTAGGAAAACATCTTCGAGGGATGCAATCGATTGATAAATGTAGGGCTAAAAATGTTGCTGATTCGAAGGTTGCAGCTTACAGACATCTTTTTGTTTTTCTTGCGAAGGTCATGAATGCAATTATTCAAAATTCTTGGTTTAGAAATCACTATTATCAACCAGTGCGGGACCGTGATTTTTAGTGCACAAGAAATTTAGGCGGAAAACATGAGGAAATGAGACTAAGTGAAGCTAACAAAGAAGATGATGAAAATTGATAAACCACATAAAATGGCAGAATATTCTAAATGCCGCTAAAGCGCTTTCTACATGAAAGTACAGATTGTTTCATAAAAAATGGATCACCCTTAAACATCGCCTTAACTTCAACTTTGTCTAACTCCGCCAAATTTGAACGAATTTCTCTGAAATTTGGAAGATATGTCAATTGTGCTTACTAATATCATTTTGGAAATTTCAAGCATGAATATTGAGTTGTTTTCCTGTTATAGATAAAAAAGTAGTACATAATTTGATCTTCATTTAGCAATGCTACACAAAATCATACCTCAATCTTATAAAATTACATTTGTTTCCTTTGTTATGTAATATGTTGTTCTACAAGCCAAAAGCTATCAAGCAAAACAAAAATAAAGAAAATCGGTCAATCAGAGCCAGTAACATGCAGCCTGTAACTGCTATATGTGATTAACTGGATTTCATGTTCCATAGCTTCCTGACTTCGTTGCGGTGGTGTTGGCAGCACTCCTGATTGCTTTCAGCTAGAAATCTATCTCTTACCGGTTGAAAACAATACAAAGCACAAATGAACAATAACGAGATCGCATTCACAAAAGGCAAAGTGTCAGCCTTGCTAGAACTAGGGTTTTCTTTGCGAGCTACAAGCAAGCGACTAAATGTCCCTTACACAAATGTGCATCGATGGCATAATGATGATTTTCGACTCTGTCGTAAAGAGGGCTCTGGCCGTCCACGCAAAACATCCAAACGTAGAGACCGCCTAATTTTGAGATTTGTTAAAGTTGATCCAAGTCTCTCGTTAACTGAGATGGCTGCACTAGTCTCGTCTATTTATAAGTCCACTATTCGTAGAAGACTTATTGAGTCGAATTTCAGGAGCTGTAAGAGGCCCTCTCAGATCGAATTATCAGATCAGCATACAAAAAGACGTCTCAGATGGGCAATGAGTCATTGTCACTGGCGAAATCAATGGGATCGGGTTGTCTGGTCTGATGAGGCATCAGTCCGTCTGAAGGATAGTGATGGTCGATTGAGATTATGGATAAAATCTGATCAGGAAATTCCGAGACATTTACATCGTCCCCGGGTACAAGGTGATGCGACTCTACTGATTTGGGCTGGCATTTGGACCAATGGCCGCTCTGAACTTCACATACAGCAAGGAACCATGAATTCTGAACGCTATGTGAATGTTTTACGAATGAACATTGGCCAAATGACAGATCAACTTGGTGATCCATCGACTTGGTTATTTATGGATGATAATGCTACGTGTCACAGGAGTAGTAGAGTCAACTTATGCAAGTCTCAATTAGGGCTTAGGACATTATCTTGGCCAGCTCGTTCTCCTGATCTGAATCCCATAGAAAATGTATGGAGTATTCTAAAACGTAATGTTCGTCGTTCACTGCTACCTACAGATGGCGTATCACAACTTACGTCACTGTTAAAAAGAGAGTGGAGAAAGTTAGATCAGTCAAAAATCTACGATATCATCGAATCAATGCCTAGACGAATTGGTAATGTCATTGACAATAAGGGTAGGGCCACAAAATATTAGCTTCTTAAGAACCGTTTCTGTATCATAGCTTATCAGATTATATAAGGACATTTAAATATATTAGGGACATGAAATAACATGAAAAATGCTTTCTGTATCATACTTATGTTTTATTTAGTCAAATTTTAGGATGATCCACTTTTTTATGAAACGGACTGTACTTGTTCCACAAAGATCCGACAATCTGTCTTTGTAGGGGGCTAATAATCTAATCAGGACCCCCTATATCCCCAAGCTACTGACTGATTTTCTTCCCTATTCGCGCACGAGCTTTTTCTTGTTATGCCCTTTCTAATTTGCAATTGGTCACCCCACCCAATGAAAACACAATTTAAAAGTGTTGATCTCAGTCTTCGAGTTTCGTACGGCAGTAAGCATCATATCATGGAGACATATCTAACAGATCGATGAGTCGTGATGTCTTAGTTATTGGAAGAAAAAAAAACCACTCTTAAGGCAGGCTTCAGTTGTTTATGGTAGCAAAAGGGCCTTTATTCTAATTGTAAGAAATTCTTGATCAACTAGAGCAAGATTGACTTGATCGACTTTATTCACTTAAGATTTTATATTCTTCTGATTATGTCGCTATCCAAAGATTTTATATATGTTTTATACCTTAAGCTTTATACCTGAATTTATTAAGAGTCTGAATTATTAAGTGAATTTATAAGTCTCATGATAATGTGTATAATGCTATAATTAATTAGGCCACAGCCCAGTGCTACAAATATATATCTTTGTATTTTCACCTTTCAATTTTTGAGGTCATGTTGTTGAATAGTTTCTTTCTATAATATGCGCCTTGATGATAACGGTGCTTAGCCGTAGAAATATATTGGCTTATAAAATAAATTGATTTAAAAAATAACGACAACATTACTTCAATTTCCGACTTGGGATTATCAGTTGTTCTTATTCTTCCTTTCATCGAAATCAGTAGTAAATTTGGTATCAGAATATCTAAAAAATTATATCTAAAATTCTAAATTCTAGATTAAATTTATATCTAAATATCTAAAAATTCTATCAAATATCCAAAATTTTTTACATAGTATAATATAATAGTCAAAATTAACATGAAACATTCATATTTCAGCAATTTTATCTCACCGTCTAGCTCTGTGTAATAGACATGTAAGCTCATTTGATTGACATAGAAATCTCAGCAAACTATCCAATCAGTTCATCGATAAAACTGGTTGATTGCGTCATCTATTCATAGCACAAGTCAACAAATGTTTACAAAGCGACCACTTTCATCATATCAATAAGAACAGTAGCAACTTTCACAATCTACTGCATCTAATGTCGATATCCGTTGCTTTTGCAAGTGTTCCTGTCTAGTCAATCAATAAAGCATAGTACAAGGACCTGACCCTCTGAGAGTCTTGCATGCTATGAAAATAATTCTCTCCAGTGGAAGCCATGCGAATCATCAACTTCTTCATATTCTGGTAATCATTTTGGAGTGTGAATCACCAAAATACGAGAAACTCGAGAACTGACGGCTGAGAACAAAATGTTCTTGCAGTTTTACAGTTTACTCAATTTACAGTCAAAATGTAAATTGGTGACATGGATTGACCAAGTCGCATGTGTGAAACAACCGTCAATGTCGGATTTCTGTGGCATAGGTACACGGTCTTCCGTCAAACAATCAATAGTCTCAATCTCAATCAATCATGACTCACAAATATGAAGTAGCTGGTTAGAATTGTTGGTCACAGATCGCTGTCTTCACGTTTGCTGATGAATTCTGTGTGAACAGGGATTCCGAAATCCATTGAATGGTCAAAATCTCGGGATTGAGATTATGACAAAATCGCAGTATTCCGCCGAAGGTACGACAAAATGATGAAGATAAAGCTATCACAAATCCACTCACAGCTATAGAGACTCCTCAACCTTCAATGTAAACGTTTCAGCTTCAAAAGCCTCTGATGGAGGGTTTTTGATTAAAAGTACAGTTACCAATAATCGTCAACATAGCGATTTCCTTAACCCAATAATGAGTTTTCTGATCAAAGGTCGAGAATTGAATTCGAGCTTCTAATGTGCTACAGCTAATGATGTTTCAAAACATGACCAATTTAAGGATGAACAAATGTCGGGCATCAGGAATCGAAATTCCTAGCATTGAGATCCCTAGGAGGTAAATTGCACATCAAACAATCTTTCAAATCCTGGGATTGAGTTGTTCAAGAAGAAATCTTGTCATTTGACCACTGTTGTTGGTCACATCATTCCCACAATCCTGAAATTGTGATTCTTTGATATTTTGAAATACCAATTTGCTGGTGCAATGCATTGAAATAATACATGTAATTATCATTTTTACTAACTTAAGGTGACTGGCTTAAACATCTTTGCTGCCCAACTCATTATGTTCGCCAGGATTTCATCTGATGCTTCCGCCTTCATATCTAAGGGCATTTTCAAAATCTTCAAGGAAAGGGGTTACAAGGTTAATCCACTAAATATTTCTTGCATAAAGTCCTTCTCGAGGAATAGATTCCTCGTTTATGAGTTCGGTTGTTCTCGCCTCGCCAAATACCTTCCATCATAAGTATGTTAGACTAACAACTATTTACCAGATTCTTATGTTTCCTTTTGTTCTCTCATATCCAAAATTTATTTTCGGTTAAGTTTTAGCTATGTTTCCTCAGGTTTGAGGAGACTGTCCTTATCGTTCATTCGATATGTTTGGCCTGGCCCCGCCATGTGTTACGTCATGTCTCATGCCGAGCTCCCATTTTAGTTTAATTGTAAATAAAATTGATTACAAATTATAATTTATTTCCCATCCCTTCAAAAGTTGGGCCGGCTAGTCATTATATGTATTTCGTTCCTACTCAGTACTGGGGTAATTTACTCTATGTTGCTAGTTTACTTTATATTATATTTAGTACTTTATATTCATTCGCTCTTGACTTTAAGTTATCTAATCATTTACACGATTCTCCACTAGGGTAGTTGTTTAGCTTTGGTATTTTCTGCTTCGAGAAAATTTATACTGTGCGCAATTATCTGAATTCTACGACTCGGAAGGAATAGTAGCGATCGAAGCATTCTGAAGGAATTTACAGCAATCCGCAAGCGACGAGTGACTACTTTTTCTATACCAGTTAGTTAATTCTTTCTGTACACTTACTAAGTTCCTTCGCGTATCATCGCTTGGAATTAGTTTGCACTTCATTTAGACTGAAGCGCTCCAGTGATGGGAATAGTTGTCCCGCTTGCAGCCATGGTGATTTTGATACTACAGGAGAGGAGAAGCAGCCCCCACCTCTGACTCCGGACATGAAATCCCTTGACAATGAATAGCCTCAGCATGCTTTGCGGGTTTTGCGATTTTTTCGCATAAACTTATAATATTTGACACTGCTATGAATTTCATAAAAGGAATAAATTATATTGCATTCAAAGTCAAATCACCAGCTGCATTCATTAGAGCGTAAAATAAAAGCTGAAATATTCAGGATACCAACAATGAAGCCAAAATGTCTGGCATTAAGCATCTTAAACAAATTGACAAGTTCATTCTTAAAAGAAAGATTGAATTTCTAGTTCCAAGATTCGTTCCTACAACTTATAAATACGATCTTAAATTACTAGACTTTATGGGAAATTCTTTTGTTGATTGTTAGACAGGGCACGAGAAATAGCTTTGAATTCTCGGCGAGTGTTTGAGTTTGTTTATCTAGTCTGAAATGCTGGATAAAGCCTGTTGATTCATAAAAGAGTTACGTTGTTATGTCAAGAGGAGAAATCGGTGAGAAGTTAAAGAAAATTTGGGCAGTTTGTTTGAAGTTTGAAATGAATTGCAGCCTCAACCACAAACCTTAAGCTTCGCAAATATCGATATAAAAAGTTAATCAGTTTGGAGAGAAATGAAGGGGAGAAGGCGGGAATTTTGACGAAGAACAAAGTCAATGTAGCATTTTTGTAACCTTCTATAATTTGTTCCCACTATGACTCGAAAAGGAGGAAAAGAACAGGAGGGAGGTGGAGTTTATTGAGATAGAAATCAAATGAGAGGAAGAAGGACAAATAAGAACAAGAATTAGAGATCGATAATTCAAGATCGCCATCTTTGATTTTCAAGATCTAGTCAAAGAGTACAACACCGAGGTGACCTCAAGCAGATGAACATGTACGATAAAATTTCTACTCGGTGATGAATTTCGACCCTTTGTTTGCAGGGAGGCACTGCAGTTGTAACCGTCAGAATGACCTAGCCAATCTTCATGCTGTCAAGGGTCCACGATTTTTTCACGGCCCGCGGAATACTACCACGTAAATTTTCTAGTACAGAACATTACGTGGTTTTGGAACTTTTCTCGCATTGAAAGGCTCTAAAAAAATGTTGCGGTATAGTGTCAATATTATTTTAATATGTATTTATATATTATACAATGTTATTGATATTATATTAAATAATGATACTATTTCTTAATGCTTATTATATATCTTATACACCATAAATCATCTTTTTATACTTTCATCTTCAAATGTCGAGCGATAGTTTTCAACGCAGGGTTCTGTGCTCTGGTCATCACGCTTCAACTTCTTCAATAGCACCTGGTACTCGTAAATGTCTTTGAAATTAAAGCGTCCCACAATTTGATCTCGATTGTGCTGCCCCCACATCGCAATTATCAATTTACAGCTGATTAATTTGGGCATTGATACGAGTGAAAATGCCTGCACAGTAAAACGAAGTACTGTCACGAAGCATGTGGAAAAAGGTATAAATGGTATCATGAACATGCTTTACAGAAAACGCGACATGTCAATGACAAGGTTTATGGTACTCATGACATCTCAAGCAATAGTAACCTACGCCGCTAAACTGACAACATCATGCTGGGCAGATTTCCGATTGTATTACCCCACTTCCGACGTCCCTGCAACATGTACGATAGCATGTGCGTGCATATCAAAGTTGATGAAATTGTTTTGAATGATCAGAGGCATGATATAAGAGGTCTTATATTGTCTTTATGTGTTCCATAAAAAATGATGTAATCACATTTTGAATATTGTTTTTGAGAAGTATAAATCTAAACAAGTGTTAAATTGTAGTGAACTAGAAAAAAATCTTATGCGTAAATAGGTCACGGGCCAATGCCTTATGTGGGCGAGTGGCGTGTCAATGCTTAAGGTAAGCGGGTCATGGGTCAACCGAAGTAAATCATTTTCCATACAATTCCAAATGTAAAAAGTAGCAAGAGAATTCCGATTATCGTTTGTCAGATGTAATATGATAAATGTCTACAGCGCCGTGGAAGCATTCGGTTTTCGGCATTACGAAACAGCAGTTATTTATCTTCTTTCTGCCTGACTGTAATACCCATTTCTGATATCATACATGAATTTGATAAGGAATAAGAAGATTTCGTCAGGAGGATATTCGATCAAAGACCTTTCATATTTGACAAAATCTGCAAGTGAACAATTTTTATCTCTCGTTAGGTCTAAGTGCAATTCCTTTCGCATGGCTGACTACCGTTGATTGAGATAACGGAACTTTGAAGATAGAAAATGCAACTAAATGACAGAAATAACACGATTACATAACAGTGAGGGTAAGCATGGAGTGGATTTGAATTTAGGGACGTGGAATGCATTTGAGGAAAGGAATGTCAAAAGACATTTTCATGAAATAATGTTGTTCTGAAATTTTCTGCAAAGCGATTGTGGTTGAAGCTCTGGCGTCGTAAGCGGTGACAGATACAATTTTATTTGCGCGCCAGTTTTTCCTCTGTTTCGGTAACTTTTTGATGGCCTGGATGACCCTAACGAACCTGGGCTATTTTAAAGGTGTCTCACCCTCGGAGAACATGGTTCTACCCTCTCCAAGATTATAGGCCTCTCTGTGATTCTTCTCCATGCCACAAAAAATTGATGAAAATTCATTGAAAATGGAAAGCTTCAGGTTTCAAAAAGTAAAAGTGCAATTGATATGAGCTTACGTTGAACAGCTTGATGTATATAAACTGCTACCTGCCACTTTCTGAGGTCATAACTTGGCCGTCAGTGTCACAAAAATTTGGTTGAAAATGATTCACGCGAATTCACTAAAATCTCTAAAATTGATTTGATCTAAAATTGACTCATTTGGATGGAGAGGGGTCGATAAGCCATCCGATCAGATAAACAATCTACAAAATAAACAGAACATTAATCCAAGTACAAATATTAGCACCGTTCACTGATTTTGTGTTACCGCTTTTTTTCATGTGGAAAGAAGTGTGGGCACAAGAAAGAAATGCTCCTTTTTATGCATTCAGCTCATTTATCTACACGTTAAAATTCCGAATAATAGAGTGTGTGTCTAGCATGTATCCGAACAGATTATCAATATTGACAATTAATGACAACCTCGAACAATTTGAAAAGTGGTCAATGCTCGGATCGATGGAAGAAACAGAAAATAGAGGTATACCAAGCATAAGGAAAGTTGTTATAAGAATATTTTCTTGTTTTTCATGCACTAGTCAGCATGTCTTGTGAAAATGCCAAAAATCTTGCGATGGCATCTTACACATCTGCCGCAAGATCTTGTAAGAAAAAAGAAGATCTTACAGTGCAAGATACTCTGAATTTATTTAATCTAAAGAGTATTTGGTTTTTGGCTATCATTCCCTGTCTCCAAGCCAATTCCCATCTGTTTCTCTGAATTTCCTATGCTGTTAAAGATTTCCGGTTTTGATGTTTGATAACAAGAGCTTTAGATCTTGTTAACAAGAGCTGATCCTACATGCCATAAGCAACAACAGCTATAAATATTTGAATAATTTCAAAGTATTTACGACAATTTCTTATCACCTTATGTACATTTTGGAGTCCATTACTTATGAAACAAAAATCCTTGCACATTTTAAGTGATCAGATTGAGTGCGGATGCATTAACAAATGCAGTCAATGTATTTACCTTGCTACTTACAAAATGAAATACAAGTATTCCCTCGTTGCAACTATCCTTGTAGAGTGTATTTTGCTATAATCCTGCCGTCCGCACATCTTTTGCATGGCAACTTGATCTATCGTTTATTTCATTTCATTCGATAGTTAATTGCTATGAAGATTCAGTATTGTCAAATTGCAAACATTGGCTTTGATTTTATTATCTTACCAGAAGTTACCAGAAGATTCGACTAATTCCAATCTGTTTTCACAACATATAAATTTGAAATTATTTGAAGGATTATAATCCAGCTGCTAATCAGAAATTCATTTAATCTAACCAGTTTAAAATGCACATTTACTGTCACATCTGTCACAATTGAAGATCTTAAAGCGATGCCACAGCAAATACGATTTAATGCTGTACGAAATGCTGCAAACATAGCTCAAAAAGTCCTCACTCAATGGACAGAGTGACTCTGTGAGACCGAGACTTCTTGAGTAATTTTATTTCTTCTTCTCAATTTTTTCAGTCTAATGGTCGCAATTTCTATTTGCCTTGCTTATTGAGTCTCAAGATTTTTAATAATGCCTTTTTTAATTTAATAAATACCGGGTACCCTACATCTCAAGGATATGCCTTATAATCGTGCAAAAAACATGTGATGGAATTTAAAATGTGTGCGGTCTAAACTGTCATCCATTATATCAAGGTATTTAAATTTAGGTGCATCAAAACATGTACGTGATATGGAATTTCAATTGTGCACATTGTATTACAAACTGTCGTACACTTTGGCGGGATTAATCTGCGTCACTCACAACTTAACACAGAGATGCTTCGATCAGTAATCCGTATCGTCCAAACAATTTTCGGCATCATACGAGGCCTTCTTTTTCACAAGATGCCTTGCTGTAATATATCTTGCTATTCTTCCACAAGAAGGCACCTCATTTCACTCAAGATAAATTACGAAAAGTCATCTTGCCAAAAACCCACAAGATATTGCGCAAGGTGCTTCATATTTTGCAAGCGGCGTGAGATGTTTTGGTTTTTTCACAAGATATAGTAAGATGTGTCGACTAGTCTAATCATGATCTACTTAGCAAGGCTGGGCGGGGTCCGGTCCGACACTCAGTCCGGTCTGGACCGAACGCAACGAGCGATCCACAACAAGTAAAAATGAGCAATTCAGTTTTACAAGCTAGAGCAGGGCGCAGTCCTCATTGAAGTAGAACATGAAGACCCAACTGGCCTATGACCTACTATGTGCCACGATACACGGTGGGCTGACGGATCGCAAGATATATATGTGATGTTGGGTGAAAAGGTGAGATATATACGTCATTTTATGACTAGCTACGACTTAATTTAAAATTTAGGCCTGCAAGAGTATTTTATATATTATGCATTGCTATTCTGGCCTATGTTAGGCCTGCTACACGAAATATACTATGCATTAGTCTACCTACATTGATGTTGGCCTATGTCTCAAAATAAAATTAAGCTTATGCTGTATCGAATAATTTTTTACGACCTGTAATTAAAGAAGCTTAAATATTTAATAGAGTGGTCTACCTTAGAGTCCAGAAATTGGCTTTCCGATAAGCTCTGGTGGTGGTGGTGGTGGTCTCCGCAGTCCGACTCATCGAAGCAGCCTACAGGCGCAAGATGACTTTTGGAAAAAGGAGTCAAATACACCAAAAGCTGACCTGAAAACGGGGCTTTGATTCCCCTTTCTGCTTAAATAGTCAATATATTGATGAGCAGGTCGAAGCAATTTTTCAAATTAAGCAGTTGTCTCACTAGCCGCTTGAATACTTAATTGATCAAATAAGGTCAAGAACTGCAGCACTAGAAATTCAAAATTCAAGAAAATTAGCTTGTGAATATTATGAGCACGTAATTAGATGGGCTCATTAACCCCCCGAGAGCTGAGGAGGGGTCTAGTGGACTCCTTTCACAAATTCTTAGTTTACCTGCCTAAATCAATATCAAAACAAAGGGAAAGTTGAAATTTATTAAAACAATCATGTTTACATGCAACATATCAAAATAACTAATCCTTTGAATGCCTTTCAGCCTTCTTATTAAATACATGGGAAATATATTTGGCCTTTATAAGTTAGCGACATTTAGTACAGTATCAGTTGTGCTAGGTGGCGGTTTTACGATTTTTGCTGTTACAATAAAACCTCAGAGTCAACTTTAATGAAGCTGATTCATTCCGTGCAGCAGAAACCCTACATTTGTCCATTGTTTCAAATTTATCCATCCCTGCTGGAAATAGGGCTCCTCGGAACCATAATTGCTACACTTTTAGACCCTTAAAACAGATGTGGAGATCTCAAACTCATCAATTACTGCTGTGAAAACTTTGTCAACAATCTATTTTTATTGCTGAACTATAAATATAATAACAATTTTCATCTTGAACATTGATTTGTGCCGAGTTGTTCATGTAGGTCGACCAGTCACGCGCGGTCACGTGCGAAGTCAGAATATTCGCTATCTTATAGCGCAATTTATATAGAGAAGCATGATGTAAACAAAACAAGTAGAGAACTGAATTTTGCTCATCATGCGCCATCATGGACATCGCATAATCATTTTTCATCTGATAGTAACATTTTTTATGGGAATTTCTATATCCTTTGCCGTTTCATTAGAAATGAAATATCACATACAGAATCACTGCCAAAAAATGATGATTTTACGTGGGCATGGCATGAGCGGTTGATAAATCCTCAGCACAGAAAGTGAAATAGAAAAACATGGCTCCGCGGTCCACTAGGCCTCTCAGGTCTCTGAGGGATCAACTGATTGATGACATGTATAATGTCAGTACCATGACATCTTCCTCATGAACAATCGGTAATCAACACTTCAAGACATCAGGCACCATGGCCTGACATTGGTAGATCGCTGTGACCAAACAATCCTTCTCCAGAACATTAAAAGTTTATCAGAATTTTATCAGAAATATTCATTTTTCAGGTAATCCAAGGGATGCGTAAAAGCGTCCGCCAGCACCACATCTCAAACATCTCCAGTTTCCGTACATTCTCTTTGCTCGGAGTTGATGTTTCACAGTCATATAACACAATCTAGAGCACTAGATATTGAGCCAACAATTTCCTTATGGGACAAACTTTCTTCATCGTCCGTCCCGCCATGATACAACAGCGCACCCAGAGTGTTGAAACTAGCCTCAATGTTCACTAGCAGACCTTTCACCTTGATGTAAGGCACTTCCGATATTGCCGAAAAACATGATTTTAGTCTTCTTGACATTCAGCTACAAGTCCACCATCGCAATGCCAACCGAAAAACTGCGGATCTAAATGTTCGAAATAACGAGCACAAGACACAAATACGTGACCAGCATTGTCACCCTCTTACTACATCAACTTTATGCGTAAGAACTCTATCAGCTTGTCAGCTTAAGATCAAGTGAATTGCACTGCATATTAGTTGCAGTCTTGCAGGCGGACCTTGTAGCTAACCGACCGGGTTTTGGGTAATGTTTTTGATCAGAAACGGGCTCCTGGCCGGACCCGAGCATTCATATCCATTTATACGTGTGAAGATGGGAAAGTCAATAAATCAGAATACTTCTTGATGCAAATCAAATGGTGATGAGAACATTGCGAACACACGCAAGACCCACAAGCAGGTGGCTGAATAACAAGATTCAAGATTTATTCATTTTTCACTACATCTGAGATGCATGTGACACACAAGACACACAATACACAAACGGTAACACGAAAAAAGAGAAAGTCAGTAAAAGGCATAAAAGACATCAAAGAGGCCGCACTCTTGACGTTGACTGAGCTGCTGGACGCTGTTCAGGATCGGGATTACTGGCGCATGTTCTCTTCTGCAGTCGACAGGAGTCATAGGGGGCACCTGATGAACCAGATCATAAGCGTTAATCATAGAATTCGAATATTTTTCTCGTGTTAAAATGCTACTGCATACAAGAACTATTGGCAGTATTTAAATTATACTTTGCAGCAATTGATAGCTAAATCAGAAAGATTGACTGGACGCTCTTTAGTGTTAAATATGCTCTTATCAATTGAAATAGGTCGAACCTATCAAGAAATATCCAGAAAAATCAATCATGAAAGCGCACACGTAATGAGACACACGTCAGTAAAATATTAATTGCGGCTGATTGGCGGGTTGGACAGTGTTTGGACCCCGGGCCAAAGCGTTCCAGCCCATTTACAAGTCCGGGTGGACGTAGCTGCGGCAGGATGAAGCATGCGCAAAATTTAAAGAGGATGATTTCAGAAAACAAAGTTGATATTTTGTCTAGAAAGTGAGATTTAAATAATCTGAAGACAGTCAATATTTATGAAAACCAATTATTTCGTCTATTTAATGGCCATTGTATCATCTTCAATGAATTGACAGTGAATACTTTTATCACATTTCGCTAACAAGCACATTATAAGATTATCAGTTGACTAAAGCGGGTTGCTCTGTAGAATACCAGCTCACCGATTTCAGTAAATGCTTTCTTGTTTGAAAAACTTTCAATCTGAATTTGTGTTGCACCCGTACATTCGAAGACACATAATTCTATATAAGAAAGTTTATCGTGAAGCACTTAACTGTATCAGGAATACCATCTCAATGTCTTCTGCAGCTTTTCTTCAACGCAACCGTTAGCTTAATTATTTGCTCAGGCCAGCGATTCTTTACTTTCTATTTTGACAAGTAATTTTCCCATAAATAAAAGATCTCAGCAGTCGTAACCAACACGAGAAGTTTTCAAATTATATATTTTTATCAATCTGGATAGGTTTGAACCTATGATGTTAGAGTTGGAGGCTAAGCAGGCAAATTTTAACCATAACAAGCGGTGACCATCCTGTCAATGCAGAGATTGGACCACTGCTGAATGGAAAGCGATGCACCACCACGTACTTGCTTCAGTTCATTTCTTTCCAGTTAACTCCATCTCTCAACGAATGGTCCGGTGGTCCAACAGTTAGAGGATGTACTAAGAGATCCTCCAGCTGTAACATCAATGGCGCAAACCTGCCCTGATAAACAGTGAAGCTCAATATGCCAGACATTTTTCTTCCCAGCTACATCTTGCTAATTTGTTACTCTCTTTAGATGCATCAAGTCGATACTATCAATAGCCGGATTATATTTTTAAAAGTTACTGTTTTTTAAGCGAAATTGGCGGCTGTTCTAGGCATCATACGGTACTAGGTCAGAAGTCGTGCCACTACAATCGCGCTTGTCTCTTTCATTTGGTCACTTCTTGACCGATCTTCGCAACGTTAACTGCAAAAATCAGGTCGAAGTGTTCCCTAATGGATTCGAATTGATGTCACAGACAATGTCGCTAATAATTATGATTATAAATAAATGCAATTTTGAAAGGAAAAGTATCGATTTGACTTCTCATAGTCTTAGTCAATAAGAGATGTTGAATATTTATTGTGTTCCAATTCACCTCTATTGTTAATTCAATTAGAATATGAGATTCTAAAAACTCACGTTAAATTTTATTTGATTCGACGCAATTTTCCAGTCTTGCACTACAAATAGCTCGCCAGCAGAGCTCAACAATGGAAAGTTGGACAAATTCTCTTAGATGAAATTATTTCTGGATTGATTGACAACTCTTTTACAATGAAGACAAAGTGCAATGAATAAAAGAATGCAAAACGAAGCATGCCATAGAAATCGAATCTCTTGACAACAAAAGAAGAGGAAGCCAACGTCAGCGGACAAAAAGAGAATTACCTAAAGTTTTCCATCAAGTACAGATAATATTTATGTCTCACTTTAATGTTCCACTTTGCAGGAGATTTTCTCTATTAGGAAATGTCTTTTATTCGTTCGTCCTTGATATTCATGCGGTGTTACAGAATGAGGTCAACCAGGATTCTGCAACTTCTGAAGACAGGAATTGGAGATTAGAATTGAAGCCTTTTAAGTCATTTACAATGAGGAACAGAGATTGACGCAGGTATTATAAAGCATCATCGCGATAGTGGCACATCATGGCTTCGAAACTATCATTTATTAAAAAGTTGCGGCATCGACGCTCAATACTTTCCAAGAAATTATAATCCATGAAATATACGATGAAAAACATTTTCACATGATGATTTATATCTCTTAATAATTATCACCGCTTTTATAATCAACAGTATAGCCAAAGCTCAATTCATTAAATAAGAATTATTCGAATTCCTCCGACTATCAGTGTGCAAATGATATATAGGAAATTATTAAACAGAATATTATCAAATATTGATTTCTATCAACAACAATGCAACACACACTTTGATTTAAATTTCGTAGAACATTATGGAGAACAGTTTAATGGATAAAATCCTACAAAGTGATGAAATTCTAGGAAGCATCAGCGAAATGGGCATTTTCTTTCAAAAGGACTTCATATTTGTCAGTATCAAAAATAGATTTCTAGCGATATTACATTGAGTTTTTCATTAACTCATTAGCATAATGAAATTTATAGTGATAAATGTTATCAAACATTAATTTCTCATGAAAAATCTCCATTTATCCAGTAACTTGCAGCATTTCAATAGGTCAAATGATATTGCAATAAAAATTATCAATGCAAGTCAAAATTTGCTAATTGTGCTAACTCTAGAAGTAGATCAGCTGTAAAATAACAAAAGAACGGCAGGATGTGCGTTTTCCTTTATTCAATGCTGTTTGTAACCTTATGCTGTTTGTTGCATAAGTGCGATGCTTGCGTGCATAATCCATGTATAATGTAGTGTACGCAGTGTATGTATAATGGATGTACGCAGTGTGTGTACATACATGTACTTTACATATCATTTATGAATATATTTTGTAATACGCACTACATATTGCAATGTACATTGCGATGCCACACATATTCGCTCACTAAGGTGATGTAATGTGCACGCTTTAAGATGTGTTCATCGCCCTAGCAAAGCAACAGAGACTAATTGAATAAAATTATAATTATTTGATCAATTATTTTCCACTTGAAAAAGAATTATTCAGAAAGTGCGAAAGTTTGTGTTTATTCTGCTCATTTTTTCTATTCTGCACACAACTTTGCGTCACTAAAATTTCCTTCTATTTTTCTGGACATTTTCCATTATTATCGACTTATGTAGCACATAGATAACGTCAATATATCGGACAATAACATTGTTGACCGGCGTGAACGCCTATCAGTATTTTTTCGGACTAACATTATTAACTGTTCTGTATATATTCATTACTGTGCATTATTATCCTTTAAGTACGCTAACCTGACTTTTTCCTTGATTGTTGAAATGTAAAAATGTGCAAAAAAATGGAAGACAAGCGGAAAGTTCCAGGCAATAAAAAAATCCTTGCTTAATTAATTATTGATATTCTGTTAGCATAGTTTATTGTAATTTGTGTCTGATATCACACGAAACGGCATTTTAGACAGACAGTTGTTCAAAACTGGACGATTTTCTGTCAGTAATTACCAGGAGTTTGAAGTGTCAAACCGCATTGATCGAATACTTTTTTTACTATCTTTGCATGATGAATTACAAATTTAATAGCAATCCATTTAGCATCTTTGCCGTGACGGTAAGTAACATTTTTGATACTGATAATCTTTAAGGTATCATAGTCAGTTTGAAAGTGAAGTAGAACGTGACGAATATTGATCAAGCACCTAGAAAACGGATCGCGAGACACTTTGTTGTTGTTTTCAGATCTCCTTTGCAGTCATAGCATTGTTATGCTATGTAAAATCAAGAAAATGTTATAACTTAGCCAAACAAGCACTGGGTAATTAAATTCAATTGACGTTTGCAATACCGGTGCTCAATATTTCTATTGGCCTTAGATGCAAATACATCAACTGTGATGGAATTGCATAAAGGTTCCAGTAAAGGAAGGATTCGCTCTTACACGATCTTATGGAATCTTGCACGTTCCCAGATATTATTGAAATGTGCTAATCTCAAATATTTTTTGAAAACTTTAATGACTTATAGTTTACTTTATAGTTCTTACAAGAACACGTAATTGTAGTTGTCTCGGAGCTCGGTCGCTGAAATCGCTCTTGAAATCCCGCACTGGATGATAAACTGAATGGAAGTTCTTACAAGATCTTATCACTTTTAAAAAGTTGCTTCTTTCTCTTCATCAATGAATTCAACACTTCACTTACTATCGAAATCTCTTTGGCTTCAGGTGACGAAATGAGGAGTTGAGATCCTCTTCTTCTGCTTCCCTCCTCCAGCTTCTCAATTCGTCGATAATACGACGCCGAAAAAATCCACGTCCAAGAAAGCGGCACAGATGCGTCGCAAGAATCACAAGTCTTGGGAGGAGGTTGGAGAAAGTGAATCCACAACGACGACAGGGACGATTAGCGCACTCGGTGAGGGGCGTTCTCCCTCCTTCTCCGTATCTTTTTGCTTGTAATAGAGGCGGCCACTGATCTGTTTCCCACATCTTCGCCCCACAGTCAGGTGCCAGCACCGCAGCCTCAACCAACATGGGAGGGATCGTTAGACATCCTCGTTAGGACATGTCCTGGTGACCTTGAGGGCTTCTATAACCCGCCAGACAGTAGAGTGACAAAACATCAGAGGATTGATGAGCTCCAAGACTGTCATCAATTCGGGAAATGGAGAATTTGTGGTTTTCAGATGAGTATTTTTTCAGGTCATGTTTATGTCTGACAGTAATGGAATGTATAATTAAAAATGGCAGATTAGTTTGTTTATGGTCAAGTGTATAGTCATGGGTTCGAGATCATTCACGTAGGAGCTTACAGCTAGTTCACTGAAGATCCGCATTATTTGTTGAAAAATTATCTAACCGATCGATATGCCTGTGTACAGCTGAACAAACATCTTTCAGAATATTTCTTGATTGTTTCTGGTGTTCCCCAAGGAACTATTTTGGCACCCTATCTATTCGCTGCATTTTTGGTGACTGTCATTGTTTTTTGAAAACAACACACTTTGTGAAGTATGCAGGCGATTTAACTATGATATTACTTATCGAAGCAAAATGTACGACAGAGATAGAAAAGTCTGTAAAGTTGGAGATTAATTTTGTGAATGATTGGTGTATCTCAAATGATTTGAAGATGAATTTGCTGAAGTCTTTTGCTCTTCCATGTTTTAAAAAGAATTTACAAGAAAGTTTAGGTTCCTTTCCTGTAGAAATAGTTGCCTCAATCAATGTGTTAGGCTTGAATATTTGTAAATACCTGAGTTGGACTAATCATGTGCAAAAAATTGTTAAAATTGCAAATATGCGTTTTTATGTTCTACGAAAACTTTGGCCACTAGTTTCAAGCGATGAACTACACTTATAATAATAATAATGAAATCTTTATTGGCATACAAAGGGCGGTACGCGCATTACAGAGAAGAAACAATACAATTCAAAAGGATCAAGTAAACATCAATCAGATGGAGAGTTATCGACAGAATTTGATAAAGGATTTCGCAAGACGTTTAGTTCTGGTCCTCGGTTTCGTAATTGGACACGAATTTCTGGGGGTGGGCTGTCTGCTGTTGAACATAATCCGTAGGGGATGATCTTCTTCTGCTGCAATCTTTCGAAAGAGCCTCCTACAAATACGATCACCAGCATCGATGAAAGTCTCAGACACCATCGAGGACCCAGTCATAATCTTGAATGCCCACTTTTCAATTTTGCGAAGTTTTTTCATGTCACAGTCGTTTGCATTTACGAAACAAGGGTAGGCATAGGTCATCACTGAGCGAATCAGGGCATTATATACGTGTGTCATGACTTTTCGGCTGCATCTGGCCCGTCTAAGATTTCGAAGAATGTACATGCGTTTCGAGCATCTCCTCGATACATCCGACAAGTGATAATTCCATTGAAGAGAACTTGTAAATATAACTCCTAAAACTCTTGTTTTGTAAACTGATGATGTTAGAAGCTCTTGGCCAATATGAATCTTATCTAGAAGAAGGTCCCGCTTTGTTTTGATATCCATCACCGAACATTTGGAAATATTAAGAGGAAGGCCCGTCGAAACAGACCAAGATGCGATGTTGTCCATCTCATCTTGCAGCAAGTCCCCACTTTTATGACGCACAAAATGGAGTAGTGAGAGATCATCAGCGTACTTGATTATTGTTGAGTTCTCATTTATTGGTTGGAGGGAAGCAACGGAGAGGCAGAACAGCAAGGGTCCAATAACACTGCCCTGAGGAACGCCACTGATAACACCTGCCCAGTTTGAGATCTTTTCATTAAAGACAACTCGCTGCCTCCTGTTGCCAAGAAAATTATGTGTCCATTGAATGAGTTCTCGTGGTAGTTTATGTTGCATGAGGGATTGGATGACCATCTGGTGTGGAAGTTTATCGAATGCCTTACTAAAGTCAGTTGACAAAACACGAACCGCTCCCGAATCCTCGTCAAGGAAACTGAGGATCTTGTGATTTAAGAGAGTCAAAGCCGTCGAGGTGCCACCACCAGATCGAGGAATGTAGGCAAACTGAGAGCTGTCGATATCTTTTATATACGGAATTATCCAAAGCTTAGCCACTAACTTCTCGAGTATCTTTGACAAGATGGGTAGTAGTGAAATGGGACGAAAGTCAGAAGTAAGTTCTGGTTTGGAGATTTTGGGGACAGGAGAGATGTTCGCAGCTTTGAAACATTGAGGTACCTGACGAGTAGATAAACTTGCATTACAAATATGTGTTATAGCAGGGGCAAGTATATGAGAGAATGACTTGAATATGTAAAACGGAATGCCGTCAGGGCCACAGCTTTTCTTCTTCAGATGTTTCAAATGGTACTCAACCTCGTCGGAGGAGACAGACAACGGGCATGATGGAGCTTGTTCTAAGGTTTGGAGGGAAAGAATGTCGCACTGTGAAAATGGAACGTCTGGAGGTTGCTGCGTCGAAATGAAATAGTCACTGAGATTTTGGGCAGTGATCTCACTGTTATTGTTTACACCAAAGATCTCCGCCCGATCAAGTTGATGTTATTTCACGCGTTTTTAGATGAAATATCACGAATAGATGAGATGTATCGATGTTTTAGGTGTCTGATGTGGTCGATTACTTCTTCACGGAGACGCTGGTATTTCAATAATTTCCCTTCATAGTAGGCTTTGTCACGTCTGTTTATTAGGAGTTTTAGGGATGGTTTGGACCAAGGCGGGTCTGTGGATCGAAATCTGACAATCCTTGTGGGTAAACAAACCTCGACGACCATTTTGATACTCTCCAGTAGTGCCTCAGCTTGTTGATCAATGCTTGAGCCAGCATCCTTACAAATGGATAACCAATCAATGGAGCTAGCCGTCTCTGCGAACAAAGCCATACCTCTCTTAGAGACACTGCGTACAGATACTTTCCTTGAGATAAATTGTCTATCAGGGCTAGGTTTCCAGGAAACAGCAGCATGATCTGATCGACCAAAGGGCGGAAGGATAGCTGCTGTTGGGGCATTTTGTGCTGAGGAGAAAATTTGATCAAGAGTTCGACCTGCTCTGGTAGGATTATCAACATGAGTGCTCAGTCCAGTGAGTTGACAGAGGCGTTCGGTTTGTTTGTTGAGATCATTGAAATCTCCACAGATAATTACGTGTACTGGGTTTAGATTCAGGTGGGAGAAGTCAAGAATATCTAACATGGCGTCGATGGCATTGTCGTCCTTAGAGGAATTATTCCAAAACGGATGATAAACACATAAAAGTAAGGTCGATAGAGTCTCCATAAATATAGAAAGGATTTCAGTATCACAAAAAACGAGGGATGGGACGTCAATGTTATCAATAATCCGGCATTTTAGGTCGTCACGAATGTAACAAATGATCCCGCCGCCACAGCTATTCCGATCTTTTCTGTAGCACATTTATTGTACATGTACACCTCGTATATACGTTCGGCTCTTGAATATGCCTGCCCAGTTTTGTTGGTCTAAATAAGACTCTGTCAAACGTTTTGATTGTTGTAGATAAACGAGCTCATGGGATCATATACAGCAACAAAGAAAATGTGAATGCTCTGATGACGAACTTACAAAACAAAGATACCAGCAAAGCAAGAAACTGTTCCTATCAATCGAAAAAAAGAAGATCATATTCTCAATCCAATTATCCCGATGAGACATATGAATTCAAATAGTGTTTCAATCCCATATTGCAGAACTGAACGGACTCGTACTTCTTTTGTTCCTTTCACTTCCTTGATTGTAAATGATGTACATATATGTTGATTTGTTTGCATCTTTGAATCGAACCGCACATCGAAGTTTTTCTGTTTTTCTAATTTTTCTATCCTACCTGTAAAATTGTATTGCCAAAAACGAATTTGTATGATTACTATTTTTAATTCAATAAACACTTACTTACTTACTTACACAGAAATCATACCAAAAATCACAAAATACACTTTAAACCAGAAAACACACTTTCGAATCTGCAAAACACAGCTAAACTTGAAAGCTTAAGTTAGACCATAAGACAAACTTAAGACCAAATCATAGAGTAGGTATAAATAGGTAGAGTGGTAACTCCGCATTTATTAAATCCCCAATGTGTATACACTTTCGAGTTTATTAAATGAACTCAAAGGAAATGCGATCGGAATTGTTTCCAAATGGGAGATATGCGCAATTATGCAGTTTTGAGGAAATTACAACGGAATTGACTGATCATGATAGCATAAAGCAGAAGGAAATGATATTATTTTACAGATAGTCCGTGTCTGACAGCCTTGGTGAGGTAATGTTTGTTAAATTGGCAACTCGATGACCTGCGCTATTGCTTTCCTGTTCAACCTCAAGAGAATCTTCTTTAGCGTGATCAGGCAACAGCTGCCACTGGCATGGTAAAATCACATAATCAAAGTTAATGATTTCAATTAGCTTTGAAAGATGTAAATAGGTCCACATCACTATTCAGATTCAAGAAATGAAACATGAATTTAGTGAATCATAAAATCATGCCGGTGAAAATTGAATTAAAACTTGAAATGTCAGCCAAGAAAGCACGAAAATGATCGCGACTTTTTCATGAAGACTCCCATTATAATGCGGTTCATGAAATTTCCTTGATAATCAGCTTGATTTCCCCCTAGTTGGGATGGTTATTAGCAAATACTCATTCCTTTTGATGTCCAACTTGTTTCATGCTACTTATAGAAAATAATCATCTCGGTAGGATTTAAATTGGCAAAATTTTGACTTTTTTAAAACTGCTCAAATAATTTTTTGGACCACGGGAACGTAATCTCCGCAAAAAACTGAATCTTTTGATATAAAAATTTTCACTGTATACTTTTTGAGTCGACACTCTACCTACATATCCCTACTCTATGAACCAAATAGGGTAAAATGGGGTGGTATGGACACGGGGGGATATGGACACTTTTTGATCTATTTTTCGTTGATAATTCCATGCTAACATATTCATGAACTTCTATTCGATTTGGTTTATATTGTTAAGAAATGATCTGGTGCTTCTTAATATCAGTGATTTGTAGCCAATATATTGGTGTTCTGGCATCCAGTGGGCTATTTACACAAAGGAATTTTTTTGCATATAATCGCTTTAATCTTCAGACTCAAATTTTGGGGAATAAAAGTATCCTTGCATAATGCCACATGTTTTTTTATGATTCACAATGCTTCTAAATATTCCACCGCAAAGCTGAACCTGTATGAAGTTACAGTAAATAATATAAGAAGAGAATCGAAACTGTTTTTGAAGCAGGGGTGATATGGACATCTTCGATATCCATATTTTGAATACCTAAAGTGGATAGTTGAAGCAGAGTTAGTAACCAATTTTCTTTTACATGATTGACAATGAGTTCATAAAGATAATCGAACACTTTAGACAGCCGTACAAGGAATTTGAATATTTCAATGTAATAATAACTTGATTTAGCGCTGTAAATATTGATTTGGTGAAATATGATCGACGCTATCTATGCAGTATACAATCTGAAATATTTGCAAAACTCAAATCATAATATAGAGGAATATCTATGCAAGTCGAGATCGCGTCACCGAAGTTGACTGCATAGCTTACTGATTTATCATAGACTGCTAGGCGCACGTGTCCATATCACCCCGATACGATTGGCTGATAACGTGATGAAACTTTTGCTGCCTATGCGATAATAAAATTGAATTCTATGATTCTATCATTGTCATCACTTCTACTCAAATTCATATTAGTTCATTCATGGTTACTGTGACTAATTGCTGCATCTAATTTGCAATGCCTAGAACCTATAAATCAAAAAACGCTCGTCTTAACTACAGCAACGATAGCATGTTAAATGCGATCTGTCTCGTAAAACAGGGTACACCTCTTTTTTGCTCATCGTTTCAGCGTTCCTTGAAATACTCTCCGTCGACATGTGAAAAACGAAACTATACGCCCAGGTGGGAAAACTATTTTCACTTATCAACAAGAAAAGATTTTGTGTAAATGCATTCTATATGCAGCTGAGCGTGGATTTCCTATGACTATTTCTAACATTCGATTCGCGGCTTATGAATACGCACATACTCTTGATCGTCGCAGAAAATTGAATTCCAGTGTTCCAAATAATTGGCAGAAGAACAAGCGGGCATCACTTGACTGGTGGGAGTCGTTCCGCAAACGAAATCCAGACCTTTCGTTACGAAAACCTGAAGGACTCTCTGCTGCGCGTGCGCAGGCCTTTAACAAGGAAAGAGTTGATAGTTATTTCAATGATTTAAGAGAACTGTTTGATCTTCTCAATTTGAGAGACTTTCCTCAGCTTGTCTACAACACAGATGAGACAGGGATATCCACAGTGCCTAATAATCCCAGCAAAGTGATTGCACAGAAAGGAGCTCGAAGTGTACAGGCTGTTCGCACAGGTGAGCGAGGAACATTAACAACAATCATACCGACTGTTTCTGCATCGGGAGACATTCTGCCACCTTTCGTCATTTGCAAAGGGGGCAATGTGAAGATGACTGCACGAAACATCTACGAAACTCATAATATCGGCGTCGCCTCCACGAAGTCTGGTTATAATGATTCAGAAACTTTTGTTCGATATCTGAATCATTTTGATAGACACAGGACGAAAATTCCAGGCAAGAAGTGTGTTTTACTTCTGGACGGACATGCTTCACATGTTTCTATCGAAGCTATTGATTTCTGTATTAATCATGACATTGAGTTAGTTTGCATACCACCTCATTCAAGCCATAGATTACAACCGCTTGACACGCATTTTAATGCAGTCCTCAAACGCGCGTGGTTCAAGGCCCTTGAAAATTTTTTAAACGAGAGCGGAGTCTCCGCGATTACGACCGAAAACTTCGCTTCGCTTTTTTGTGCTGTTTTCAAAGAAATTGAGAAGAAAAGAGGTCTTGTTGTTGACGCATTCGCACATTGCGGAATATATCCATTGCAAAATACAATCAGTGATCATGAGCTCTCCGTTTCAAAGTCATTCCTTTCAGAAGTTGAAAGTAAGATGGAAATTGATTCAGTCAAGCCTTGTGATGTTCAAGATAATAATTCTGAAGCTATCTTAATCAGATCTATAATTTGCAGCCCTAAGAAAACTTTGAATCCTACACATACTAAAGTCCATAAGATTCACATCACGTCTCCAGAAATTAGGGAGAAAAAACTTGTAGTTCGAATGCGATTTGATCAAAAGAAGAAACCATTGTGCCGTTTGATAAACGATGGACAACAATCGCCATGCACATCCAGAGATATCGAAGACAGTATTTTGCAGCCCTCAACGTCAAAATCTCTAAAAAAAGGATTCTACAAAGCAAACGAAAAGAAAACTTGATAACAAGGAACACCAATGTTGCTGCTGCGACGCAGCTTGGGAAGAAACGACAGAAGATTGGATGAAATGCGAATCTTGCAACAAGTGGTGTTGTGAATCCTGTTTCGGCACTTTCCATTGCTATAAATGCGCTGTAAAGTTTATGTGAGCCTTCTAGGTATACTGGTTTTGTCTCACCTTTAATAGACTACTTTGTTTTTTTAGATTGTTATGTTGAATAAAGAATTACTCGTTGGTGTCCATATCACCCCGACTCATTTTTTCTCTTGAAATTTGTATCCCTTACGCGATGCTATATATAAATATCATAATGGATTTTCATTCCCTTGAGACATAATGTTATAGAAAGGCAGTGCCCTAAGCTACAATTTAGCTTATTAAATGTATACATTCGTCCGCTTATTACTTAGAATTTAGACCCTAAGCAAAAAGTGTCCATATCACCCCATTTTACCCTACTCTTTTTGATTCAGAAAAATGCTTTATACAGTATCAAAAACACGTTTCAAACCCGAAAACTCTATCTGAACCAGAAAACGCACCTAAAGCCATAAAAGCACATTAAACTAGAAAAATGCCTCAATCTGTAAATCACAGCTTAAACCAGTAGGCTAAATTCAAGCCATAAAGCAAACTTAAAGCCATGTGCTACGAGTATTTTGAAATCAGAAAAACACTTTAAGCAAAAAACACAACTGATCAAGAAAACTCAACTTAAACTGCAAAACACACTATAAACTGAATGCTGTTTTTAAATTAGAACGACAAAAACACACCTCAAATTCTAAAACTCACTATAAACTGCAAGTACACTTTAAACCCCATTTCAGCCCAATCCAAATTTCTAGGAGGCAACTGATTTGGTCCTCCTGTCAAATTTATACAAGGAACGTTTAACACTAATTAACAAGACTTACAATTTCGTGACTCTCAATTTTAGCGCATTTCCAAAGTTTTCATTGACGTTGCTACATTTCTACCGGAAATTCAATTTTGTGACAAATTAAAGAGTATATTTTCAAAGTCCGAATTTTGCGCCAATGTTCAAACATTTTAAATAACGCGTCGATTTTGCCAATCATATCATAGTCGTTGGTACAGAAAGCGAGAGAAGGCTAAAAAGTTTAGATTTCGGGATAATTACGATTTCTTTTAATTGACTTCTTGTTTTATTATTGCTTCACCTAAATTCTTGGAAGTCAGTCTGTCTCCACAAGATGGATTAGATTATTTTCCACTCTTTAAACTTTCATTTCTACCGTGAAATTTCTTCGATCTGGACATTTCAACACGATTAATTGGATGTTATCAGAAAGCGGAATCAAATTACCTCTGCAGAAAAGATTTAAATCAGTCACATGTATCACATCTTGACAGAAACGATATCCGATCGCCATGTATCGACTTCTTCATGTTTGTTCAACAGAGCTGATATTTCAGGTTCTTGAGAAATCGTCATTGGATCACACATGTGTTGATCCCCACACACGCTCCGGTTGCAATATCAAATGCACGGGCGGGTCCAGATTGTAGACATTCAGCGATCAGACATCTTTCTACCTTATTAAACGACACGAGAAAATTGTCAGATCAAAGAAAATCAGTAGAAAGTCCGTTTTCAATGAGTCAAAATGTTTCTCCTCGGACGTTTTCCTCCCAGAGTTCCGCTTCAACTGACGACTTTTAATGGACTTCTTGAAATAACAGAAGTTTTCACTCAAAATGTACTTTAGAAAAAAGCAATGTGACTAGTAAAAAGGGATGTGTTACGAGAAAGAGAGAGAGAGAGATCAAATTTATTTCCGAAACGACAATGAGCGTTTGTGATTACAATATAAAAGGTCATTCATACAAAATAATCAAATGTGTCCAGAATTATACAATTTGCTGCCAGAGATGATGAAGGATTTTTTGCGTAGTGTCGTTCGAATTTTTGGAATGTACAGGGATTCCTTTTGTCGTGAGGTTCTCAAACCGCTTTGCAGTCTGGTTGGGGGAACAAGATGGTGGAGAGGATGGTATGGGGACAGAGAGAACATTTGAGTATTCGGTTTATGGATTTTGAAGTCGGTTTTAACTTTATCGTTGTCAAAATGGAGAGATGCTCGTGCAAGTCATCAATCCAAAGATGCACATTTTCATTCACCAACATATGGACAGGTTTGTTATAAAAAAACAGGTTGATCATAGAAAGTGGACCACATGAATTTTATCCCACTTTCGCATGAAATTTCGTCAATAATATATTATAGGTACACATTTGGCAGAAAAATGAAATCAAAGCTGAAATAAAATTTTTGTTGTTGTTCAGTGGCTGTATAGAGTCATTTGGCCCTTAATAGGGCCAATGGTAGGTTCACTGGTAGTCACATATATTTCACAACCTCACCAGAAAGTTCAATCACTTAATCGAATCCGGAAAGGCATGCTTTCGATCAGGCCATTGATCACTACTTGATCTAAACTCTCCTGCTCTTGCTTTAGCAAAACTTCAAGTCGAGAAAGACCATCTCCAGGAAGAATTAATCGACTCACACCGTACTTCAATAAATGTGCCTTTTTGCAAAACTTTTGCAAATCCTTCGAAATCATGTTATCCCTTTGGATATAGAGTTTAATTCGGCTATTCATCCATGTCGTAGCGCAAATAAGCAATCATTTACCTCCTTGATTCAGACAATGTCAAATGATCAGGAAATGGATCACCTGACTTCATCCTAAACTCTCAAACGGCCATTGCGATCTCGGAGACATACAGAAGCTTCATCAATCCAAACAACTTGATTCCATTGAGAAAGCCAGTGGCAGTGCTTATCGCCCGCTTCAGCCGCTTTAGCTCTTGTGGTTGGTGGTCAATTCTATCCCTGATGGTCTCTTACAGCTTATGAAGTGCTCACATTTCAGACGACGTAGCATGAAAGAAAGTTTAAAAAATGTTAGCAGCTGGCTTAACATAATTTGCTACTATTCTTTGTATCCTTTTCACAATGTAACTATTTAATTGATGTTAGAAACCTTATGTTGGACAGCTATGTACTTTTCGGCAAACCGGCCGTTCGGACTGTCCTTCTGACAAAAGAGTAGAAACGTTGCCCTTCAAAAACACTTTCGCAAACTTCGACTCAGTCATCATGACATATGATGAATTCAAAACCAAATGGAAACTTTGTTTACAGCTTATCTGGGTCAACCAACACTTCGATTTGGATGTGTAATGCAGACGTCTAGACACCATAGATATTGAAAGCGTGAAAATGACGTCGTTAGCGCCAAACATGTAAACAACTTTTCAAGAATGGAGACAGAAAAAGCAAATTATACAATGAATTTGAGACATCATAACTTCTCTAAAAGTAAACCAATTTCGACAAACAATACATCAAAAGAATGCTCAGAGAAAGCCCTTTCACCTCGTGTTTGATTCATTGTCATGCTCACATGCTTTCACATTGAAAGTGTGAAATTTCTAGAAGTAAGTAACTGTTTATTGAGTGATAAACAAAAATCTGACAAAACTATGTTTTTATACAATTTACATTGTAGCCCTTTTAACAGAAAAGTTTGTTGTGCGGTTTGAGAAAATTCACAAAAAAGCAAAAAAATCAGTAAGTGTCATTTATAATCACAGAGGTGAATGGTATAAAGGATGTACGAGATCGTTCAGTTCTGACGAACGGTATGGATATGCTCCTTGAATATGAATGTCTTTTGGGGATGATGGCATTGAAAATGTGGTCTTCATCGTTTTCTATCGACAGGAATAGTTTCTTGCTTTGTGCGTATCTTCGTATGATGAGTTCGTTTTCAGAGCATTGACATTTTCTCTCCTTGTTACGGTAAATGATCTTATGTGCCCGTTTATCAACAATATTTAAGCAATTGGATAGTGTCTTATTCAGATCAACAAAAACAGGACATGCGTATTCGAGTACGGAACGTATATAAGACGTATACAATAAATGCAGTTCATCGCTTGAAACAAATGGCCAAAGTTTTCTCAAAGCATAAAAGCGCTTATTAGCAATCTTTACAATTTTCTGTACATGCTTTGCCCAACTCAAATCATGACAAATACGTAAACCCAAAATATCGATGTAGTCGACCACTTTGATGGGAAAATGACATGATGGAGATGTAAAACTATTCTTGAAACATGGTAGCACATTAGATTTTGACATATTTAACTTCAAATCATTAGATTTACACCAGTTAGTCACAAATTCTATTTCACAATTCACATTTTCTTCTATTTCCGACATAAGCTTTGTGGAAACAGGCAATATTAATGTCAAATAATCTGCATACTTGATAAAGTCAGTAGTTTGTAACATACAGTGAAAATCCCCAAAAAATGCGGCAAACAAGTACGGGGCTAAAATCGTTCCTTGTGGAACTCCAGATACAATCAGGAAATACTCTGACACGTTTCTATTCAGCTGGACACAGGCGTGTCTGTCGGTCAGATAGCTTTTCAACAACATCAGAAAACCTGTTGGTGTGCTAATACGTAATAATTCTTGTATCATCTAGTTATGGTTCAAATTATCAAAAGCTTTATGCATATCGAAGGTCAAAAGGATAGATCCAAAACAATTCACATTATCAAAATTTCTACAAAGACTATTCATGATCGATATCAAGTGGCGATTTTCATATTTTAACCTCTGTCCACTCTAAATAATGACGGATCAGACCGTTTCATGAATAATTGCACAAAAAAGCTAACCTATTTTCAAATTGAATTTTCGTGTTGAAGTCCTGCTTCAACTTTGATGAACAATATACCATATGAAACATTATCTTCCATAAATTATTTTAGCATACATTTTACTTTCTTAAGTGGTCAGCTGTGGTCAGTAGGCCCTGTGAAAGAAAATTGAGCGTTTTCTTTAATGCAGGATTTTAACATGAAGACGACAGAATTTTTTAATGAAAATTGACAGACAGTGTGAACTATGAAAATGTGAGGTTCCACGTACCCGGGTCGCTATGATTGAAAATATGAAAGAATACCTTCTTCTTCGGGTACGGTATATTAAATAAAAATTACAAATTTTCCTGACGTTTCGCCGTCCGGACGTTTCGATTCCTGCGACCAAGCCGGACGGCGAAACGTCAGGAAAATTTGTAATTTTTATTTAATATACCGTACCCGAAGAAGAAGGTATTCTTTCATATTTTCAAAGTGTGAACTATCACTTGATCACTATCATCATGATATAAAGATTTTAAAGTTCGTTGAATGTACAAAAAGATACAGTACAAATATGCTTTACCGAAAAAATGCTGCTGAAAAAGTCTGACATGATTTTTTCATTGATGAAGGTGCTCAGTTTCATTAAACTTTTTACCATCTGAAAGGATGTGTTTAGTACTTTTGATTTGACACAGCGATTTGATTTGGCAAACTTCAAATTCGCATTATTTCCATATTCAGCCATCGGGTGAGTCATCATTTCCCTCGGTGGAGGTCAGGATTTCAAATCCTTGATCTGCGCGCACATAAAGGCTTGGCGTCAGACTGAGACTCGCCACCTGTTCACAAACAATAGCAATCTCTTCACGTCGTAGTTGCTGCGCCCGATAAGTGAATCGACAAGACTTTTAGCAACTCATTCAATGATGACAGGTAACGGGAGCAATGACATGATCAGCTATGATATGATCATGAATAATTTTTCTGATCACTAATCACTTCATTTAAATAGGAACACCACACTGTTTCCTAAATCAAGCAAGTGTTTCGGCTGACCAAGTGAATAAATTCAGTAATCAATTACATGAGCGTAGGCAGCTTACGGTTAAATTTGATGAGAATAAGCAAGAGATAAAAGAGCTTTTCGGGTTGTGCAAAGATTTAGGAAACGGACTGTATAGTGGCTCATTGAATAGCTAAGAACATAAGCTCTTGAATGGTGCATGGCTTGTCAATGTAAAATGAGATTGAATGGCAGGAGAATCGATAGAAGTTTGGCACATTTTAGGTGGTCAGTTTTTTATTATCAACTCTGGAAAATATAAACCTCGGGAACGATTTATAACAAGTATATACTATAACTATATAGTATATTCAAGATTGGCTATGTCAACGAGCAAAACTGAGCAATCTTTGTCGAAGATATGAGGGCACGGTGTCTTTCTTTCATTCTTAAATTTCAAGTCAGCCGAGAGTTATATTACCTGAATATTATTAGAAGTGAATTAAAGTTTAAAGAGATATGAATTTACAAGTTTCTTAATATAAAGAATTCCAGATCATTATAAGGCCATTTATTTTTCTCAATTTTATTTAAAAATTTGTATTCAAGCATAATTGTGGAAATAATATAATCCATTTCATTTTGAAAGTCTTTGCGTTTATTACTAACATAGGGTTTACCTATTATAGTTAGGAATCTGCTTCCTAATCTAATGATATTTCAGAAAAGTAATGACTTTCACATAATTTGATAATATGCATTATAATCAATGTAAATCCTTAAATTGATGAAGACTAGCAGATATTTATTAATGCCATTTTGCAGTAAAAAATAGCGATCGATAAGCTTGTTTTCATGATGGGTAATAGGCCTATTATAGTTCAGTATATCGGTTAAATGAAAATTGTAGTTTTTCAGAAAATGTCAGTCTTTTGCATTCTATAAATGCGAGTTAAAGGTTGGACTCCATGTTTTATTTGAATCCCCGTAAATGTGGCGGGAACTCCGTACTCTTGAGGCCATGATTCTTTATCCTTCATAATGTGCACCATCAGCTCTTTATATTTGCATTGTGGCGCACACTAGCCTTAAAAATGTTATTTGCCAATCAGCATGCTGTTATTACATGCAAACTCTCGAAAATATCAGTTCATAGGGTGCCTGAAAATCATAATCATGGTTGTTAAACTAATAGTAAAAGCAATTTTACTTCCCATGGAAAGAGATAATTATTTAAATGCAGCATTGAGTTGACATATTTATTAACTTGGAGTGTTATGTCTCAATATCTATGTTCAACACAAATTGAGACTCTCTATGTCACACAGACTGAGGTGGTCCGGAGACCTCGCGAGCACCAGACTCAACTAGCATTGGGAATGCCTGTGCCAGGGCATGGATTCTCAGGGCCACGAAACAGAGGGCGACCAAAGAAAACATGGAATCACCAAGTGCTATAGGATGTTAAGATCATTGGAGCCGCAGTCGCGGATGCAATGGACCGCTTGAGATGGAAGAGGAAAATTAGGCCGCCCCCTTTACTCACCTTTTAAGGTAAGCAAGGTGAGCATGGATTTGATAGTCACTCCACCAATCATGCATATATTCTACGATGCTCAATGCACACAGGCGTGTAATCAATGTTACAATTTTACTACATAACAAGGTTCTAATATCAATTGAATGGCTGTATTGTCGGAGGGATAAGAATAACAAGCAGCATTCACGCAATGCTTAATTTAAACAAATGCTAGTTATGATACAAATCTGTTTTTTAAATCCAGGTTCATATTTAGGTTTGTGCATTGTTTCAAAATTTCGTTTTCGAAGTTGGTTTTGAAGCCACACACTTGAACATGAACTTTATGCTGTACTTTGTCATACACGCAAGCTTGGTTGAAAAACCTTTGTTTTAAGCATGTTTTCATGATCGTGGTTTTAAGTCTACAACATTTTGAAGCATTCTTTTTAATAGACAATTATTACAAACAATAATAGAGATAAAATGATGCAGAATAGTTGATAAGTGCTTTAGTTTTATTTATAGAGAGACCAGATTAAGACAAGTGAACCACTAATCCTATTGTCTATATCCATGTATTAGATAAGCCATATCCATGGCTTGTTACAAAGTCGAAAGCGAAGACTACCTTCAAGAATTTGAGTAGCATCAGCAAATAGAAGTGGCATGATATAAACATGCAATATAGTAGACTTACGAATAACATCTTATCGACATTATAGGTGCTCTATTTTACACATCGAAACAGCTGGAGAGGCTGCCGACACATTTAATTGATTGCTCAATCGCTTAGAGACGATGGGAAATGCTGGAATACTCGTAAAACAACAAAAACAGCAATAAGGATAAAGACCCAAAAATACAAAAAACACTTCAAAAACATGGCTTTTGGAACCCAAGCACACCGGTTTCTGCTGGGAGAAATCTATTTTGACTAAAGATCAATTGAAAGCTCTAAAAAAACCTGCTCGAGGAGACTGCTCTGCGTGCATCAAAGTCTTAGAAATTGTAATTGGGGCCTGCACAAAATGTGCTCACCTTAGAGGCAAACAAGCTTGCATTATGTATATTGTTGTTCGATACAATGTCTGCGGTGTTATCATATCATATTTCACTAAAATTATGATGAATAAACATGATAATATAACATACAATATCATAGTAGAAATATTAATTGATTTTGCCATTTCAGGAGTTTGCGTCAAATATTTCAAAGCAATCAGGTTGGTTTTGAATATCAGGATCGGCCTGTCTGAAGCCAAGCCGATTTATTGGTCTATCAGAAGCTGCGGCTAATATCTTCCAATCCTTTAATTTGCATACTTTGAAATTCAATTAGATATTGTAATAATGAATCATATGACATAGGATCAGAGTTTTAATGAAAGAGACGTTCAATTTTACTAATGGATATCACGAAAGTCTTAACTGCTGACCTCAGGATTGACCTAATTGCTCCCAATTTCTCTGACAGAATTACACTGGCATTTTTATGTTTTTCATGGATGATAGAATCATCATATGAAACAGACCATAAACTTATTTTCTTCCTAACCAACATTCCTGCCCATATCAAGAGGATGTTAGCGGTAGATAAAAGTGAAAGTAATTATTTTCATGCCTGCCGCAATAACACAAAATGTTTTCTTTTGTTTTGATATGAGAACTTAAATGAACTGATTTCCATCCAAAACATCAGCTTGGAATTTCGTTGTTACTTTGCCAACTCTCTCGGTTTTCATGAAGTTGATATCTCAAAGGGATATAAAAATAACTGACCAAAAAAGAGTAACAAATATTTGAATTTGACCTCAGATGCACCCACACAGAAATGAGGTTATTTTTATTTAGCGATGGATTTATTTAATTATTTTCTCTTGAGATTGCATTTAAAAGCATGAACTTCCATTCGCACAAACCGACTGACCAACCTCCAAGTTTGCTAGCAATTCTCGTATAAAAGCCCGTGATCGCAAGAAGTAAATTAATTATCAGAAAGTAATGGATCTCACTTGAAAACAATTAACAAAAAAGCATAAGGGAGCATGTAAAAACATCGATCTCATGGTTCTTCAAATTATGCTAGGACTTTTCAGCACTTTTAGTTCCAAATTTGTTTCAGAATATTGTAAAACTTCAGTAGTGAATTCAACCTAACATCGTGAGAAGTCATAAACTTTTACCTATCACAAGTAATTTACTAGTGACATATTCATTATTTGATATCATTTTGTTTTAACTTATTCTCAGTAACTTTTTTCTTTAGATATTTCACGTTTTCCCCAAAATTATGTTGTAAATATCTTTTCCATCAAAATAGCCAAATCATGACAGTCCAAATACCAAGCCGGAAAACCTTATGTGCACACTTGTGGTCATGCTAATGCACATTCTTATTTCTTGCATTAATTCAATGAAGACATTGAACGAATAAATCTTATTATAGAATTAATGCAATATTTTTTATGATTATTGACTTGTGCTTTTCATGTCGGTCACATTTTAGTTATTTTGTATTGAATTCTTATCCCTACTATTCGTCACCCGTGATCATGAAGATCCCTAGATTAAGGAAAAAATTTCTATCACTCTTTACATCATGTTTCGCGTCAGCAATAATCCGATGCTTCTTTGTCTGATATTTTTACAATCGGTCTTTTGATCTATCCGGATCTGTCCTTAGCTGAACGTGCTCTTGACATGGAAAGTTATGTATGAGGGTATTTTGCCATTCACAAATTCTTTTACAACGTTGAAAACAGGACTGAAATCTGTCTCGCTAGCATATCTGTTCCTGTATTCATCAACATGTGACATAACATCTTTTGTAGGACGATGCTTCCAAATACTTCCTAGCTCAGTGAAACAATATGATCAATTTCACCTCTTCTGCACTTTTGGTCCCGCATTGTGTCTTCTATCCTCAATCTTATGATTTCATATTTTCACCTGTCATTCAGCGATGCGGTGGAATTTATGGAATTTTGAACTACAATGGAGATGGTGACATAATATAATTGAAATGTTGATGACGGCGTGGTATAATCAAACCCATCATTGATTTCAGAGGCTGTTGAATTTGAGGAAATATTGCAGATTAGCTTCCGACTGCGACAAATATTAAATATATAAATTCCATATTGTTATTTGACACTGATTCGTGTTCATCGCCTTGTATATGAGTACACCTCATCGATAAGAAGATCGGGGAAAACCAATCAGATAAATGTCAATTTTAATTAATATTCTACACCAAACCGATGGGTAATTGGGACTTCGAAGGTTTTATCTGTTTTTCAACAAAGTTAATTTGATTTTCAGTCATGTGTTGTTATTTTATTATATCTATATAATGTTTTGTTAGGAATGAGGTAAGTTAATAGCACATAACTGAGGACTCAGAAACGTATATTTTCATTATTCTGTAAAATGAACATGAAATGAAAAGAAGAGGAGAGATGTCCTCATGAAATCAAAAATTCCTTTGTAAATATAAAGATTTTATGAAGTGAATGACAATCAACGTAAAATCATTCGTTGGGAAGAACATATCGGATCAATGAAATTATCAATTCCAGTTAGGGTTCGAAAACCATGTCGTGATTTGCAATGTGCTTCTGTGTTTTCTTTCCTTAGAAATTCCTAAATGATCTCATTCTTACTTAAAGATTTACTTATGCAAATTAGTATTGGTTTTCATAACATATTTCCAACTTCTTAAGTGTTTTTGGCTTTTAGGATTTGATGGTTACTAAATGCACACTTATGTTCAATATTGTCTATCACTTCATATATGCATACATTGATGTAAGTCACGATTACCCTATGTTGTATTTTACCTAATATGAACTTCTAATATCAATTGAATGGCCGTATTGTCAAGAGGACAAACGCTGCATATTTATCGTAATCTCTTATTTAAAACAATATTTTATAACTTCGTTTGAACTGCACGAGTACATAATGACTGCGTGTGATCACTTATCCCAATCAAATGATTTTGTGGTTAAACGCACGCAAATCTGGCGCAGTTATTTCCATCACTAATTTTTCATTCTTTCTTATATGGACGACAAACAGCTGTACAATGATTTTATCTCTAAAATGATATTAAATGGATCTATCGAAACCTTTTTTCTTAAATGAGCTCACAGGAGCCACATGTGACCTGTGGTCATTTCATCACCAAATGCTCATTGGCAATGAAGTGTGATTTTCTTGTTGATGCGACCATAAATATTTGTCAAACAAATTACTCAAAACTGCTACTATCATTCGTTATAGGCTGTCTTTTTCATAAATATTTCCTTTTGATCATGCATCCACAAATGCGATCACAAAAAATACAATGCATGTGCATAGTTCGAGTTCAGATGAGGAGAGTGACATCTCATGGATGGTCCATATCACCACAACGAAATTCCATCAACAGTAGGGGTCTTGTTTGCCATCTTGCTGATCTGATCCATTATGATGATAAATAGACCAACCACTAACCGTAAATATATCTGTTTATTCTCGCAAATGGACGCTTCTCTTGATAAACCCGTCATTCAGATGTGATAAGAAACAGGGAACCAATTTCAGATACAATTCACGGTTTATGACTGACCTTCTGAATAGAAACTCGATACAGATGACGTGCGTGAATATAAACACAGACAACCTCTTAGAAGGTCATGTGATGATTTGCTTTAATGCGAAATTGTCAAATAATTAAATGGAAAATCAGCACAGATAATATGAAATACTTCCATATGACACTACAAACAATACGGATTTCATATGATCTATGTTTTATTGGCGCCTAAATAAATAAGTTATCAAACAAATGGTCAAAATTTCGACACTTAATTTATATCATTCTTTTTTTAGTCACGATCTCATACATTCAGATCGGTATGAACCCATGATCTCGGAGATTTACCAAGTCTCAGGGAAATCAAGGGTGCGACGACATAGAATATAGGCACCACCAAGGAGTGCTGACTACAACAAGTCGGGTATGTGGTGGTTCCCGGGGATCATGTCTACGTATGTCTTCAACCTTGATGTATGGGCACCTAATGCACCAACGATTATCGGCACGACTAAAGTCTCTGTGTTCCACAGTTTCTTTATTTCTAGCTTCAAGTCTTGATACTTCGTAATCTTGTCTTTCTCCTTCTCTTGTATATTTCGGTCATCAGGAACTGCGATGTCTATAATGAGTGTCTTCTTTTGGGTCTTATCTACCACTATGACGTCTGGTCTTCTCGCTTGAATGTAGTGATCCGTGCGCATTTCGAAGTCCCAACAGATCTTGATGTCGGGCGTCTCTATCACTGTCTGAGGCTCGTATTTCCAATATTGCTCCTCCACTCATTTTCCTTTCTCCTTGCAAATTGCTATGTGAATCGATCTAGCAACGTCACTGAGTCTGTGAAGACTCTGTTCCTGCTAGCTTCGAGCAACCGGTTAGGATATGAGAGACTGTTTCATCTACTGCTTTGCATAATCTGCATTTCGGATCAGTACTTGTCTTTGTGATATACGCCTGGTGTGCTTTTGTCTTCGCAGCTTTATCTTGTGCGGCTTTTAGCAGAACTTCTGTTTCAATTTTCGACTTCACCTCTTTGAGCCATCTGTATTGAGTATCATTGGTCGTCACGTCTTCTGTCTGCCTCGGGTACTATCCATGTAGAGGTTTCTTATGCCGTGTCTTTTGTCGGTTCTTAATTTGCATTGCTTTCCATTCCTGGAATCGTTCTTTTTTTCACCTGTAAGTGTCATCTGATTTCACCACCGCCAGCAGTGGATCATCAATGCTAAAGTTCCTGTCTTCTTACTCGAGTACGTCGCGGATGTTCTTCAATCCTCCACCTCCTAGTCTTCGTGGCAGATATAGGCGGTCGACATCAGATCTTGGATGTAAACCTTTGTACATATTAATCATCCTCCTTGTTTTACAGTTTAATTTTTCCATTTTTCGGACAGTCCGCTTGACGATTCCTCCTGTGTAACTTATCACAGGGACTGCGTAGATGTCAATAGCGTTCATTTCATACTTTGCTTTTAGCTTCGATTTCAAGATTTGTCTCAGTCGCTTTTTGTATTCTTTCTTGGCTTTTTCTTCAGCTTCGTGTTGCATAATACAAGGTATACCAAGGTATTTATATCCACCTTTGCTGATATCATATGTAATTCCTTCCTCAATTTGTAAGCCCTGTGTTGCCTCGCTTTACCTCTATTGATAATCAACCACGAACATTGCTGAATATCTTTGTCGAATAGATGCTGTTGATTTCTGCTTCTTTCTTGCTATACGTGGTACGTCCAATAAGTTTCCGGACTAATGTAGAAAAACTGAAAATCTTTCAATTCTGACATGATGGATCATTCATTTGGCATATATAGGTTAGGATGGTGTGCAAAATTTCAAAAAATTTCCATTTTTATTAGTCTGCAGGCACATTTTAAAAAACAAACGAAATTTCGATTATTTTGATGAACGTAAAAAGAAATAATATCTTTTTTTGTGCATGACAAATTCATTCGTTGATTGTTGTGTTGTTTAAACATTTATCAGCGAAAGTACTCTGATGTAATCAGATAAAAATAATAGGTCTTGATAAGTTCCCTTTTCAAGTCAATTTCCCTCATCTTGAACACACTTCAAAGCATCTTGAAGAGAGAAATTTACCAAGGATTTCGCGAACGGCTTCTTCCAGATCAGAGTTGTGTTCAAATGATTGTCCACACAAATGTCTCTTCAGAGTTCTGTATCACTAGAAATCTGATGGAGAAAGGTCCAGGCTTTATGAGGATGGGCAACCATTAAACCAGCATCGTTGATAGCATATTACGCGATACCGGATGTTTGAGAAGGAACGTTATCTTCGAGGAAACAATAGGGTAATGAACGAGGATTCCGGGTAGTTGTTTGAGCTTTTTGAATGGGAAGTCAATCGATTAAAAGTTGTGGGGAGTCTAACCTGAAAACATGAATGGGAACTGTTTGTAATGAACGCATGTAACGACAGAGCGTCCTTCCAAAAAAAATCATCAAGCACAATCTCTGTTGCGTTGAAAGACAAAACAGTTGTCGGCATCGTCAATGATTAGATCTCGATTCCCCTGGATAGGTCTCTTCGATTCGGATGATTCCCGTTTGGAAGATAGATTGTATAGAGAAGAAGTAGCTTCAGCGACAGTAAGAAAATATTAAGAATAAAACGCTTCCTTAACTCTTCAGTGATACCCAGATCCTCTCGGCAAGCCTACAATCGTCTTACACGCATGTCGGGTGCAAGAAATCGGGAGCCGCGAGAAAAGAAACTGCGTGCTGACTTTTCGATGTCCATTTACTTTTCTACGAGGCTCCCCAACACTTCCAAGGGATACATTCATCTCCTCACCAAGAGTTGTACTTGGTTATGCGTGTATCCTTATTCAGAAGCTTTTCCGTCGGCTCGGACTTCGTGGTTGTCACTGCTTCGGAAAGCCTACCTTCAGGTGAATCAACAGTGATATTCTGTCGACTTCGTCTAAACTCTGCCGCTCAAAATTCGATAGTCGACCTTCATCTCTACACAGGTGCCATTTTATCCAGCATTTCGTGATTCTGATTGCTAAGAACACACAGACGAATTGCACACCTGCATTCAATCTTTTCAATGCGAAACTCAAGTGAATACATTGTTGCAGAGTTGTGATTGATTTCACATCGAACTTCATTCGAGAATGGACGGCTGCGTTATGAATAGAGGTAGCTGACAAAACTGAATGCTGCATTCTTGTGCGCCTTAATATTATTAACTATCCAACGTAGCAGATTCTATTTGATGCATTGTCTTCCTCTATATCTATTGATAACCCTGAAAATTCATCAAAATAATCAAAATTAAAAAATAATTTTAAATGTTTTTTAAAATAGGCCTGCAGGCTAACAAAAAGCGAAAACTTATAAAACTTGGCATGCCATCCCAACCTACATATGCCAAATTAATGATCCATCATGTCAGAATTGAAAGATTTGCATTTTTTCTACATCAGTCCGGAAACTTATTGGACGCACCACGTATAATTTCAAGTGATCCATGTAGAGTAGGTGAGATTGATCTTGCTGCCATCTGCGAGAGTATATTCCTTCCCAACCTTTTTGAGACCTTCACTTAGTGGATTTAGTGCCACGCAGAAGAGTAATGGTGATAACGCGTCACCTTGAAATATCCTTCTTCTTATCCTAACTTCACCGATGTCTTGCTCGTCGAACGTAAGTGTAGTTGTCCAAAGTTTCATCGATGCTTGAATCATGCTTCTCAATGCGGTGTTGATTTTGTACATTTCTAGGCATTTCATACTCCATGAATGTGGCACAGAATCATACGCTCTTTCGCAATCGATCCATGCCATCGCTAGATGTATATGTCTTCTTTTGTTGTCTTTTGTATTTTATGTTATTACTATCATACTTATGCTTCACAAACAAAGACCAGGGGCAGGAAAATAATAGTTTCTCTAATTGTTCATATTTTTATCAATTTCCGCTATTTTAACGTGTGTACAATATTCCAAATTTATTTCTCGATCCGTCTCACTTTTCGGTCTGTTTCTTAGGCATAGTGAAATTAAGTATCAAATAAAGCTTCTAAGCCCCAAAGACGTGAGCTTTTTCACACCCTCTGAGACATGATGAGGTGACAGTGGACCCCTTTTACAAATTCTTAGGTTACCGGTACCTGCTTAAATTGAAATCAAAACATTGCGAAAGTAGATTTAGAGTAAAACAATGATGTCTACAGCTGATCGATGCATTTAATCTTTCGGATATCTTCTAGTAAACACAAACGAAAATGTGCTGTTCCTATAAGTCAGCAGTATTTACCACAACGTCAGCTGTATTAGGAAGCGGTTTCACAATGTTTACTGCTATAATGCAGCAATAATCCTCGCATGGATAATTTTTACTGAACTTGATTTATTCCGTGTATCAGAGCCCTTACTTAAGTTCATTATTTTAATTTATTTATTATGTAATTGTTCTAATTCCATCCCTACTGGAAATAGGCCTAACAACGCCATAACTACTACACTTTTAGACTCTCAAAATCGGTTGCGACGTCAAAGGCCTTTGAATAGTCGTAGGCAGCAACCCCAACAGCATCAATTGAACTATCATCTAGACGTGAAGTAATATAGTCATGCAATGAAATCAAAGCACTGCAAGTGGAGGAATTCGCTCGAAACCCAAATTGGCAAGATTCTTACATGTAGTTGTCGATAAACCTTGACAACTAAATAAATGCCCGGAATCCTCATTTAACTGATTTTAACCGGTTAAAAATATAATTGGTTAACCGGTCCCAACCATGAAGTGGACGGGTTGACTATTAACTGCGGGAAACTGGGGGAACTATTAATGTGATGATAGCATTTATCTTGAACATTGATTTATGCTGAGCTATTCATGGACGGCAAACCAGTCTTGTGCGATCATGGGCAAAAGCAAAACATTCGCATTTTGCGATTTTCTAACGGAACGCATATGCACGACTATGATATAGACAGTAAAGAAATGAATTTCACTCATTATGCACCAAATCATTAAGCACTAAAAAATTTTACTTTCGGATGAAAAATGATTTAGTGCATTTGAAAAAATGCATGATTTCCATTTCATATGAATAAACGCATACTACTACTATCCTGTTAAACTGTCAATTTTGACATTAACAATGTTATTATGATGCATTCATATCTTATACAGGTTTAGACCTCAAGGGTGACATCTAAGCTCTAATCAATGAAATAGTAATTTCAATCTTGACATTGAATTTCATTAGTGACATTATGACTTAAAATAAAGAAAAATGGAATTCAAGAGGGAATGTATGGCATTTGTCCAAGATATCTCAATGTCATTATTGAAAGTCTCTTTGTCTGTCATGATTTCACTTTGCCGATAACTTCTACGCTATGTCCTCATAAATTGCTAAGTTCTTTCGTGATCTTCTGACTATCCCTATTGAAATCCAAAGCCTGTAAAACAATTCATTGATATTTGCTATCTGAATGCAATTCAAACAAATCACATTAAGATTCAAGAAATTCCGTTCCATTGTAAATTTCGTCATTATACCTACTATAAATGCCGTTTCAGTATGAACTTCTTCCGTTCTGATGGATGTATAAGGAGCGCCGTCTCCATGTGTTTTCATTCCGTTGTTCGCCCATTTCATCAAGTTTTGAAGGCCACAATGACTGGACGAGGCAAATGCGACAAATGACTTGGTAAAGAAAGCACTAAGCCTCATTGAAAGGTATTGCGCGATCCAAGTCATCACAAAGCCAGCAATCCACCGTCTTGCTTGTCGAGCTGGTGTCAAGCGAATATCTGATTTGATTTTTGAAGAAAACAGAGGTGTTTTGAAGGTCTGTTTTGAAAACGTCATCCGTGATTCTGCTACTTACACGGACCACGCGAAAAAAAGACTGTGACTGCAATAGATGTCGTGTACTTGCTGAAGCGTCAAGGCCGTACATTATATGGATTTGGTGGGTAACGCGATTTTCCTTAATGACCGCCTCCTCGAGTTTCTATCACGTGCTACCAATTAATGCGGCATCGGAAACTTATCCAAAGAACTGCGCTTCAGCCTATACCACTCCAAGGAAGTTACCGCATCAACTGTCTGAATGATGAGAGGGGGCAGGGACGAACATAATGCACCAGCGTGGTTGAGAAATAGCGTCCTTCAGACGTTCTGCCAGAAAGACCCAATCAAACTTGGACAAAGTTGAAGCAGATTGCTGTGGTCAAGAACGTTGATGGTGATGGCGCGTTTTATCAGACTCATTGCCAAGTTAAACATCATCATACGTGAGATAGCAGTGATAAAGTTTACCAACAAGGAGACACGCCGCATCAAGTACCGATTCACGGATCACGTTTTCGTGCTTCTTATAGGTAAACAATTCGCTGCCATGATGAAGCTGCACGATGTGCTCACCCCGCTGAACAATTATCCCTCCAATGCCGAGCATTTCACTATGCCAACCAAAGATGCCGGGTCACATAGGGGCTGTGCGACTTGCTCTACCACTTTAGTGGTAAAACCGGCAAACACACTCTGTTCTTCCCTGAAAGAGCTGGTGGCCACCCTCGAGAAGTTTGTCACTAAAGTGGTGCCAACAAGCCATGATATGAAAACTTGTCAGCAGCAGCAGTGACAAGACAGCCTCGAAACTCACTTTAGAGTGTGTCTCCAGTGCTAGCAAGTCGATATTTCTTTACTTATTCAACAAGCCGTTCAACCAAGCGTCCCAACTACATCAAAACGGACTGTTGGCACTCACAGAGAACCAATAATTGATTTGAAGGGGTCTTTCAAGGACGAATGGTCTGTACACGTACATCTACTTCAACCACGTGTTTGTGTGGAGAGGTGGGAGGAGCGGCTAAAGAAAATTACTAATTTGTAGGCGGTGCTACACAATAGCATAGAAAGTGCGACCAAGTATTTAAGCATTAAGACTGTGGAGTGGCCAACAGTACGCTTCACGCCGGCGGCGGATGACCGTGTCAGCCTGTCCATCTCTCACCCTACGTAACAGTCACCTTGAGTGATGAGCTACGTGATTGATATCTTGGCTTTTGATCAAGTCACTTTTAGTGGGATGATCACGGTCACTTCCTCCGGTTTCAGTTCCTCATCGCGCCGGATCAAATTCCTCTACCTCTACTCCAACCTTGGTGAGTATGTCCTGATCGGTGATACACGAGCACCTCTTCTGACTGTGCTGCTGCATAATTGCCCCAATGTGGTCGACTGGCTTTTCAAGAATCCCATGTACATCAAGGTGATTACCCCGGAAATGCTTGATATTCACATAAAAATTTATGATGGTGCGGGTAAACTGATCCCATTCCACAAGGGCGCAGTGATCAGCATCCATCCGGTTGCACTTCCGATGGCGTGAGTCAGCCGGCGCTATGCAATGATGAAAATTAACAAACACTATTGCTACTGCTTCTGATGTCCGACTCATTCAAGCTATACTTGCCAAGTGATGCTTCCGTGGAGAAGCACATAAGTAACAATCCCTCGCATTACACAACTGCCTTTATTGACCCCATCCAAGTGAGCTCTGATCGTGGCGCGGGCTGGGAAATTGGTGTTGAGTCCGACAGTGACATCGGCGACCAAAATGAAGAGGCGAGCATCACAATTACATGTGTTCGGAAACAGCAGAAATTGGTCAATAATGTTTACCCAGTGAAGCATAATGTGTTCAGAGGCCAGAAATGGAACTACATCTGACAACGGTTCCCCTACATTCCAGAAGAATAACGCTGAGGAAGTAGATCGTGGTCTGCGTTTTGGTCTTCGGTAATTGAGAAGTTAGTGATCTTTGTGTGGTTCAGTGGGTAATAGGTGTTCAGCTTCATCAGGCCGCGTGTATCCCCGCTAATGATAGCTGGATTCATCTCTGATCGGCGCATCTCCAGGACCACCTTGCCAAATGTGATCCTACAGTCCAGTACGGTCTGATACGAGTTGAGTGCAAGTTAAGCATTAGCCGGAGTCAATCGCATGTGCATGTCTGTCTGGGAGATCAGGTAGAGCGGTTGACGCAGAAAGTTTCATTGTTCCATAAAGCCCTTGTGGAGTATCATGAAGCGTTCCCACCTCATCGCGCTACCAACCCAAGGGAAGTATGTGGGTATCCCGGGTGGATCTACATAATGATAGGGAAGTAGCCGAGGTAAGGAAATCACTGTTGACCGCCCATCCCCTGCACTTTCCAATTCTTCTCCCCTGCTTTGATCACCGCTCCGTCCGGTTTGGTGATTTTTAACTTGAGATAGTGTTCCGTGTTGCCCAGCACATGGAACTCAATCGGCCCGCCATCATCAATGTTGGGGATTGGAAAATTTTTTAATTCTAAGCTGATAATGTCTGTCTGGATAGGCAGCTCATCAGAGATGCACACGGCCAAATTCTTCACATCCATAACGTCGTCTTCTTGCTTACTTTCCGACGTTTCTTGCCGCGCGGCGCCTTTGTGCCTCTGAGAAGATTCCTCCGATTGCGTAGAGAGGGGTCAGCGGAATCGGCTGTGGTGCCGAGCGCATCTCTACCAAATTGAGGGAGGCGCTCTCCACATCCGCGGCCTGGCCCAAAGCGTGATTACCGGCCCTTCTCAAGAGGAGAAGCCAGCTCCCTCATGGGAGAGATGTGAGTAGAACGCAGTCACTCTCTTCATTGCTGTTTTTTTACAATGTAGGCACATTTTTACTTAAGACCTCTGGCTTGCTGCATGGGGGTCACTATGCCGTAGGCAAGCGCTAATTGAGGACGGATAGACCAGCCACTTGATCTACACCCAGCGCTCCCCATTCTGCTGCTGGCACCGACGAACACGTTCCACCATGAATGACTCATCATCACCACTGCGGAGGATGGGTTGGATCTCGAGACGAAAGAACCTGCCCTAAAAGAACTCGCCATTATTGTCTTTCAGCCGGTAGACTGGGGGCTGGTACTTCGCATCAACCTCTGCCATTGTGCATACCTGCGAACGGCATGTTGAATGAGGTCTTCCGCTCGAGAGACGTTGTGTCCTCCAGCAACTCACCACCCTAGTTGCATGGCGGATGAAGCCAGTTGGCTGCATAGGATCAACGAAATAGTATGGTAGGGTTTCGGGTTGCCGAGGGAGATGACATGACGGAGTTTCTCCTTTTGCCTTTTAATATTTTCCGGGGATCGCCTTGCTGGACGTGGTCGGCAGTGACGCGTGTGTAATCACTGTGCAGGTGGTAGAGTTGCTGTTGATCTGGTTAGCGCACACGGCTGAAGCTTGTTATTTGGTTTTACTCCTCCTCCAGCGTGGCCACTAGTCTTTGGAATGTAGCCGTCATGCTAAAAGGTTTTGTAAATCAGCATAGGGAGGGCAGGATCTGGTTGAATAGGTTGCTCCGAAAGCGGTACGCGTCAGCGCACTCGTGTGTAAAATCACAGAATAGGTAACCGATGGGGGGGGGTTCGTAAACGCCTCGAAGACTTCAATCATCGCTTTGGTTTTCAATCATCGCTATCTGCCGGGCTAGAAATTCCACTTGGTTTTTGTCACGCAGGTTTTTGAACAGAATGTTGTACTGGGTATTCAGACTATGCGTGCGCGATTCTGTGATAGCATGAAAGGAGTTCTCCGCAATGACGATGATAAAACATGGCTTATGATGGGCCACCTTGGTGAACATAGCGGTGGTGCACGTCTCATCCAAAGGATCATCCACTACCACAAAGTCGTGGGGCTGGATTTCGCTGGTGTGAATGAAGTCCGCTCTGGTGACCCGATTCTCACCGTGAGATCACATGTACAAACTGCGACCAAGTATGAGACATGTGTAATGGCCATGCCTCTAGTCGTCCACAGTTTCCGGTTTCCAGTCAGAGTAAAAATGCGTACATCATCCGCCAGCTTAACAAATGACCTGTCGAGGGTATAATCAAAGACGCGGAAGAGATCTTCCCCATTCCCGTATCTGTCTTGCCAGATCTTCGATGTAGCGATGCCAAAAAGGTTCGATGTCCTTTACAGGTGAAATGGTCAGGTCCGTATCAGACACCGTCTTCGTAACAGAATACATGTCGGAGAACTTGATGAAATGAGCGAACGACGGAATGAAAACACGTGGAAACGGCGCTCCTCGTATATCCTTCAGAACAGAATAAGCTTAAGCTGAAACGGTATTAGCCGAGATACATCGGCCAATGAGGAGCGAGAAAACCATGAATTCCAATTTCAGCCTCGGAGTGGTACCGTTCAATGCGCCTCGGTGAGAGGATTCAGAAAATGTACGGCTTGCCCCACTTTGTGCCAGTCCGGACCGGTCTTTAGACATCTCTGTTCAGGAGGGGGAGGTCCTTATTTTTTAGGACACCTCCTTAGCAGTAGCGTCTTCTCCGTACCTTCGAGGCCTTCAGCGCATCCTCAAAAATAATTTTCCAACAATTATAAAAATGAAAAGTGTCATCATTCATTTAAATTCGATAGCCTCTCGTGATAGCTGTGCACAGCTTTCCGGTTCAAAATCAGAGTCACAACCTCAAGAGTGAACAGTTTTGCAGCACGTGCTTGAATCACAGCTGTTTTCTTAGAACAATTAGACACACAAGCTAGTCGTGTGTTCAGACGGATCACTGATGTTCAGACAGCGAAAGAGAGTTGTGCGCGTGTGAGGCAGTAAGCGCACGCACCCGCGTAAATATTAGCTTTCCCGATAGACATGATGCTTTGCCTTCTCCAATTTTTGCAATGAAATTCTACACAATTCTTGATCGAGGCGCGATGCCTAAATATAGTAAGGGAAGCGCAACCCAATTGTTCCTAGCTTCGCTTAATGTGAGAGAGGCCACCACGTCAATAGTAGCAGATGGATGACGTTCAGACAAGACTACGATCAGATGATGAGCGTTCTCCAATGAATGCAGAGTAATGCATCTGACTCGAACACTCAGATTCGGCAGAATTCCGTAATTATTTTTACGTGATTAATGTGACGCTATGTATAGCACTGCAGATGAGATCATAGCTACGCCTTTCGTTCGAAGGGAATATACTGAAAAGATGACAGTCGGCAAGCAAGGTAGGCCAACACCTGATATGAAATTGAAAGTACTCACACAGAAAGAAATAAGAAATACACAAGACATTTCAATGCATAAAAATTTCAAACATGTGAGTGGCTGACCGGCCGTTAAAGACGCAAGAAACTGTTCGCCTTGCCTCCTTTTTTCTCGAGAAAATGTGGTCTGGACAGAGAGGGAATATAGTGATCTCAGCTCCTTGAGTAAGGCAGTTAAGCGACATGAGCAATCACTACTCATGTGCACTTTCACTTGGCCTTAAAAAATGTTCGGGAAATTGTTATTGAAAATTCAGCTTTTATGAAAATTAATGTTGTAGCATAAAAAATGACTGGTATAGAAATAGTATTTCAATGCCGAGTGAAGGCCTATGGTCTGGGAGCACGCGACGTCACTGCTCCTTAGTCATTTGCCAGTGAAAAGTCAATTTTTGAAAGCCATGATTTTCGGACTCGGAGACATTTCTCAGAAAGGGGGGAGGTCTTTCGAAATAACTTTTGCTATAGAATCCGTCACGGACCAGAAGCGGAACTAAAACGGAAGAGAGAATTTTTTTATGTTAGAATCCACCCAGGCCACAATACGGAACCAACAAGGGACAGGAAATTTTTGTCTACATTTTTCCAGCGAGTTAGAGAAAATCTGTACCTGAGGTTCCACTTGGGGTAGTCGAACACGCTGAATGGAATGGCGGCAGTCCTGCATCGATCCGAGTCCAGGAAGTGGGTCAAAGTGGCCCGCTGTCCTACAACTGCGCATGGGGGTTGCAGATCGAAAATTTTTCCACCTAGTCAATTTTCCAACACTATGATTTTCAAACTCAGAAAGATCTTTCAGATGGGCGAGGGAATCAGCGAAGAGTCTTGTAAGCTATTTTCCAGGAAAAATTCGGATTTGAAATTAACCCTTTACTGCATGACGTTGTACGAGTACAACAACGAATTTCAACGCTTTCATTGATCAACCAATAGGATTGCTCTATTTTGTGAGTGCGATTTGATTAGTTGATAGAGCTGCGGTGGCACTTCCACACGCTAATCGATGCATTCTGCTTTCATCTAACGCCACGAAGAGGCTGAACGTGACTTGCTGCACCCGTCTGGAGTCAAGGTGGTTGTCCGAGTAATTGACTGATGTTTTATTTGAAGTCAAAGGTATACAGCTTCGTAGATTTTTATCCTGATAGAATCGATCACTAACTAAATGCATGAGAAAAATCATAGTATTTCACCAACAGCTACATATTCGGTTTCTGAGGTTTCCTTTGTTGTATATGTACAACACCATGCAACAACGGATAGAAGTAATATCGAGCGTTCTATAAGGATTTGCTCGTTATTAATCAAGTTCAGTAGCTAGGAGGCCACAATCGACATTAGTCCTTTGTATGTCAATTCTTGCTTGCAAGAAACCCTTTTATTTCAGATGTCTACCCGCCTCGCTCGAATATCTAAATCCTTGGCGATAGCAAGGATGCACGCAAATGATGCCGAGCTACTTATCCCGATTGGAGATGAAAGTGACGACGAGCATCTGAGTGATGACGTTCAGCAGTCAATCTCGCGTCGAATTATATTGGTAGTGAGCTGTCAGCACCTGTGCAGAGATTGAGCAGGAAAGACAAGGAAACCATTTCGGTGCAATGCCCAAAAATGAATGATGCACACAACACAAATTATGGGTGGAGTCGACCTCTCAGACATGTTGATGTCGCTATACAGAGTTAGAATGAAATCTCGCCAGTGGTACCACCACTTATTATTTTATTGTATCAACGTGGTGATCATTAACGGTTGGTTACTGTACAGACGACGTTGCACTTCTATGTCCATCCCCAAAAAAGACGTTATGTCTTTGCTGAAATTCCAAAGTTCCATTGCAAATAGTCTTTTATCATCCGGTCAACATCGTAAGAGAGGCCGCCCAGCATCACTAGGCAGAGATGACAAAGAGAATCTTCCGTCTGATCAGCATCTGCCGATTTTTATGCTTAAACAAGTACGCAAAACCGCTGTACACACTCATCAAATGTACTGGCTGCATGCTCAACTTCTGTATGCAACCAAAGCGTAACTGTTTTTACGAATCTCACACCATGTAAAAATTATATTTTTTGGTATATGACTTCGATGCATTTTACCCCCTAGTGAACTTTTATATGTGTGAACAAAGAGTCAGCGAACTTTTTGGATGACATTTTATTCAACCACTGTCGTTTTGCAGTCTTTATTGCATGATGTTGTACATATCCAACAAATAAATCTTTCCTCAATTAGTTGTTTTTCTTTCAGTAAGTAGATTGGGTTCCTTACATATGTTCATTACACACCAAAACGAACTTATATAAAAATATTGAGTTCGTTTGCTTGAGTTTTTCAAAATTCATGCAGTAAAGGGTTAAGGTCCCGAGAGTCAACCAAGTTGAGTCGAATGACGATGGTCCCAGGTCTTTACGTGGTCAAAAAGTAGGTTGAAATGTCTGCTAACCGGCCAGTTTTCACTACTTGCACACTGGAGCACTAGAACACACCATTCTGTACTTCTATTCTCCCCCCCCCACATTTCTGTTGTTGACAACCGCAAGTGTTGCATCGTCAACGATCTTCTCTTGCTCCTACGGGCAGTCTTACTAACGTGGCATTGCGTTGAGTGTGTGAAACTCCTCTTATCTGACTTGTCGAACATTTACAGCCTCAGAATTAGACAACTGCTCGTCATTGTTGTCTGTAGACAACAATACCACGAAGTTCATGATCACAGCTGTACCTTGTATTCTAACTGAGTATCCAAGACATTATTATTATTATTATGTATTGGGATGAGTATCCTTCATCCCAGGGTTCAAGTAAGACTTCTCAGTCGTGTTGTAGTGTCACTCAGTGACAGATCAAGTCTATTCTAAACCTAATGTGACTAACTTTGGTGAAATTTGATGATTTTCGAATAGAAGTACCCACCATTCGAATATCAATTGTTGATTTACAATGAATAAAGTGAGATAAGCGTTAGATCAATCTGCCATGGAAAAGCTGCATGCCTGGAAGAACTCAAACTCGAGAACAACCAAACAAGGTTGTCTAGCTCTAATTTGTCCATTTGTCATTTTGTCTAGCTCCTACAACCGGGCACTTTAAGGCTACTTGTTCAAAAGTGAATAAAGCTCACATTATTAGATTGCCTATTTCATGAATCCATCATTTGCGATCACTGATGTGAATGTGAATTAACAATATGAGACATCGAATATCCATTGTCGTTGATATATGACGTTCTCGTATCCTGATTGAGATAGGTGAAGTTAAATGCATAATACCCATTATTATCTGATATCTCCTCTATATTACGTTAACGTAATTCAATAAAAATGTAAATAATGGCCAATTTTTTAGGCAGTAACGCTCAATTACGGCCGAATTTTTATTAGCATGTACAATACACCAGTAAACAAGTAGAAGTATTAAACTCAATTGCAAATTAGAAAATGTCACAACAATTAGGAAAAGGTGCAATCGTGAAACGAACAATTGTTAAAAAGTGACTGGCATTGTGATTTTTGCATGAAAGTCGTTAACGGAAAAGAAACATTTGAAACATTTTCATTGCCATCCATCAGGTAGTTTTATTTTCGTCGTCAAAATCGTCGAAATTTTATTCAACGCTCGATCATCTTGCCTCCTGTCATATCGAGCAATACTCCTCTCATCCTTATGGCCTGTAGGCTAAGAGCACAAACTTCGTCATTTCGAAATCCGGTGTCTTTCAAAGTTCTGATGTATGTAGAGCGAACACAATGATTTGTGTATCCTTTAGAAAGTGAACACGTCACGGATATGCGAGCCATCATTCTACCTAATATGTCCTTTCCCAACACTTGATTTTCATAGTACCATTGATCATTCATTATCTCTTTTCTCGCCTTGGGAAGCAATGTATCCTTCTTACAGTGTCGAATCTTTGTTAAATATTGTTCAATTGCCGAATATGGACAAGACTTTCTTTCCCTCAAAAAAATGCTTTCATAAATGCGTCCTTGTTTTACAGAAGTATACTTCTTTTGAGACAACGAAGGTTTGTTATTTTTACTTTTCTGAGGACCACGAAGCGTCCAGTATCTTTTATTGTTTGAATCACCTTTTGCCTCTAAACTATCTTTGGAGAGGTTTCTCAAGCCTTCACGTCCTCGAAATCCAAAATACATTACAATAATATACCACACTTAATCTTGCAGTCTTGTTGGCGAACTTCGATCGAAGTAGGCATACATTCTACGCTCATCTTCTTTTTCTATAGCATCATAATGTTTGATGTCTTCGTCTCCTTTTTCAAGCCAATACCCAACCATTGATTTGAGCATGTTGTTAGCAATTGTAAATTCACACCCATTCAGTATATCTACTGAACGTGAAACTGGTGCATCAGTAAGGTAATTTGATATATCTGCCCTAATACAAACCAGTGTTGCTGGCTTGTAAGGTTTATTATCATTTCGCTTCAATGAATGATAAAATCGACGTAATCATTTATCCAAATCACTGTTACTCATTTCTTCAATTGATTCAGATAGTTTTAATTCATCTTTGACAAATAACTTAAATCGTTTGGAATATCGAATTTTGTGCTCTTCCCTGGTATCAGACGTTCCATACATCCTTTCCATTTTATTCATTTCTTCCTCAATATTAATATCATTCATAATTTCACTAAATCCATTGACGCATTCTTCCATGGTGCTATCATTCATCAAAAAATCGACTGTGTTCATTATAGACGCATGAGCGAATTCATCTATTTGTCTTGTAGTTCCGTATATTCCATCAGTGTATTTAGATAAGTTACCTAAAAAGCCTGGTGCTTCTTCTTCCATGATTACAGATAGAAATGAAGTATATATGCTTTATGAATAAAACCTGTAATTACGGCCGAATTTTCTAAATATAGTATAAAGAAATATAGAATTTTCAAAATTTAGAAATCTATGCTTGACATATGTTACGTCAAGATATCAGATAATAATGCAAACACGATCTGAATTAATTAAGGCAGATAATGGCATAGCTTCAGCGCTGACGCGCTTCAGCCATGCCATTACTGCCAAATTAATTCAGACCGTATTCCTTTACTGTGAATCGTTTTTCGAAGCTTTTCTTGCAGAAATCGGCCAGCCAAATGCCACTGGAAAAGCAATTTGTTGTTTTCTTTCAAGTTCTCTAAGCCACTAATAGCATTGTTTCTCCTGTAAATGCGATGCTGGTAATTCCATAATTTCATCTATCTAGTCAATATCGTTATAAGTATGCAAAATTTCCTTCTCTCGTAACGTTTTACCTCATTGTCACTTTGCGATCTACCTACTGTGCAATTCAATGATAAATTGCTTGCAAATTAAGTGCGGTACTATTAGTTATGTGACAACGAATGTACATGTAAAAGTGTGCAGGATCACGTGGACACCTCCATCAAGAAAAAGCAACCCCATAACTTGCAACAAGCCAACTAAAATTAACAAGTGATTCATCGCCAAAACTGTCATCAGAATTCTCAGAAATTTTGACAAGTGAAATACAACGGTAGGCTACGACAATGATGGCAAGATTTGAAGCACGCATTTTTAGAAATATCGCCTACTGTGATAATTGTGCGTTTGCATGCATTGATTAATTTTCAGGTTTCAAAGTATCACGAGTTTGAATCCGAAGCCAAAGAGGAAATATCATCAGAAAATGGCGATACAAATGAAAATCTTGAGTACAATGAGTGACGACAACAAATTTCTAATTTCTAGATATGAAACTACATGCGATGCCATGTGTTTATTTGAATACTCGGAAAGACAGCAGAGACATTGGAATTCACGTCCAATCATTTTCATGAAATTCAAGAAAAGTGAGTTCTCATTTAAAACAATTTCATATAGACTCATTGTGGCGTTCACTCAAGTGTAGAGATGAAGGCATATAAATTGGAAGGACTCCTTTTGGTGTTCGCTCAACTGTATTTTGCATGTTTCAAAGCTAAATTGAAGTAATATTGAAGTAAACTCTGACTGAACTTTGATCGCATATGATCATTGACATGTTGTGTTGAAATTTTTAGCCGGATCTAAGGAATGAAGACATTCTCGTCGAAATTGGTATTGCGCTGGTCTGTAAAGTTTGTATTCATTTTCAGAAGTATCAATTTCATGACATGAGTAGATTTTAATATTTTTATGAACTTTTTGACATATCCATGCGATATGTTGAAGCCCTCAATAATCCAGGATAATCTTCGGCATGAGCTGATCAGGATTTGTGAATGCATGCCACACGTAGTGATAAAGTAAACCATTTTTTGATATATATTTTCGCGTATAATGTAAATTTACAATGCAGGGATGCAGTGCCATCCATTGTAGCCCACCATTAAACCTTCAGTTATAGTAAAGAAATTATTTGAATACATCCGATGTAATGCGAAATAATTCATGCCTTCATAAAATTCATGCAATTATTCATGTTTTCTACTCAATTTCAACAATGTTGTTTGATAGCGGAATAATTGGAGTAGGATGTATGATGTAATTTTAAATGAATCTGCCCTCCACGTGCCTGCAATGATGTAGTGTTTTGCTGGTCAATCCACATGCCGAACAGATGGTCCTGTGACCTTGTGGATAGACTACATACTTTCACGTCCGCTGGCTCAAACGTTGATGATTCGAACCTTTTCATGACTGATGAGGCCCAATAGGCCGAAACATTTCTCGTGGTGGTCATCACTGTAGAGCTTTGATAAACAGTGATGTTTATTCAGTTAGATACTTTTTGATCATCGAAATATATTCCGTCATTCAAAATTGTGGTTGCTTATAGAATGCATTAAGTTCAGTGACTATAAAGTGAATGGCATTCCACAAGGTGGGTTTCTATCTCCATTTGGACTATCGAAAAGTCTGTCTATGCTTTGGCCCCGGGGAAACAATGATGTGCCGTGATGTGATTATCTATCAAATCGTCGCCATTTGATAGGAAAGCTTGTTTTGATGGAAAGACTGCTTCAAGGATATGGAGAGCTTATTGAAATGTTTGCTTTCATTAAAAACATATTCTCAATTTATTCTTAATTTGTGAATTTAAGGCGTTTCGATGATGCTTAAAAATGTTAAAATTGCTCAGATATTAATTTCGTTCCTCAATCCCTTATTTAGAAAAGGTGGCGAAATTCTGTGCTTTGGGGAGAGAGGGTTGAAGAATCAGTAAGAATCTTTCGCTCAAGATATCCCCGGTCGCTTTCAAAAGATCTCAAGAATCTTCCAGAACGGAGATACATTTTCATGCATTATATTGGACACCTTGAAGTTTGATTGACATCTCAGCTCTGTTTCCGATGTAGCTACACTTCATTAGACTAGAGGAATAATTTTTATTTTGTCATCACGTCAGAATGACTTCAGGAGCTCGAAATAGATTTCGATCGTGCTAGATAATACAATTCCACAAGCGGTAGACCAGGAAATTGATAACAACTTGGTAATCACCTTCCATACAACACGAAACGTCGAACTGTCGATCAAGTAGACTTGCAGGCTTCTTTTCAAACGTCTTGTATATTGTACTGGCGCCTTATTGAGGGATGGAGATAGCTAGCGAAGAAATGCAATGTTTTCTTCAATGAAATATTCAACTTTTGACTCGAAATTAGATATCTGAAATAAATGCTGCGCTCCCTCGATCCTTCATCATTTCAGGGAGAAATCATGGCGGAAGCTGATGTGACGGATGAACAGATTCTCATAAAGCATCAGCGATGTAGTAAAGGAAAAAAGTAGTTTGATGACTATTTTTCCAGAATTAAGACTATTTTAAACAAAAGCTTTAACATGTTCAGTAGATTTCCATTAACCATTTCACAGTTCACTCAGGGCATTCTAAAGCGCATCAAGATCTCCACTGGCGATTAGATCTCTTGCTTAATTCCTAAAATATTGCTCTGCATTACTTGAAGATCACTGCACAGCATATTTAGTGTTATCTTTCCTATGGTGGTCTTCATTTCTCGGTTTAAATACAACTAAAAAGTTTAAATTTTAAGCTTTATTGAAATTTTGAAATATTGCCTAATTTTGATTAAACAATTCCTTATGACAGTAAATTATTGATTAGTGCCAAAAAGTCACTAATCACTTCATTTATGTATGAAAAAATATGCACGAAGTATGTATTTTCTTCAAATAATTTTTTCAAAGTAATTTTTTAAATACTTTAAAGTAATAATTGATGCTTTGCAAGTACCTTCAAATGAGATTTCACAGATGAGGTAGAACAAGAATGTGCAAAATGACAGTTAAGTCTTTAATGAGTAGTTGCATCACAACTGAATTTTCAAGCCTGTCTTCGATGCATGTGGTGTACGAGTCGATTATGATATGATTTATAGTCTCATGGCTGTATACTTGACTCCTATTGAGAATCATTGCATCTCATTGAAAGTTACTTCACAAAATGCTTCCAAAAAGTGGCAACATGGAAAGTTCTTTAATAATGACTGTACGCATAGTGACTGTCATGTATGCTCTTTTTGTTTATTGGAACAGGCTGTGCAGCAGAAGTACAGTCATTTCAATAAATGAAAGCAAATTGGCATTCTTGGTAATTTTTCCTCGATAGATTCAAAGCTGCTGAGACAGATTTTCTTTGACATCGACCCATTTGCATTTCACCTGTACCTGCAGATTTTAGCAAGTTCGTAATGAAAGATGAGCAACTTAACTCCGAGTCTGCATCCGATGTCTATGCTTCTACAAATAGTTGATTTACATTTCGAAGATATCGGACCCATCTGCAATATTAATTCCCTTCACTAATATCAAAAAATCGATTCAAAATTGAATTCAGTAAACGTCAGATCAAATTTTCATGAAAAAAGCTGTGTAGTTGGCAAAACTCGAGCAAACAACCCCAGGATTTCTGCATCTGCCGCTCGAACCAACTGACCTACAGCCGCTTGCGTGCGACCGATGTCAATTGTAACAGTAATTATAATCAGTACTGTTACAATTGTTATGCCACAGCTCTCCTTACGCCTAACTTCTTCGCAATCTTCCATGAAACATTTGATGCCATCTTGCGGTTCCTCAATCAAATCTATAATAGCGACCCAGCCATGTAGGAGAGATAAATAAAATGCACATTTGTTTCAAATTTTCAGTTTAATAAGCATTTGTTGTAATCAATTGTAAGCAATTGTTGGCATATCATTAAAGCCCATGCTACTGCTGTGTGGGTCTAACACATTTGGATGGCTCTGTGCACAACTCATAGGTAAGCAATGCGCTGACCAAGTGAGGGCAGAAGATAGCCCGACCACTAGCACTAGCTTCTGCAGAGAACCAGACTAAAAATGAAATGAGACTTTTATAGAATAATGTGCAGCCTATGACCTCCATCAATCTGCAGGCCTGCCGGCCAAGTTCCATCTGGTTTCTTTTCTTGTCAGACAGCATCAAAGAGAGTACATGTAAATTCAATGGGAGGCAGAAGGCAGATTGAAGTACGTTAGTTTCTCTCCTGTCTGTGTTAAGTGAGAAACACGGAAGTCTAGAACCATAAATGTTGGTAAAAGTTTCTTCATGATATCATATATCATGCATATGTGATATGATCGTGATAAGACTTATGCAACTTCTGATCGTTGATGCGTGTGGGAATGTGATTAAATGCATAAAGTTGCATATAGAATTTAATCAAAATGCTGCATTTACCGATAATGAGATATATGAAAATGCTTGAATAAATGCGTTTTTACTTCATATACAAAGATATACGGGAACACAGGACACAGAGCACAGGAATTGTAGGACTTGAAGACATTCCATGTCAACATTTATGCCTCTTGACTTGACGCTTCTCGCGTAACTAAAAACATCAGAAGTTCTGCGAAACACTGCTTCCCTTTGCATTTTCATGTTTCACGATGGGTTTTGATATTTTTTCCTTCAAAAAATTTCCTGTATCAGTTCTTGCAAAAATGAAGTCTGCATGGTTAATTGACCGCGCGAAAAGCAAAAAATGTATAACCAATTTATGATATTCATACCACTTATAGAATTTTTCATTGATAAACTTGCTCTAAAAAAGCTACCGAATTTTGACTACTGAAAAATGCTATTATAGAGAAATCAGAAAAATCGACAGTTTTCGTCTTAAATTACATCGAATACATGCTGGGCATACCGCCTATAAAGATAATTGGTGGAAAATTATTCTGAAAAAATTGTTGAACTGTTTTTGTTTTCAAAAATGAAGTTAAAAGACATTCTTAGTCACAAAATCAACAATATGGAATAATTCGATAATTACAGCAATAAAATAAGATAATCTTTTTACCGACAATCACAATAACTTTATAGTTCTCATGCTACTTGCAATTACAGCACGGAGGGCCGTCATACAAGGAAAATGGTAAAATATGTTTATGTAATGTAAAGTCAAATTTTGGAAATGAATCTGAAAAACATTTTGATACCAAAATAAAGTACAAAGAATTTTCAGTACTATCAATCAATTTGAACTTTCGTGTAGCCATATGTCAGAGTGTTCTCACATAATGTCGGTCTTAAACCAAAATTCTTAAGCTATAATTCAATATTCATGTGTTTCCGTAGATATTTCCTCACGTACTTGATGCATCGTAGCATAAGTTTTCCTCTATCCATTAATCTTGGTTCATCTCTGCTTTACTAATTCACTAATTCCAGGAACTCTTGTTCATCCTAGCCAAAGGTCAAAATGAAGACCTCCTTTCTACAATGTCAATTTTTTGGTAGACCAAATGTCATGCAATCGCTTAATTTGTGCCTTGATGAAAACTTAAGATCAATTACTTGAGGTGTTTAGAACCTTCACTTATAACTTATTGTCACTTATTGACAGTAGGGGCCTATTCTTCTATTAACCGAATTTCGTCAATTATTATCGAACCAGTTTTGTTGAATTCCAGCAACTTTAGCTAAAAAAGCAATAATAGCTCTTTAAATCATCCGCACATTCTGAGATTCTGCATAAAGCTGTAACGGAAGTGGTGCAACATCCTCGCCATATGCTCGACTTGGGCCATCTCGCTTTTCCCTAGACCAAAGGTTTCTCTCATTTTCAATTTTTATTAGAGTTGGCTACTCTCATGCTTTGATCTGGAATAAACTTACAGAGATGCGCGCTGGCTATGAATTTTTTCGATGGTATTTCATCTTTGTAGAATAGAATAGAAATTTTCATTTCCATAAGTAGAAAATTCCATTTGTAATTCCATCCATTTGTAAGAATTGGAGCGGAGCGTTTTTTTAGAGATAACATATTTAAAACTCACCGTGGTTTCCTTTGATCATGGCTAACAATAACAGTAACGGGCATGAGCTCGGCAGACACGCAGATTCGTAGTAATCATAGTACATAGGATGTGTATACAGTCAGCATATAGGGTGTAGTACATAATTCTGTAAAAGTTTCATTTTTGGTGTCTTTCTCTGCAGAAACTCGAGTTGGTTGCCGGACTGTAGATGCTTTAGACATAAGAAATATTGTAATTACAATGCGAAACAAGGTTCAAGGGTAAAATGAGGTATAGTGAAAAGCTCAAGATACTTGATAAATCGCGAATAGCTATCTCTGACGATTCACAACAAAATTGAAAACGCGTATGACTTATTTTTCAAGTCGCTTGCTTGTCATACTGCTTCCATATCATCACAATAATTCTTTATTGAAGACTCACTGATTCAAATATAGGTGAATGCTTCGACAGTTGTTTTGGTCTGCTGCAATTATAAGAAAACTTAAACGGCTAATCTCATCAATCAGACATATTTCTCATGCATGTTTCGATACAACTCGCATTTGGCCATGAATAAAACATAGTCCTAATTAACCTCTAGGATATTCATCCTTGTCTTTCAACTCGTTGCCCTTAAACTTGGTCATTGTCTTACTCAAATATAAGAGATCACCGGAAGATACTTGGATGATGAATGATAGAACAAACCAGACATTAGCTAGAAAAGAATTCTTTGTTTTGAATTGTATTCATTTTCATCAAAAATTATTCATAACACAATATTCTGAGATACGAGACGACCTTTGCATTTGAATGTCTTTCTTGGGAATGTCTTCAAGATTTCTAGAAACAGTCTCAGTAGAATTAATTGATTGTCAGCTACGTTTGTTCTTTTTATGTTCTGTCAATCACGCTTCATTATGCTATTTCCAAAACACACTATGCAAATTTTTCAGAATTGTAAAGTTCAAAATTCTTGCACTTTTAGCTGCAGTCATATTTCAGTTTGGTTCACATTTATGCTGAAATATCTTTAATCATCATTAAAATGGATACTGAACATTCTGAGTTATTTGGTTACTCTGTCTTTTAATCAGGAGAATCTCATTGGGGTGAAACTTGCCCCGTCAACCCCTTTCCCCCATTAGTATGGCAAGGATTAGCAACTAAATTATTACACAACCATGAAAGGAATGCTACTATTTCGAGTTATGGATGACAAGTAAGTCGTTTCAATGAATCTTGGTCAAAATTTAAACAACAGGCTGGTGTGTTGATGACAAATAAGGCTGATAATGCATTTATTATCTTACTGTACTTATGTGCAAATTGAAGACATTCAAATCATCTGTGCTCTGTCGTCAATGTTACAGTTATCAAGATGCCCTTTCATAGAAGGGATTCAACCGCAACGCCTAATCATTGCATAAATTCTTCGTTCTTAATGAGAAAGCCGTGACCAAAAATTCGAGCAAAATTTTCTTGCTGGCAGTAGTCAATTGCGGTCATGGCAAGATTGAGGGATTGCCTTGTTGTCATTATATTGTTGTGCTAAGGAAGATGGTAGAAGCTGTGTTTAATTGAATTCCACAAAACTCACTCTGTAAAGAGCTCATAAACTTTCTCAATGTGTGTTTAATGTTTACATGGCAGACTGAATCCTTTACTCATGCAGTACCAGTTGTAACGTTCATTCTCTGTTTCCGTACTTGAGAAGTTATGATTATTTAGGAAGATATCGGAAAGGTTTGATGGAAACGTTGAGTTATCTGAACTCCAGACAGCAAATAATTGACTATTGGAATTATTTGTTGAGAGACTTCGAAAGTATGGCTGGTTTGAAGTTATGTTCACATTCGTCAAAGCTTTGATGCGGAAAGATGAATATGATCGAACAGTTCGAAATTATGCTAGATTTTCGGCTGGACAAACTTAATTCAAATGTAAAAATGAATTCATAACATACAAAACAACAAAATATTAAATGTCATTCTCAGTTGACTTCGTGGCACACTGATTCGGAACTGAAACTTCATTCTTAAGCTGAAAAATAGGATCTGGAGTGATGGTATATAGGTACAGTACATGTATTGCAAAAGGTGGAAAAGATGATCGAATATTCCTATAATGAACAAATCGTATATTCATGCATGTATGCTCCTATGATGAATTGCTGATCAGATCGCCTGTCCTTCATGAGCAGCTGGATTGAAAAACCCCACCTACCTTCAATGGAGGAATCGTGACACATTGGCTATAAACACGATTTTCTTGAGCTATTGGCTTCAAAGTGCAAATTAAAGTCGAAGAGTTATTTCTTCATAATGATCTGCGGGTCATGCTCTTTCGGTGGCTGTTTAAAGCATATGAATGAAGTGCAATTAAATGCAGATATGTTATATGAGGAGGAAATGGCACATATTTGTTAACATTTTCTGAGAAAATGTAATGAAGTTAATTTTATAATTTCAACAAATATGTGCCATTTCCTCTTCGGATTTGTGTGTGCACTTAGTTCATTCCTTTCGAACGACCACTCATTTGAAAAAGCATGACTTTTAGATGCTTTATATACAGATCACGTTGAAGAAACACCTCTTCGACTTTAATCTGCAATCAAAAACTCAATAAACTCATGTTTACAACAAGCATGTCACAGCTTCTCCATTGGAAATACATGGGGTTCCAAGCCATTTATGAAAAGTAAATGATTTGAACCAGCAGACGCACATCCGCAGCAGTCAATGTGTTCACAATGCTATGTGAATAACAACTTTTTTAATAGCAAGGAAATCTTGTTAAAGTAAAATTATAGATATTCATAGAAAAGCTTAAACACACTTATTGAATTTTTGCCAATATTTAAATTGAATACTCCGCACTCAGAAACATGCGCTTTGACAGAGAATCTTCGGTTTTATTCAGTTGTATCATCATTAATTCTCAGCTGAGTATTTTTGGTGTGTGAAAGGCAGCCTTGAATGACGATCCAAAATAATTGCTTCAGGTGTGTTACATTAACACAATCATACAGGCAATTACAGTTCATTAGCTCATTCTAAGCATACATGATTTAAAGGATACATGCTTTATGACTTGGGTGTGGCATCGAGAAAAATCTGTTGCCGTAATTTGTTTCCTTGTGCTGTTTTAACAAGCCAAATTAGATATATATCTATCAGCGACGGATAGGTACAGACCTACGTATCATTTTAATGGCGAAATACGAGACCTTGATGAATTCTCCAGTTCTCGCTACTACAGATTGTTTCATAAAAAATGGATCACCCTTAAACATTGCCTTAACTTTAACTTTGTCTTACTCCGTCAAACTTGAACGAATTTCTCTGAAATTTGGAAGATATGTCAGTTGTGCTTACTATCCATGTTGTGGGAATTTTCAAGCATGAAATTATTGAAGTTTTTTTCTGTAGTAGATTAAAAAGTAGTAGAATAATTTGATCTTCATACAATGTTACACAAACACAATCATACCTCACAAAAAAATTAACATTATTTTCCTTTCCTATGTGTTAATATGTTGTTCTACAAAAACAAATCCTATCAAGCAAAAAAAAAAATAAAGAAAAAATCAGAGCAAGCATAGCATAGCACCATTATTCAATCAACATAATAATACCTGCCTACATGTGGAAGCAACTTCCTTTGTTCCATAGCCTGTCCAGACGTCGTTGCGGTGGTGTTGGTAGCACCCCTGATTGCTTTCAGCTAGAAATCTATTTCTTACCGGTTGAAAACAATACAAAGCACAAATGAACAATAACGAGATCGCATTCACAAAAAAGGCAGTGTCCTCACTTGAGCTAACTCGGATTTTCTTTGCGAGATACACAAAAGCTAAATGGTGTCCCCTACAACAAATGTTGATCATTTTAAAATATGATGATCGACTTCTGTCGTAAAGAGGCTCTGGCCGTCCACCGCAAAAACATCCAACGTAGAACCGCCTAATTTTAAAGAGGGCTTTGTTGATCCAAGTCCTCTGTTACCTGAGAGAGGCGCACTAGTCTCTCGTCTATTTCTAAGTCCACTATTCGTAGAAGACTTATTAGAAGAATTATTGAGTCTCTGTAGAGGCCCTCTCAGATCGAATTATCAGATCAGCATCAAATCACAAGCTCAATGACAGCTCCATCGATGAACCATTTACTTGATCTTTTATGCGGTTGAAAGATACGTGGGTCATCACAAGCAAAGTAGAGTTTGTCTAAGCAACAGCTAATTGGGGCTTTATGGATTATGATAACTCAGCCATAGCATCCTCTATGTTGAATCCCATAGACGTATGCAAGAGTATCCTAAAACGTAAAACGCGTCGTATGTCGCTACTTCGTTCTGGCGTATCACAACATACGTCAGTTTTAAAAAGAAGTGGAAAAAAAGATCAACGATTCAAAATCAACACAGACAACGAAATGAGAATCTTGACAATATGGTAATTTCATTGAAAATAAAGCTTCTTAAGAACCGTTACTGTTATCAGCTTTAATCAACATAATACAGGTTCAGATTATATAAGGACATTGGTAAAAACATAGGGAATATGGGTATAACATGAAAATGATATTCTGTTTTAAATTCATGTTTGATGATACGTTTCAAATTTTTGGACTGTATTATTAACATTGAGATGTTCACTCACATGAATGCGAATACATAGTCAGTTGTCAATTATGTTGTGTTACGTAACATTTACTCTCTTTGAGCTATTTTCTCAAAGTCCATCGTGATTCATGACGAAATAACACACGGCGAGACAAATGAAATATTCCCTTTGTGATGTTTTACAGTCATATCATTAATGTGAAGAGCGCATTGGTATTCATCCTCTCTCTTAGGAGTGGATGCATACATTAATTAATGAGTGAAATGAAACCGGCGCAACTTATAGATTGTAAAAAGCAGCAAGTTGTAAGCACTTAAACTCCGATTATTTTAGTTGAATGAGCATTGACTTTCAAGCTCGCCCATGCATCTCTAATAGCAATATTGTCATCAACTGTTTAAATTTTGAATTTAAATGTTGAAGCCGAGTAAATCGAAATATTTATAAAAAAACAGCTGCTTACAAACTTTTTCATGCCAATTCAACAGGATAAGCCAGCTTCAAATTCTGTGCAAACTCATTATAAAAATTAGTGATGAAGTGATAAAGCTCATTGTCAGGCAATTCATAGAAACAAGAACACCAATATCTCACAGATTTTTGTTAGTTGCTGCCAAGAATTGCAGCAGGTTTTTAAAAACACAAAGACTCAGCGGACAAATATTTCGCATCTAGACGTTTGGTCACCGCCTTTGGAACAAGTAAAAAGCTGATCTATGAAGCGCCTGGTGATTCAGCACTTGATCAGTATTTTACCTGCACATTGTCTAGAAGCTAAATGCTTGCAGATTTTATACATGTAATTTCCTGATGCAATCCTTGGCAGTAAATGCGGGAGAGATTGGTGATCTTGCCTCTATTTATTATGCACATCCCACCTCAAGCCATACATGATCATGCAATTGCCTCTCTCATTGACAGGCGCTCCTCCACGTTTTAAAGTTGGAAGGGCAGTGATAAAAATTAAAATATTCGAATTTAACGCCACGCTACATTACGCTAATGGCATCTGTAGCAATAATGATCATGTAATTTGATACTTATGCACCGGTAACCATTTGTAGGATCATTCATTCATTATAAGTGATTAAGGTCCTATGTACATGAGTGTAGTACATGTATTACATAGATGCATCAATAATTGGTGTACAAAATTAAGACTTCATAACATACCAAAGGACGAAAACCTATGGAGCATGTAAAATCTTTAAAAAAGGCAAAAATTGTACTAAACATAAAAGAAATATTGTTGAATGAATTTATTCCCGAAACAATCGGGTATAGAAGATAAAATATTTTCTACTGCGCATAATAAAGGTGACAGTTCACTTATAGAAACTAATTTTATGAAAAATTCAATGAGTATTGAACAGTCCAAAGTTCGAAACACGCGATCCACGAGGGATGAAGATTTTGCAAACGCGACGAAAGTCAATGTAGATTGACTGTGAATATTGAAGAACGCTAAATGATTCTTCTTTGATAATCTTTCTTGTCACATCGTAGATCGTAACCATAATTTGATGCGTCTAAAAGAGGTGAAACCTCTTTCGGCGGTTGCAGTACTAATAGGTACGACAGTCAAAAAGAAGGCCATTACTTCATCAGATAGCATTCTCAGCGCATGAGGAAAATTCTTGATTATGGTCAGTACCTCCTCAGCACTAGAATACGAGTGTTGCTCTTTAAGTATTCTAAACTGTGTGATCTGGTGCTGTATGTCGAACTAGGTATATGCAGACAATCTTTCATTTTCGGTGTGAAGTAAAGCAGATTCTATGATCGCACGTTGTTTCATAGCTTCCTGATTGAAACGCGCCAAGATTTGTGTCATTGCAAAGTCTAAAACTTTATAGAATTCAGTTCTGAAGTATTTGTCTATTTCTTGCTGATATTCTGCTCAAAAGAATCAAAAGAGAGTGATCGGGCGTTGGGTAATCGTGTTGGACTTAAGTTTAACTTTTCAACTTTCGCACGAGCGTCAGCGATGACACTTTCCTCATTATTGCGTATAGACTTTGAATAAATTTCTTTGTGGTATCTGCTGCGATGATCATTATCAGACACAGTTTTACTCTTTGTAAAAGAGTGCTCAGCTTTGGAGGTGCAAAAATGTCTGCAAAAATGTCGCAGGTAAGGTCATATTAATATTAGTTAATCAAAAAAGATGGTGGGGGACACACTGCTGTCCCCCGCTGGTGGCGGAGCCCATGAATATTGATGCACATTAAGGATTTTCTATACCCATATTTCATATTCTTAATGCTCAAATGAATCACAGTAAACAAGTAACAGAATTTCGGTATCAGAATTTGAAAATCGATATTTTAGATTATGATATCCATCACAATTATTTGATAATCCACATCTGCTATAGGGATTCAATAACACAATAACTGCTAAAAATTTTAAGGATTCTTTCTGTTTAAAAGATATGTTTAGAAACTTTTTTTGAAAAATAAAAATAATAGAAATAACTCAAAAATTGTATAAAAAGAGAAGTGATGAACTATTTCTTCTGTAACTATTAGAAACGCACTAGTTCATTTAGTGGATGTCTATCATCAAACATCTTATATCATTGAAATTCACCTTTTACAAATAAAACAAAGTATGTAAAACAAAGTATGTTGATTTTTGTTTGGATGAGGACACATGCATTTCACTAGTTCGTTACCCTTCTTTGCAACATTCTGTGGCTAACCTTGATAATTGATTCAAATTGGACGTGCATCAATTACCCGATGAAAAGAAGATACTTTATGATCCATTCGGCAGAAGGAAAACAATATTTTCGTATTGAATTTGTAGCCGAAAATTCTTGTAGGAAATGATCATTAACTTGATATTATGACATCTGAATAATATCCGAACCCTCTGAGTTTGACATCAACAGCAATGGTATCTTGAGCATCGAGTTTCATGCACTCACAATCTGCGGTTTAGCATTCTGACACATGGCAAATTTGGCAATGAGCTCTCGGTGAACTTTTGCCCTTGTAGGTCGCGTGCATGGAATCAGCATGCCAATGTGTCGTGTGAGCTGTCAGTACAGATCCCAAGATGGCCGCGATGCACTGGCGACAGAGCAGGTGCTGATGATGACGAGATATCGATGAGAAACTATCTCGTGAATGAAGTGATCAAGAAACTCATGACACGAATTTCCACAACCTAATTATTACATACGTGGATTTGAAATATCTAAATGTCACTTGCGAACTTATTTGCGAACAAGAATATGGGCCTCTGTTTTCAGGTCCGGCTCAATCTTTTAGACCCACTCGGTCCGCATTTAGTATATTAGCAATAGATACGATATACCGTTTTTCGTGTTTATTACGCGATTACAATGTTGATTTTTATCATATTATCTAATATTTGAATCTGCGTAGGTGATTACACTGAGCTAGATTTTCGTAAAAGTCTGCAATATTTTATGTAACTTTTGGTAATAAGTTGCAGATAACCAAACAATGCATATTCAATTTTGAAGTTAAGTTTATATCAGATTTAAAGAATACTGGTAGAGAAAGCAATAGATGCGTCAGTCAATACTGTCGACATCTTTCTACACACTAAAAACACTGTGAACACATATTTTTAACACCCAAACATTATACGAATCTGATAATTTACTGCCATTACAGAGTTGTGCCATTTTATCGCATTACACGATGAAAGCTGCATTTGATTCGGACGATTTGTGCGAGTGTATGCACGAGCCCAAATGGAGCGTGTCTATTCACAATAGCCTCAATTATCTTTGCATCACGATAAATTTACTTTCATGTCCTCACAAGTAAAAGGATATGATATTTCAGACTCGGTCCGTTGTTCGCCCGGACCATTTACAAGGACGTGTTCACCTGCTGACAGTGAAGTCAGTTGGAATATTTTTTTAAACAACTTTGGTCATTGATGAAATAGATGTCGGCTGAAACCAGAGATTTCAATTGCTACCTTTCCGCAATCAAAAAACTATTTAGGTCGATTTTTCGATTTGCTGCAATCAGTTATCAGGCAGCATTTATCAGTTATTCAGGCAGTATCATACCAGCTGTCTGTGATCAATTTCAAATTGTCCTGCTCCAATGCTTGAATCTGAGAGACAATGCGAGCAGTTTTGCTGTGATTACATGCTGAAATTACTTGAATGCTCGCACAACTAACTACATAGTGGCTGCTACTGTAGGAGTTGCTGAAAGCATGAAAAACTTTTGAAACAGTGAATCATGCAACATCAAGTTTCCCTACACATAGGGATTAAACAGATTATTTTGATTTCCAAGTTTCGCTTTTCTTATTCTTACCGAAAAACTATGACATCAAATTAGCGGAACATTCAGTATATCGCTTCTATTATTTATCATAAATCGCTTTATTTTCACAATGTTGCTGACTGCACGATGCATTTGTTATCTTAAAAATACCTTTTTTAATTGACAGCAGCATTCGCAGTCTGGTGGAAATTTATCGGACTGGCTCTAGCGTTGTTCATCGGCGACTGCAGCAAGATTGAACGTGGACAGTCCTTTAATGTATGATAACGTGGAAGAGGAAAGAGAAAAAAGGATTCTGGGGAAGAAAGTAGCGCTGAGGAAATCAGAGGAGGATACAAAACAAATGATTATTCAACCGGACTGTGATCAATAAGATCATGAAATCTGATTCAAAAACGGAATTAAAATCTTTGAAAAGACGTTTTCAAATTTGTAAATGAATAGAAAATGAATGTTAGTAGAAAGCGCTAAGCGGTGTAATCGATGAGTTTCTATTAAGATAAGCGGTGTTGAAGGCGAAGTTGAAAATAAAATTGCCAAGCATCGTCACCTACTGGGCGACTTGTCCTCGGCAATCACTCCCGTCTGTCTAGAATGTAACAGCTACGAAATAACGGCGACTAATCGATGTCGACCCAACATTGTTCAGCATCTGAGGACAGTGATCTTTTTTAGGTGTCGGCGATTTGGAGATCACCTGCCGCGTACATGTAGAGTCGAGGATATGCCAGAACATTCATTTGAAAAAAACAAGAACTAAAAGATATTTTGCAATCAGTAACAGACATCTCAATTTTGTCATTTTTATTGATTCAAATCATGATCTGTGCACCGTGTTGCTCAACATTCAACCCCGCAGATAATTTCAGAACGGCGACAGTGAAGACGAGGAATTGAGATGAAAATCAAGGAGATGAGAGTGCAGAGATTTGAGTCAGCAGCAATGACAAGGTGCACGTGTAGTTGACTGCAATCGCCGCCATCTTGTCACATTGGCGTCACTCTGTTGCGCGGCATCAATCCCGGTCTCGTCCGGTCGACCGGCTGTAGTTGCGGCCGATGTAGGATGAAGACGCGCTTTGAAAAGCGGCAAATCTGACTTTCTTGCTCGTCTCTCGTAGACAAAAGAGTCTTCATTATGTCTTGACATTCTCTCCAGGGTGTCCCAACGGAACGGAAAGAAGAAAAGGTCCAGCTCAAACTCCCAACAAGTTGTGGTATCTAAGGGAGCGCCTGTTTGCATCAGTTGAACCGCTGGCGTCAGATTGTGAATAGAAATTGTTTCTGTTAAAATATTCGTTGAAGGACAAATCGATGGAAACTTTGCTGCCTTACGGTTAATGAATTTATCATCTGATCTGAAGTAATGAATTTCTTGCAATAAATTGCTTGATAACGTTAAGCTTGAAATTGAAGCCATATTCTTCTGTTCATTGTCAGAGTCAGCCATTGTGATCTATTGAAGGGAAATACATAAATGTAAAAACATCTTCTAACGATTCCAATTAGAAAAACATGTTTGTTTGATAATGTGTTCATAAGAACAATTTCCTGTCTTATTTTTGGTTTTTCTGACTTTTTCAAATAATTACAATACATTCATTTGCACAGACCAATCAATATTGACATTGACGAGTGTTACAAGTGTCCAGCTGATGTGTAGCTGGATTTGATAGTCGCTATTATACATTTATACAATGATTTTAAAAGTCTTACGCGGACATAACGTAAGGCATACTTACTTCATATTGTCCTTTTCAGTTCAACAGCGGTGTTGTCAAAAGCGAGACGAGCAGATTTAAAACTCAATAATTTTTTGTTTAAGCAGAAAAAAATTAATGCTTATAAAAAAGTGAGATGTAAAACCAAGCTGCTGAATTTAAAAGTATTTAAATGTATTTAAAAGTTATAATTTAAATATTTAAAGGAATTATTGTAAACTTCTTACACACCTTTGCAGGTAATGCTGCATTATCAAACAATGATGAAAAGGCGGAAGAGAATTGCATGAAAAGATATGGTATAAAAACACAAACATGGTGCAACACAAAAACATCTTCACATTGTCATCAAAGGCTGTTAATGACAGAGCTCTTCTTTGTTGCTCAATGTCGTTTTGATTTCTCTAGTATGCACTGTTTTTCATCTAAATCCCAATTACAGTGGATGGATATCTTTGCTTAAACTAGTCACAGATGTCTTATCTGCTGCGAGTGGAGGCTGACATGGTTGTACTCGTAGATAAATGATTACTTTTGTAATCTCGATTGTATCGTTGATATATCAGTCGCCTCAAATGTGGAGAATTAATTTGAAATTAATATTACATTCAGTTCATTGAGTGTACTTTCTTCTGCAAAGTACTTCATCATATTTTACATTCTTATTGTGAAAATACTATACAATCTTTGAAGAGTGGGATTCTCATTCTGTGGAGCCATGAGGGTGATCAGATATTTGCACAAACATGTGTTACAACATTGACCGGTAGCGCTACATGTGTTTAAAACATCAAAGTTCCGAGAATTTGACGATGCTGGTATGCGGTCAATCTATTGCCCAACTTCTACATGCAGTTCTCTAAGCTACATTGTCATTACGAATTTCATAACAACACTGCCCGCTCAATTTTCACTCTCAAGAGAAGCAATATCAGCAATTTCACGATTATGTGGTAAAACTTTTGTCATAGTATCGACATCTTCTTTGATTTTTGAGGGTTCGAGGCCCGAAGGCAATCGCGACAAATTGTAATTGGCCGCGACAGACTAATATAATACTGTGCATGTACAATTATGGGGGAGGAAGAACGAACAGGAGGAGGAGAACGAACATCAAGAAGAAAGCGAACATCAAGGAGAACGAACACCGGGAACGGACGGACAACAACACCTCCACGACACAAGGCGACACTTTGCTTTCGACTGACAATATTCTTCGGCGATGGACGCTGACCCTCATAACGCATAATTTCAGACGGTGTCATTTTTACTCTTTATTATTATATTAGTTATTAAGATAATGTCAAATTTTATTGAAATCTATGATTTTATGAGGTGTTGAATAAAGTTTAATTGTACATGTGTCTTGCTATTCCTTTAGTCAACTCTGGACGCGTTATCTTTTGTAATTTATAGAATTTTGAGTAAGCAATAAAATTTGGGTCATCGAAATATTGAACCTATATTCATTTATTAAGGACGAGTTATCTCTCCTTTAGATTTTTGATTAAGAAGTCAGTGATTTGAAACGAATCCTAAGTAATTAGCTAGTAAGCTATTTTAGCTACAAAAAAAAGCTAATTACATTTTCTAAAACACATATAGCGCTACCGGTCAATGTTGTAACACATGTTTGTGCAAATATCCGATCACCCTCATGGCTCCACAGAATGAGAATCCCACTCTTCAAAGATTGTATAGTATTTTCACAATAAGAATGTAAAATATGATGAAGTACTTTGCAGAAGAAAGTACACTCAATGAACTGAATGTAATATTAATTTCAAATTAATTCTCCACATTTGAGGCGACTGATATATCAACGATACAATCGAGATTACACTTTTAAGAGAGATGTTCAGTTATTCGAACATGTAAAGATCGGCTGGTGCTTCCTACGCTAGCTCTTTGTATGAGTTACATTCAACTTGGTATGCAATCATTTCGGTAAAGCAGAGCTTTTTGTTAATCTCCGCAACCTTTCTATCGTTCACTTCATCGAATCCGATCATCATGATCAAAATGTAAATAAATGATCAAACTACGTGATCAACACCTACGAAATCACCTGTAGTAATTATCAAGCAAGTTATATGATGTAGAGCCCATCAGTCATACATATAAAAACATATCTCTCTTTCTAATAATTTTTGTTGCAACCTGTAGTCTAATCAAGTTAAAACAGAGATGAGAGAAAAAACATCTGTGACATCAGTGAGTAAAGTAAGACATCAATTTACAAATTAAAGCTTTTGTGATTTTATCTATAGTCACTAATGTATGTGACAACTCTGTATTGATTCTGCCATACTACGAGTCAGGCCTTACTTTTATCTAAAATTTATATATGAAATGAATGCAATTCGCGTGCAACTGATGTAATCTGCGAGCAACTGATGTAATCCGCGTGCAATCTGCGTGTAACTGATGTAATTAATATGCAATATACGAAATTTCGGTGTCTTATGTACTACTCCATGGGGATTGTCCAGCCACCATGAGTGCCAATTTTTTTCATCTAACTTTTGAATCATGACAACTTTTGAAAGAAGAAATAATAGTAGCAACCCCACTCCAAATTCAAGGACAGTGCGGTGCAGTGATGAGTCATCGATGAGTCATCATGCTGACTCATCCCCCCCCTCTGGAAGGAAGTGTGAGGGAGGTGGTCAAGGATGTGCTGGGAGGAATGGGTCCGAGAGGAGGAAACTGTTCCCTCCCCCCCCCTCTGGAAAGAAGGAAGGAGTGTTCGGGTAAGGGAAGGAAGGGAGAAGGGTAGGAATGTGTGAGGAATAGAGTGTGGAAAGGGTGGATGTTGGTGGTGTTGGGATGAGAAAGTCCATTTTTCGACAGGAAGGAGGCCTCGGATGGGAAAACGGAGGCCAGATTCGGACTCTACGTGAAATTCTACATCTGTGGTGTGATTTCCAACTCAATCGGAGAGAAAAAGTTCTGACCTCCCCCCCCTCCTGCCAAACTTCCAACTTTGGTTGTAGACATCGTAGAAAGTCGTGCCATAGCTCATTTGAAAGCTAAAAGTGAGAAAAATGCAGTGGAAAGCTCAGTTTGGACTCATTTTCTTTGGTTTTGGGAGGAAAATGGCAGGAAACCGTCAGAGTTGGGAAAGTCAGGTTTTGGTGGTTTTGGGATGAGAAAAGTCGTTTTTCGGGCAGAAGGAAGTCTCGGATGAGAAAATGGAGTGCAGATTCGGACTCTACGTGAAATTCTACATCTGTGGTGTGATTTCCAACTCAATCGGAGAGAAAAAGTTCTGACCTCCCCCCCTCTCGGCACCGATCTTCCAACTTTGGTTGTAGACATCGCACAAAGTCGTGCAATAGCTCGTTTGAAAGCTGTGAGTGAGACAAATTCACTGAAAGAAACGGCTTGTTCATATCTGCCTTCGTTTAGAGGTGAGACGTCATTTAAGATTTTGGGAGATTGGCGAAAAACGACAGAGTTAGAATTTTGGACGTTTTGGGTTGTAGCTTCAAAACGAAGCATCGGATGGGAAAACGGATTTCAGATTTGGAATCAGCATCAAATTCTCTATCAACATGGTGAGTTTCAAGTCAATCGGAGAGAAAAAGTTCAGACCCCCCCTCGGCAGCGATCTTCCAACTTTGCTTCTAGTGGACGGATTTTGTCGTGCCATAGCTCGTTTGAAAGCTAAGAGTTAGACAAATTCACTGAAAGAAACGGCTTGTTCGTATCTGCCTTCGTTTAGAGGTGAGACGTCATTTAAGATTTTGGGAGATTGGCGAAAAACGACATAGTTAGAATGTTTATGAAAATCGCTCTAGCGGGTGAAGCAAGCCTCGGACGAGTAAACAGAGACCAGATTTGGCATCAGCGTGTCATGTTGCACCTGAATGTCATTCATTCTATGTCTCCGAAGTGAAAGGAAGAAAGATGACAGAAGCAGTAAAGTTTACGAATGAATTTTGTTCACTACGTTTTCATCGACAAAGTCTTCGTGGTGTGATTAGGGACTACATCATCTCCTTTCATCATGAAAAGGCAGAATTAGAATTTGCTATCGTTAAAGGTTACTTCGTTTTCCAACAGCTCATGGACAGTTTGATGAATAAAGATGTGAAAGGATGATTAGTTGCAGATATTGAATTTGAGAAAGTGACTGATGAACATGCAGGTGAACGTGTAGTGTTTCATTTTGCATCCTATTCTGCAGAGACGATACATGATCCCAAAGATTTCTATCAGCGACACATGGCAAAAATTGCATCTCGACTAGATTCATTTCATGAGCATGGATCCAACTTGCTCTTATGTCGCATAAAACACATTCATATTCAACTGAATGTGTTAAACTAGATTCGACTACAAGATTTGGGAAAAGCATTCATGAGTCAGACGTCCGCGTGCCTCCTTTTCCCTGCCGCAACGAAGTCAGGGGAGAAACGGAGGTCTCTGATTGGCTCACATAGTGTCAAATGTGGATTCGCAGGAGATTATAAAAGCAGACGTCTCCCCATTTTCTCTTCATTTCATTCTCTTGACTTGGAAAGCGTGTGTGACTTGCTGAAGCCATTCTCCCCTCTCAACTTTGTCTGATCAATCCTGTTTGCAAATTTACAAGTGAGTGTCATGACTGTCTGGCCTAAACCTTACCAGCATTTTAGAAGAGACACGCAGGAGAGTGTGTGGCCGATGATTGTACAAGCTTATTTTGTTGAACCATTGCCGCCACCGCCTCCACCACCTATACGCTTTACTTTTAAGTCTTTTAGGGAAGTGAAACTCAATTCGGGTCCTCAGCCCAAGACATTTAATTTACTGGACGATGACGAAGACTTAGACTTTGGTGATAAGCTTTAAATCCTGTGAACGCTCCAAAAGGTCCTCTTAAGGGCCACCTCATATGTCACTGCTAAGCTAACAATTTTCTTTTCTCTGATGATCATGAATGTACTTAGTGGTATTCTTTCGTTACAGACTGCCATGGCCATGAATCCTACTCCAACTGCTGCATCACTGAATCCTCATCATCTCGAGCTGTGGAATCCGAAAATTGAAAAGGTAATTAACGGCTATCCTACCTACAAACAACAAGTGCGCTACAACGGTGTTCGACTCTATCTTCAAACGCCGGCGGTATACTTACCAAAAGTGGATACGCAAGTAAATCGTTGCGGTTAAAACCTGAGTATCCCTATTGATAATTGGTTGCGTCAGCAGCTTGACATTTTAGAAGACTTTGTGAGGCAAAAGGCTCTTATTCCTACTGAACTATTACAGTTGTGGCCAGAAAAGAAAACTTCTTATTATAAACCATTGTATCGCGGCACTCGCTGCTATATTTTACAAAGCAAGTATTGTAAAGTCACTTCAGGAGTGACAGTTGAACAGTCAGTTGAAACAGAATTGTCATCGCTAGGTACAGGCTTTTATTCCTTTCATATTGAGGTGCCTGCTGTTTATGTGGGACCTCATCAATCTGACGGGAATTTGATTTCTCTCAATTTGCGCATTGCTCAAATTCATCATCAACCTGAGTTAACAGGACTTGATCACATTGAGAAAGTCATTGATTCTTGTGTCAAAGAGTGTCAAGAACCTGTCACTAAACCTAAACGTCGTCGCACATCAAAGAAAGATGGTGCTACCGCCAAAGAGAAATCTTAAGTATTGTAATCAGTTAGTATGTAGTGAATGTGGAAAACGTGGTCTTGCGCGTTATGTTCAAATAAAACATTGTCATCATGTTGTATGTATCTTTTGTTATGTAAAGGACAGACATCCTTGTAAAGTTCCTGCTCAATGTATTATTTTGTAATGAAGTCTTTTTGATATTGTAGGTTGTAATCTTCATAGACAGTGAGGGAACGCCCATGCAGGAATTGAGTGCTATTGCAATGAGAGAAAGTGATCAAACTGTTGTTAGTGTATATCATAGATTTGCCTACTGTCCTCCACACAAAGACGAATGGTCACGACGTCATGTGCATGGACTTGATCCTTCTATTTTGATTCATATTGGATTTGTAAATGAAACGTATTTGATAAGTGATTTCAAACGGTGGCTGTCAGGTTTTCATATTGTTAAAATATTAGGAAATGATTCTGAACGAGAAGCAACAACACTTCAGTTGCACATTGATAATTTATATTTACCATGTTGGGTAGATCGTGTAAGACAAGACTATCATATGCATTGTGATCAAAAGAAGTTTAGAGATGAAATGATTTTTGACATGGCAATATGTTTCGGTGAGAGACATCACCTTTACAGACCACCATCCCATTGTAATACTAGAAATAAAGCTACCTACATTGCAAAACTCTCTTCACGCTGGCATTGTAGTCTCTATGACGTTTATGAACTGTATCTATATTATTGTCAACAGCATGGGTCTATGTAAAACATGTTTTTGCTCCTTGTGAATGAATGATGATCATTTTATGAAGTGTATTCTGTACTTGTAAATTTTGTCTGGTGTTGAATAAACTTACAGTGGAACATGATTGTTATTTCTGTTTTATTCATAGTGGAAGTCATTGAAGCAATGTGAAATCTATAGTTACATCGTTTATGATGGCGCATCGTACCTTAAGTAACCACATGTGTCATTTGACACTTGATCAACAAGGATTCGATGGATTTTTACAAGATTGGAAACTTACATTTAAAATGAAGATGAATGATATGAAAGTAGTGCTCACTGAAAGCCTTCCTCTCTTCAAAAGATTGATGGAGAGTTTACAACCTCAAGATGTAAAGGGTAGACTCGTTGATTATATATAGAGTTGAAAGATTTACAAAAACCACTTCGTTTTGGATCTTACAGAATGGATTACTCTTTGTGATCAGTTTTATGGTCGTCATATGGAGAAAATTATGGAGAGAATAGAAGAGACGTTAGAAGGAAATGCATACGTTGTTAAACATATCACGATTCAACTGAGTGTGTTTACATCCACGACTTTGTTTGATGCGCGACACATTGTGTAGATGCAATAAAGTTTTCTTTTCACTGAATATTTTGTAATGGTGTGGAGAGCAACATGAGTCATTGCGCTTTGTGTATTACTATCAGGCTCTTTGTTAGATAAATGAATGCGTCTTTGTTCGCTAGAAGGGGTGTCTCACTCAAGTCTTTGTAAGAGGAAAGGTTGCCACCCACGCAGTCAAAAGTTCACGTGTGATAACTCTTTGTCACATAACAAAGACAGGGAAAACGAGAAAAGGGAAACGTATGTGATTGGAGCTAGGTCTGCTTATAAAACGGACGACTGAGAGCATGGCAATTTTTTCCGTCCTTGCGCTAACCATGCAGTTGCTCGAAGCCATCAACTCCTCTGCTCTCGCACTGGGTACCCTGAACTCCCTTACTTTAGCATCGGGTAAAAATACTTTTAATCAAAAGATAACTCATCATGGAGAAGCCGTAACCATAAAAACTCCAAGTCAACGGATAGATTATCTAAAGATTATGTCAACAAAGTATGGAGTGGCCGTGTGTGTGCCGTTAGACTATTGGACACGATTACAATTCAATACTCTTGAAACAGTCCTGAAAGAAAATCTCACCATTCCCAAAGAAATTGTTCGACACAATGGGAAGCGGCCACAAGTTCCCATCATGGAAAGACGATACATGTATGTGCACATGGATAGACACTGTCTCATCATCCATGAAAAGGAGGGCAGCGAATTCGACTTACTCAATTGCAAACCGCTCCCCATTTTGGGAAAAGGATTCTACTCCTTCGAAATTAAAATTCAAACCATCTACATGGGTCCGCGCAGGGACGGAAGGTTGTTTACGTTGAATCCCTATCTTGTCTCCATCACCTTTAAAAATGATGTCCATGTTGATGATGATGATCAACTACAGTAACACTCTCCACACACTGAGAACGCACCATCGGTCTTTATGAGACCACGGCCTAACGGTACAAGAAAGAAAATGTACACTCACCATGCCACACATAAACATGACTCTCTCTCCTTCTTTCTTAGGCATACCCTTCTTCACTCAAGTTTTAATCATGTGGAAATTATCAGCATGGCTCCATGTATCATGGAAAAGTCAGTGTGTTACATTTCATGATACGAAACGTCAACTTCAGATAACTCTAGAACGCTTTCATCTACGAAGGTTACATCGCGCTATCCTATCCCACTCTTGCCGTGTCCTTAACGTAGGAGACGGCATTGTATTTATTCGCATTCAAGAGATGATTCTACATAATGATCACTGCTACATTGTGATTCCAAAACCCCCATGGGAAAAGTATAAAAGGGAAGTTCACTCCACCCTCATGTCATTTGTGAGTCATGCTCCCCATCTGCATCATCAACGCCATGCGCGAAATGAATCTCAGAAGAGACATCGATTTAGAACAGTTGCATACCCATCTTCCCGATTCAGTCTATCATCGCGGTTGTCCGCAAATGTTGGTCATTCGCATGAGCAACGGTCGAAATCTTCAAATCTTTCGCTGCGGCAAAATCCAAGTCCTAGGAAACCTTTCTCATTTCGTGATGCAGTCCATGTGTTACGAAGTCGTCAAGAAAATGCGAACACTCATGCCTCATCTCCGCCTCAGTCCCCTGACATTGAAGAATATAGTAGTGTCTGTTCAATTGAAGATGTTAGTGAATCTAGCCAGCATTAAAACCAATAATCATTGTATATTTTATGAAACTGAACTCTTTCCTGCTGCTCTCATTCGGAAGTGGCATCCTGTACATATTGCAGTGTTTCACAACGGACATTGCATCATGACTGGTTTACGTGATATCAGTAAAGTAGCTGACATTGTTAAATCTTTAATGCGTTATCCGTATGAGTCACAGTTAATAGAATCGTGTTAATCACATGATGCGTTTTGAATGAGTCATCGCAATGAACTATCGCCCACACACTTGTCAGTGAAAAGGTCACGCTGTCTGACGTGAGGCGCCATCGATGTTGAATGACACGCCCACACACACACGTGTCGGTGAGAAGGTTGAACAAGACTGATTAGATTCTTATCTATCCGACTGACGCCTTACCACCTCATGAGTCAGAGCTATTTATAGACATGAGTCAGCAAAGTAGTTGATGTTTCCTAAGTCGAAGAAATTGTCATGATGTCACATTCGTTGGTGAGGATGATAACTTACAAACTCTGACATGGTTTTGACTTTATTTTATACTTTACCTATCTTGCAAATAGTGAAATACTTATGACTTCATTTTATATTTCACCTATCTTACAAACTGTACAAACAGTGAAATGATTTTAACATTAATTCAAACTTTACAATCATCAACTTTATTTCTAACTTTAGAAATGTGAACTTTATTTCTAACTTTACAAACAGTGAAGTGATTCTAACTTCATTTATATTTCACCTATCTTACGAACTGTACAAACAGTGAAATGATTTTAACATTAATTCAAACTTTACAATCATCAACTTTATTTCTAACTTTAGAAATGTCAACTTTATTTCTAACTTTACAAACAGTGAAGTGATTCTAACTCATTTATATTTCACCTATCTTACAAACTGTACAAACAGTGAAATGATTTTAACATTAATTCAAACTTTACAATCATCAACTTTACTTCTAACTTTACAAACGTCAACTTTATTTCTAACTTTACAAACAGTGAAGTGATTCTAACTTCATTTATATTTCACCTATCTTACAAACTGTACAAACAGTAAAATGATTTTGACATTAATTCAAACTTTACAATCATCAACTTTATTTCTAACTTTACAAACGTCAACTTTACTTCTAACCCTCCCCATCTTACAAAATGATCAAAACTTTTACTTCTGTCTAATGAGTGAGAATCCCATCTTTATGTCAAAAGGAAAACGGCACAGTCTGTACATGATATGTTATTCATCATCACAACCGATTTTCATAGCACCGCACATAGTTAATACTGATGGTAGTAGAAAACAAAGTTTTTATGGCTCACATCACCGGAGAAATCAAAGTCACTGATATGCAGGGAGAAAACAAAGTCACTGATATACAGGGAGAAAACAAAGTCACTCATGTGCAAAGAGAAAACAACGTCAGGAAAAAACCAGTTGATATGTAAGTCATGATATGAAGTGATCAGGAGTTGGACGCATGTTCCAAGGCACTCACTCACAACGCCCCATAGAAAACGCCATGGAGTAAAAAGCAAAACATCAACCACAACAGAGAGGAAGCATTCATCATCAGACATCGCCGGACGGAGGAGGAGAAAGTTTCTGTCTCTTGGGTGGAGGTAGATGAGTGTCTGGATGGCCGTACGGTAATGAGTGATTAGGACTCATCCAGCATCGCTTGTCTTCCCAAGCTGAGAGACCTCGTTTCCTAAACGTCGTTGTTCTGACTTGATGCGACTGAGATTTTAAAATGGTCATTTCTACTTTTTTAATTTTAAGTGAATCTAAGGCATCTTGATAGTCCCTATGTGTCATTTTTCTAACGATTGACTTCAAGATGCCTTTCGCCCGTTTTATAGAAAGCTCTGAGGATTTTAGCTTCATGGAGTACATCTTGGGGCGAAGCAAGATCATCTCCTCTATCTGTTTGCCGGCACACTCATCCTTGAAGCAGCCAAGCTTCGCTTTATTTGAGGTAGAGTAAAGCGGATGGTCAGTGGGATAGTTGGAACTATCAAACTTGGGTGCTAAATATTTTAAAATGTCTTCCTGCTTGACTTGGCTCGTGGTTGTCAAAGCTAGGAAGAAGCTGTCTGTATCACCTCCTACTAATTCCACACGTTGGAGAAGTGGACATGTTTTAAAAGTGTGGTAAAATAACTTATACATTTCTAACTTGGAGGGATCCAAGACAGCTTGACCGACATAGATGGGCTTACAAAGTTCTACTTTAGATTTTAACATTTTAAAACCAGTGATGTCTTCGGAAATGACATCATGGTGGCAAAACAACGGCGAGCGACATAACTTGATACTCGCTTCCGGATCAGTTACGATGCGATAGTCCATGCGCTTTCTTACATCCTCCATGGTTTTACCAAAGAGGGCATTATTCTTATATTTAAAGAAGTCCTTTTCGAAAGGATTCTTGGATTCAGCCCGTTTCTTGCTATTAAATTCTATATACGGTTTTAGAAAGGGCTTCTGCTTAAACTGGATAGCGCGATGGACTTTATCAAGTTGCATCCCCATACCTAGATAGAATTTGAGGATGGAATAGTGCACGATATAATGCTGCTTGTTCAATTGGGTGAGCAACAACTTCCTAGTGGGTTTATATTTTAAGTCATTTTCCGCCTCATACTGCTTATTGTGTTCTTCCATAAAGGGAGAGAACATATCTGGAGTGACCATGCCAGATTCGGGTGCAAGAGGAAAATCAACGGTCCTATTCTTAATGCAGTCTGGATAGATGAGGTCGACTTCAAATAAATAACCTATGTTGGCCTCATCTCCCAGTGCCATGATGTGTGCTGGATTGGAGAAGTGTTCAATGTCATGGGGCTCTACCCATTGGAAGTCAGATTGTGGCAAAGGCTTGGAGAGTGCACTCCCATACTAATTATTTTGGTCTATGTACGTTAAATGCGTGGTCGATCCTATGTCTTGGGTGCTGTTGACAACATGTTTGTTAACAAATGTCAAGCCACCCCTAATACCACGTTCAAATAACGTATACATTTCTGCATCTTGCAGTAAATGAATGCTCTCTTTCGTCATCTTGAAGGCTGACTGATAGGACAGACCCGGCAGACTAACAAAATGAATGGGGTCTAAGGCGTCCTGTTCTAATGTGACTTTCCTAAAAGTCTCAAACACGTCAGCCAACAGATAGACGTCTAATTTTAAGTAGGCAAGCATGTAGTCACCAAACGTGCAACACCTAAATTCTAACCATGCTTGCTCTGCATGCCTATAATCATCCAACGAACAGTCCTCACCCGTCAAATCATTTTTAAATTTATCAATGGACGTAAGGGATGTCTCCTTCAATGTATCCATTGAACTAAAATAACTATAAGGAAACACTTCTTTCCGTCGTATCAGACTGTCACTTATGTTGGGATAGTCTTTCTTTAAATGTTGAGTGAGGGGAAGTGTTTCTAAATTATTAGCCAACGCGGCTAAGGAAGAAGACATAAACTGGAAACTGTCTAGAAACTTTATGTCATAGAAGACAGGCTTCCCCTCCTTCGTCTTATCGACTTGGACTTTAGCAGTGATGCACATAAATTTTTCCTTACTTTGTGCAATCACTTTGGACGACCAGGATTTCATTTTACCAAATCCATGGCGAATGATGATGTGAGCATCATAACATTTAAAGTTATGAAAGATGACGGGGAGCGTTCGCCGTTTGAGCCTAAGTCTCATATTGCATTTACTGCATAAGGCAGACCTAAATTTACCACTGAGATGGCAATAGTCCCTCACTTTCTTATGTTGCTGATCATCAAAGGATGAACAGCAGCGGAGACATTCCGTGGTCTTATCAAATTTGATTTTATCGGCTTCTGTGAAGCACATGGGTTTCCTAGTTAGCTCCGTTTCATAGCGTTGATGAAAACGGGCTTTCCTATCTAAAAAGTTGAGGAAGTTTTCAACGCACTCCTCGCCTTGCCACACATGCATTTTATTTTGATTCCTATAATATGGGTGCCAAACTTCATAACAGGCAATGGCTGCTGGCTAATGACTTAGGTCTTCTTGTTCAATATAACATTCAATGTCCGCATAGATGGTACATATGGGACTGAGCTCATTGCCGTTTTCTTCATACCTATAAAATTTATCTTTGGGCATGACTTCCATTTGAAGTTTACCCCGAGAGCACCACTCGTAATACTCTTCAAAATATGGTTTTAATGTGAAACGTCGTGTGCAGCGATCACAGTAATAATGTTTGTCATCATAACTTTGTTGGTGGTGATACAATCTAGAAATTTTAGGAATGCCACAATAATGCCATTCTGGGTGGTTGTCGCTATACACTAGGAGAAGATTGACAACCCGGTCGAAGTTACTTTGGCGATTATTATACCTAACGCCCTTCAGACTTTTTTCCCAGAGATGGACGACAATCTTAATATTATTAAATTTTTCAAATTGGGCGATGCCTTTAAAGTCTAATGTGTTGACATCTAACCCGTCAAACCTAAGCTCATCCTCCCATTCACGATAGTGAGTGATTCGCTCACGATGCACCCTTATATCATTATAGTGAAGAATGGAGAGGACGGCATACTTGAAACACTGGGACTGACATTCTACATTGACGACAGCCTTTTTGTCAGCCAGTGCTTTGGGGAGGGTGAAACAACCGCTCCCTTGTAAATTTTCTAAAAGATTCATTTTGATGTCAACCTTCTCTGTCCCATCAAAGACCAGACCGCTGTCTCTTTCATTAAATTTATTTAAGTTGCTGACGAGATAGGTCGCATGTCTCTCTACCCACTCGTTTACATCACCTATGAGATCAGCAGCACAGGAGGCTATCCTAATGGTCACAGTGGACTCTACTTCTCCCGTGCTACTGTCTACCTTATTGAAACGAGCAGTGAGATAGAACATGCCCTTAAGTAAAAATCTATCTAAACTCGCCAACATTTGATGAATTAAGCCTATATTATTCATCAAGGAAGGATGAATGTCCTGCACAGCTTCAGAGCTTTCTAACTCATAATCGCGAACGAGCCTCTCAAGGGAAAACTTGCTCAGCCTTAGAGTGACGTTGTTGTCAGTGTAAAGCTCAGTAGAATGTGTGTGACAGAGTATGTGCGAAGAAAGAACAAACTCTGTAGGAAAGATCTTCTGACACGAAGAACAGGAAAAGCCGACGTGCGATGAAGGATGCTTCCTACCTGTTGTTGTCGGTGGTTGCCTCACACTGCCACAGGAACCGCCTTCGATGTGGACTCGCAAGTTGGTGCTGTTGTAGAACGTGCGTCCACAACCTTCACACTTGGGCCGTTTAGGGATCGGTCGGCGTGTCTTCTCCAGTTCTCCCTTCGCTTTTGGGCAGCGAGAATGCCGGTGTCGCCGAAGCCAGAATGGCCTCGCGAAAACCTGCCCGCAGTCCGTACAGCTGAGCTGTCGAGTCGTAGGTCCTTATCTCTCCCTCACACCTTCCTCTTCTTCGACTTCCATCTCCCTCTCCTCTCCGACGATCTCCAACTCCATTTCCTGCTCCTCCAACAATCTCTCCACCGACTTGACGGAGAGAAGAGGGAGGTCGACCGCTGCAGGTGGTGGTGGCGATGCAGGGATGATGATGGGACGGGAGGGAACGTCACCGTCCAGGAGGTAGGCCGCCAGATCTGTTGAGAAAAAGAGAAAAGAGATTAGTAACATGATCAACATTTCAAGTTTGAAGTCTTATCCCCCTATTTCCCAATCACGATTACTTACCATCTAAAGACTGTAACTCCGGCAGGAGGGATGGGCGCGGAGGAGGCAGGAGAGGGACACGAGCCGAGGGTGGAAGGGTCCTGGGCTTTGGTGTCGGAGGGATGTGATGGCGAGGAGCAGGTACCGGAGCTGGGACGGGCGCAGGGACGGACACAGGTACCGGAGCTGGTGGCAGTGGAGGTAGGGCGATAACGATGCCCGAGAAAGGGGTCGCACCTTGGGCGGAGGTAGGTGAGCGGGAAGGTAGGGCCGGAAATTCCTCGCGGCTTCCTCCCACTTCTTCTTCTTCGCCATATCTGTAGAGAGAAAAGAGAGATTAGATTAGAGGCTGCGGAAATAATAATGATAGAGAGTAAGCTATACGGATACAGAAGTGCTAAAACATGACATTCCAACTCTCATAGGTGAGGATACTTACACTTTCCGAGCCGCTCATAGGCTTCCCCGATTGCTCCTTGGGGGACGGGTTCCCCGTTACGAATACATTCATGCACTGAAAAAGAATGACAGCAAAGATGAGCAGAGGTAAAATTTGGATTCGGTTTAGACATGAACAACATAAGGGAAGGGCTCTTCAATTTAATTAGGATGTCTACCCTAATGATGTTAGTAATAGAGTCAACCTTGATACAAATACTTATATTGCTCGATGGTGGCTTTCTCCATCTCAGCAGCAATTCGATAATTTTCAATTTTTGTCAATTCCATGGTAGATAGTCGATTGCAGATTATGTTAGTAGATTTCAATCACTGAAAAGAAAAGATGAAAATCGTTTCATTTGCCTAGTCAACGTTTGGGAACAATCATGGAAGTGACATCTAATGAGTTACATTTCACTCTACTCCATATCATAAAGACTAACCTTTGTCGAATGGCTAAAGTACTCTGACTTGGCTAGAGAAAGCGTCACGTTGAGTATGAAGTCGAATGCCCAACATGAGCAACGGCTCAGAGGTTTCGGTCTAACAAACGACGAACAACCCGTGCAACGCAATCCCTCTACGGCAGTACCCGCCGTCCCGAAGGAACGCTCGAGCAAAGGAGGTATTACAGCGATGATATGTTTTATGAGCAGAAGATGTGATAGCAAGAGACTATTCAACTTGATAGCAAGTCAAAACAACCTGATAGCAGGAGCTCACCGACACTCACCTTGTGAAAGATAAATGTGAAGAGCAGAGCTGGTGCACTGCCTTTTATAAGATTTTCCTAAGCGGTGAATGGATCAGACCTCTCGTCCAATCACAGACGAGCTAGAGTTCCCGATGTGTACGCATACACATTTGTAACGCGTTCTTGAAATCGTCCTAGGCAAACATGATGTTTAGCAATAGACTCAATCATGGCGCCCGAAGTCAATACATTGAAACATGATGATTGCTCGATTCGTTTTCATCAAGAGTGCTTCGGAGGCTTAATACAAGATTACATCCTTGAGTTTCAAAGGGAGGAAGACAGAATTGGAGGCATGTTTAGACTACACACGAAAAATATTTACGGAGTTGATATCTTATTTCAAAGACAGTCTCATCAAGGCTCATTTAATTGCACATGTCAATTACATTCATTTTCCAGAAGGTGAAGTAGCGGAAAGTGTTGACTTTCGATTTCGTTCCTGTGGACAAGAATATGTTACTGATGCTTCTGAGTTTTATACACGTCATCTGCGGAAGATTATTTCTCGTATGCAGAACTTTCATGGTTAGGCCGATCATTTGCTTCTGAATAAAATAAAGAATATTGTCATTGCTATAGTAAAGTGGGTTTCAATGATGTTAAATCAAAGACCAAATAAAGTATTTTTCATGACACTTGTGTTGTGCTAAACTTTCTAGCGCTGTGGTGAACACTGTTTTCATATAAAATTCTAAACTCTCATTGCAGTAGAAAACTGCTTTTAGTAAACCTGATGAAGCGAATCTAACAGTCATGAAGTTTGAATTTTCTAATAAGGGAACAGTTGACAACTGTCTCCAATAAAACTTTCTAACACTGTGAAAGCAAGTTACAAGACAATCTACACTGTGCAGTAAAACCTTTTCGATAAAACTTTCTAGTATTGTGATGAGTTCGGTCAGTCATACAACGTTGATCAAACTTTATTTTTACAAACGTGCGTCGCAGTAGAACTTTTGTACGACACTGACAAGAGCTTGTTCACTAGCGAAGAGAGAAGTCTGTGATGTGTTGCGTGTGGCGCATGAATGTCCTCCCTTCATTCCATTCATCATTTTTCTTCCCCTCTGCATTCCACATCCGAAGATATGTGGCGTGCTTGGGACCGCTTTAGCTGCATTAGAAGGTTGGCCCTTAAAAGAGCCCATGGGTCGTTCCCGACGAAGGGTGATGAAAGAATGTGTTGCATGTATGAAAGTTGATCTTATGTTTTCAAAAAAACTATCGTCTAACTTGGGTGGGACTGGCCGATCCTGATGAGAGAGACTCTTAGTCTCTCTATGTCAGCGGCATCAACCTCCTCTACTACCACCCGACTGTCAGAGGGCGGTAAATAGCCCCACTCTGTTGAATCGGTATCATCATCAACAGCCGATGAACCAATTCGAGCAAGATTGTTATAAATCATTTATCGCTCTTCCATCTGCGAAAACTCTTCAAATATATTTCTCGGCTTCAACCGAGACTTGTCAGGAGAGCTGACCAGAGTGTTCGGCGTCTGCATGACTGAAATGAAATTAAATGAGAGTCAGCGGTTTATATACCCAGCGAGCACAAAGCCATGATTCAGATCTTCCTTATTTGACCATGCTTTTAACTTGACAACAGCAGTTTTACCATGTATGGGCATCGGCAGTCACCGTGCTTTCTGTTACCAACTCCCAACACAAAGACGGATTCCCCTATGACGCGAAAAGGTTTGACGTCAATGCTTCCAGTAACCGTCCCATTTTTACCAAGTTACAATGACAAACGATAGACGTTGCCAAGCCTGAGTTACTGAGGCTAGACGAAAAAGGCCTGATAGCAAGCCAGCAACCGTTTGCGTGTTAAGCTCTTGAATCCGTTACAGGCATTACTCAGAAGGGATCTTATCCCAGCTCCAAGGCCTTGACCCACAAATCCAACCTCGGGCGGACAGAGCGTGCGTCATGTCACTGTGTTGGTATCCGGGCCCCGATTTTGACATGAAAACCGGTGGAGTTATTTACAAGAGGAAACGACCCAAGTCGTTGCTTTGATCAGCTTGATAGCAAGCCGTAGAGAGCTTGATTCACCAGCGTTTTGCAATGGAGATGTTTAGAGGCCACCCATGACAAGATAGCTAAGACTCAACCGATTGGCGTTCAAAGTGCTACGTTGAGAACTGTGTCAAATGCCCAACATGAGACATGAGTTGCCTCAGCGGTTTCGGTCTAAACTATGACACACTCCCTTGCCACACTTATCACTACGGCATCGTCCGCCGTCCCGAAGGAACACCCTGTCAGTGGAATATTACAGCAAAACTCTCTGTGTCTTGCTCGCTTTCAGTGAAAAGCCGCTTAGTCCATGAGAAGACTGGCTCAGACATCATTGAAAATCCTCTAGTTGACTTCAGCAGGGTCGAATACCCCAGAAAACCTCCAAAACTAGTGAATTTAAATTTTTCAACTTTTTAGCACTACTTAAGAAACTTTATAAGTAGTTTATCACTTAGGGCAGGTCAATAGCAACCGAACCTATTTTGAATCAAGTCAAACGGACTTGTAGAAGCAAAGTTACAAGCCTTTAAAGTTTTGGAGTCTTTTATGGCCTGGAGACGAAGGCCATCTCCTGGCGAACCTCTAAGTCTGACGCCTTAGCTGATATCAGCGATGAAATTTTCTAAGTCGGTTTCTTATAGAAACCCGGTTTTTCAGATTTCCAATGCTATCATCGGAGCTCCAGAGTTCACCTACCCCAACGCAGTCGGGAGGAGAACTGATTTCCACAAGCCGAGTTTCCACTTATATAGTGCGTGGCGATCAGCTGATGACGTAATACCCATCATTCAAACACTAAAAACCCGTCCATCTCCGGTTCTAGTGCTCCGATAGAGCTGGAAATACACCATTTCCATGTAGAATTGGACGCTGAATCCGAATCTGGTCTCTGTTTTCCCGTCCGATGCTTCGTTTTGGCTCTACAGCTCACAGCCATCGCAAAAATTCTAACTTAGTCGTTTTTTCGCCAAGGTCCCAAAATCTTAAATGACGTCTCACCTCTAAACGAAGGCAGATACGAACAAGCCGTTTCTTTCAGTGAATTTGTCTAACTCTTAGCTTTCAAACGAGCTATGGCACGACAAAATCCATTCACTGGAAGCCAAGATCGAAGCTAGCTCTCCCGAGGGGGGGGGGAGGTCTTCAAAACTTTTCTTCTGCGATTGCTTTCAAAGTCACCATACAGATGCAGAATTTGACGCTGATTCCAAATCTGAAATCCGTTTTCCCATCCGATGCTTCGTTTTGAAGCTACAGCCCAAAACGTCCAAAATTCTAACTCTGTCGTTTTTCGCCAATCTCCCAAAATCTTAAATGACGTCTCACCTCTAAACGAAGGCAGATATGAACAAGCCGTTTCTTTCAGTGAATTTGTCTCACTCACAGCTTTCAAACGAGCTATTGCACGACTTTGTGCGATGTCTACAACCAAAGTTGGAAGATCGGTGCCGAGGGGGGGGGGAGGTCAGAACTTTTTCTCTCCGATTGAGTTGGAAATCACACCACAGATGTAGAATTTCACGTAGAGTCCGAATCTGCACTCCATTTTCTCATCCGAGACTTCCTTCTGCCCGAAAAACGACTTTTCTCATCCCAAAACCACCAAAACCTGACTTTCCCAACTCTGACGGTTTCCTGCCATTTTCCTCCCAAAACCCAAGAAAATGAGTCCAAACTGAGCTTTCCACTGCATTTTTCTCACTTTTAGCTTTCAAATGAGCTATGGCACGACTTTCTACGATGTCTACAACCAAAGTTGGAAGTTTGGCAGGAGGGGGGGGGGGAGGTCAGAACTTTTTCTCTCCGATTGAGTTGGAAATCACACCACAGATGTAGAATTTCACGTAGAGTCCGAATCTGGCCTCCGTTTTCCCATCCGAGGCCTCCTTCCTGTCGAAAAATGGACTTTCTCATCCCAACACCACCAACATCCACCCTTTCCACACTCTATTCCTCACACATTCCTACCCTTCTCCCTTCCTTCCCTTACCCGAACACTCCTTCCTTCCTTCCAGAGGGGGGGGAGGGAACAGTTTCCTCCTCTCGGACCCATTCCTCCCAGCACATCCTTGACCACCTCCCTCACACTTCCTTCCAGAGGGGGGGCTGAGTCAGCATGATGACTCATCGATGACTCATCACTGCACCGCACTGTCCTTGAATTTGGAATGGGGTTACTACTATTACCATAATCCATTATTTCACATGGTTGAAGAATTTGTTATTCCACTGATATACCGCAACCAATCCATGTACCAAAGGAAAGGATAATTAAGTAATAGGTTTGTTCTTAATAGCCACCACATCAAGGTGTTTTTTTGCGCCAGTCACGTGAAACAACGCCATTACTTTTCTTATAGAAAGATATTATGTTATTGCACCTGTAATTCACTCACTTATTCTCTCTGATAGGTACAAGCCCTATTTTTAAATGATCTATGGGGACTTGTGTTGAGGAGGAGCTCTTATTATAGATGGGGCTCCTATGCTATTTTAGTACTGCTGCTATTTTCACGAGGGCTTAAATTTAATGCTATGATTTAATTCAATTAAATTTAATGTAATGCTTTGATCTAATGTTCAAATAATTTAGATAATAAAGAGTTAAAAATCAAGCGCTTGCCTCCATAGCGGTTTTCAATGAAAGAAGAACATATTAGAAATTTGAACTTTGACTGACACTAAATCTTTAGTCATAAATCAGATAAGGAGAAGCACAGTTGATAAACTTTAGAGATTTTAACATCTGATAATAAATGACTCAAATCGATGTCTTTGGTTCCATTATTCCATTTCTGCATTTAATATAATTTTTTAATTCTAACATAATGATAATTTTATTTCTACATATACTAAATTTCTACATAATTTCAATATACTTCCGATGTTTTTGTGTTTCACTCCTAAAGCCCAAACACCAAGATTAGAAATATTTGTACTTAGATTGTAAATCAGAAAAATAGGCCTATTATCCATCCATCAAATTGAAAGGGAAAGGTGCGAAAATTTGCAACAGCCCAAATTTGAATTAAAGTAGAATTGCTTTAAACAACATCAGAAATGAATGAATTTTCTGCATCAAACTTAATCTCTTAATTCAAAGAATCAACAATATCGTCGATTTTGTCGAAGACGAATCTGCGACTTAATCTTAACTTTATATGCCCGTAAGTCATAATCACATACTTTTATTTCGCAATTAACGGTCTTCATACATGCGAGAACAATCTACAGTTCTTGAGTTCACTGGCTACGGCGTTCATGACATTCTAGTGGTTTATCAATGCACTTGCAAATGTCAACAGTAAGATTGGTGCGGACGTTTTTGGCGAGTTTTGAAAACTCGCGAGGACATGGAACTTATTTTTTTTCTTGTATACCATGTTCCTATTTAGTATTTGATCTGACCGTTATCTAGGTTGCTGAGCCAACCTTATCATTTCTCAAAATTGACGATTAACCTCTTGAATTCGATTCTCTGTACAATTATATACATTGTTACATATATTGTTTTTATAATTCCATTTCGTTTTCTAAAGTCATATGAATATTCGTCAAAATCAAATACTTTTCATACTCTCCATTTACTATCTATGAAGGAATGCAAAGGTAACAATTCAATCTTCCTTATCCTCATAGGAACTTAGTGAGTGCGATCATAATATTTACATGTAGCGGACAATGTTTCTTTTTGCCATCTGCAATCTGCTACGCTGTTCGTGGTGGACAAGACACAAGTGAGATATCCAGCCAGCTAATCCATACGTGGATGTACATATCAGGTGCATCGGTAGGTTGAAAGATCAGGTAAAAAATGGAAATGTCACATTAAATGCCAAACAAGATGTGTATGTAACCGGAGATATGTTTGCTTTTAATAAATATGACGATCGAATCGGAAATTGTATCTTGTAGGGCAACGATCTATCAAATTTAAATGATTTTCAAATTCAATTATTTGTATCTGTTGCAGAATTTTCTTGTTTGCTGATGACTCACTTGGATGTATCTTGGCACTGAATCTGCAAGTAATGTCATTCGCCTGCAACAATTGCTGTGACTAAATATTTAATTGTCTGCTGTTGACCTTGGCCTTTATTCATCTCAGTGAAAGTGATACAAAGCAATGCAGTGCATGAAAAATGATTATTGAAGGCATGTTGAATGTTACATGTCTCATCTACACCGGCGTTTGAAGCGCATCGAGATCACGGAGGGGCCATCCGTCCCCCATTCCAAAATATATGTGAAGTGACATTTTGAATTTCAAATCACTTTCAAATAAGATTATTCAGAATAAATTTGATTTAAACACAAACTCAAATAATTGGGAAAACGTCATGGTTCAAAAAAATATTTTTCAAAAATATTGCTGTCAATTATCTTCAGGAAGTAATATTTGCAGCAATATTCAAATTTCTTGGTCTGCATTCGATGTTCATGGCCTAAAGGATGACCTCGGCATGATTTAGATAATCATATTTATAAAATGCTGCACTTGTACTGAAAATTATGTGTATCATTCTCACAAAACGGTTGCAGAAATAAGGATCCCTCAAATCTAGGTTTGAGTGTTCTTATTGTCTTAAATATACATAATGTGCTGAAACCAAATGTTCAAGTCACTCAGTCATACAGTTTAGTTTCAAATGTTTTCAGCAAAAGCGTCCTCCACCAGGTAAGAAAACAGGATGAAAACGGATGCGGAGACTCTAAACTCGGACTGCGAGGATTGATAGGACTCCGCTGCTGGAGTAGGCTAGTAAGTAGCAAAAAAACACTAGGTTTAATCTACGCGCTAATGGCAATGCCAAATTAACATGCCCATGATATCTTTAATGTGTTACATGACACATGAATGCATGTAGAGCTGAAACGGGCTCAAATCATGTTCACGCTGAAATGCAAAAAGTTTGTCTAAGAACGATATTGCAGTAAGACTTATGTCATGACTTTTCATTTTCCTTTCGGCATGGACAGCTTTGAGAGCTGAAACTACCGCGTTTTATGCAAGTTTTCATTTTGCCGTCTACTGTAGCAAGAGGCAGCGAAAGCTCAGAGTAGCCAATACACAAAATTTTTTATGACCTTCCTCTTTTTTATCATGTATTTTATCGATGGGCGCATACCAAGCAAGCGCACCCACCTAGTACCTAAAACATATTTTAGGATTTTTTGGCAATTTAAAAATGAAAAACTGCATATACATGCACAACAGAGGAAGAAATCTATAGGAAGGGGTTCCCAAAATTTTATGGAGAAGTTCGGATTAAAAGTTTTGATGAGCGCTGATGTCAATTTAATTTTACATATAATCAGCATGTAAATTGCAAGAAACAATGTAATAGAGCATTTAATGAAGACATGACAACAAATTGTGCAATTATTTACTCGTAGTAATTTGAAGTTCACAGTAATAATCATCATTTTATTTAATATCAAATCTTTTAATGTTATATAGGTAAACTGTGCGTGCAAATATTATAATTTGAGTCACTCACAAGCACAACACAACGTTTGATTTCAAAACGTTTGAGATCATTAAATTATCGTGAAAATGATGCCGCGGTTCGGAGATTGGGAACCATGCTACAGGATCTAAATGACAGGATGGATTCTGGCTCACATCATCGACAGGGCGCTTCATCAATGTATATGTCCACAGTCCGTAGACATTGGAGTCCCTGATAAAGCTCAAAGACATCATAGCTTGATATCTACGAAATATTGAGTTAATTTATGTCTTTAACTATCTATGGATCGTGCATGATACTCTTCCACGAATAACATCCAGCTGTCGATGAAGTGAACCACCACCTATATGTATGATACTCACTTAACTTCACTGCGGTCTTGATTGCTGTCGAAAACTTTTGCATTCGGTTATCCAAAAAAACTGGAGTAGCAAAAAATGGATTATTTGACTTCAACAACGCCTGCTGACGAACTCGCAACTCCCGAAATCTTGGACGACTAGGAAGCAGAACGAAAAGACTCTTTACATCCATTATCCGTTATCCTCTTCAGTCGTATTTCACATCCTTTAAATGAACTTTCCTTATTCACTTATTGCTGTTGTGTTCCTTTATCATCATTATTAGAGAATTTCTAAAGCGCACAAAAACAAACAAGTCACTCGGCGCTGAAGAGAAAAGTCTTCAGTGACCGACGAAAGGTGTTAAGGTGTAGGTTACTCTCCCCTAGGTGGAGAAGGACACTGTTCCATAAATGAGGTCCAGCACATGCGATCACCAAGTCGCGTATGTGATCTTCGTACGGTACATGACAAAGCGTCAGATGACATCACTGCACGATCTCCGGGATGTTGCATTAAGGTGCACTCGTCTCTGATGCAATCCGGAGACAATCCGTGCAGAGCTTTGAATACGTGAACTGCAAGCCGGTGCTGGACTCGTTTCCGGAATAAGAGCTTCGTTTTCGGAAGCTGTTGGAAGATTGGCGTGATGTGGTATAGTGATCCAGTGATCATGCGGGCCGCTGCATTCTGCACCGCTTGTAGATGGCGCAGATGAATATACGAGATGCTATAAAAAAAGGAGCTACAATAATCAAAGCGAGGTGACACAAAAGCGTGAACCAGTGTCTTGGCAGCGTCGGTCGGTAGGGAGCGGATAATTGGTCTCAATTGGCTTAAAAACAAAAGGGTAAACGACAGACTGCTGTAACATTCGCCGACATTGTGAGGTGATTGTCCAGCATCACGTCGAGATTGCACACAGATTCGACAGGTTTGATCGATGTTAACAGAATGTTGATGCCGACTTAATCTTGGCAACTTGTTGCTGTGATCATAGCCAGATAATGACAGCCTTGTCTGAATTGAGTCGAAGTTTAGACGCAATCATCCAGTCCCGCAAAATCGAGACGCAATTAAACATTCGGTCGATCGCAGACTGGATTTCATCAGTCGGCACGTTGAGATAAACCTGACAGTCGTTCGCATATCGATGGAGCGTCAGATGATGAGATGCGACGATTGCACTTAACTCGGCAGTGTATAGGTTAAATAACAGAGGCCCTGAGACTGAACCTTGAGGGACGTCGTGGCACATTCGCTGTATCGTCGACAAAGAGTCGGATGTTTGAAACTGCTCCATACGATTCGTTAGAAAAGATGTTAACCATCGGAGTGCGTCGGATTTGAAGCCAGACTACCTTTCAAGACGGAGGAGCAGCAACTCGTGATCGACACCATCGAACGCCGCTAACATGTCAAGCAGGCATAAAAGTGTCACACGTCGACAATCAGCAGCAGTGAAAGCGTGCAATAATACCCGTAGCAATGACGTTTCGGTTGAATGATGCTGTCTGTTGGCCGATTGATACCGTAGCAGAAGATTTTCTTCAATGAGTTAGTTATTTATTTGCTGAGCGACAGCACATTCGATGACTTTTGACAAAAAAGGCAGAGTAGATATCGGTCGGTAATTTATCATGTCCGTCGGATCAAGACTCGTCCTTTTGATATGAGGTCTAAAAATGGCAAATTTATGGCTATCAGGTAATTTTCCACTAGACTGTGAAGCGTTGACTATACCGGTAATGAATGGTAATAGAAAGTCAATGAATTCGCGTATTAGGAACGTTGGTATCGGATCAAGAGAATATGACTTATCAGGTGAGGTCATGATGATATGGCGGATGTCTGTTTCGGTCACTGCACTGAAGCCTGAGAAAGATGTTGACACTGACTCTGGCGCAGATGGGCACGGATTACCAATTGTATCTGCGCGCATGATCTTTTCTTTGAAGAATGTCTGGAATTCGGCCGCAGTATGGTGCGAGGGCGCTTCGGATCTTCGATCACACCCTTGCAACGTAGAGAGAGAGAGATCTCCATAAGCTGGCAGGAGTTGATCCATCACGCTATACTCGGTCTTTCCAGTTTGCAGCTTTCTTGACGACGATACAATTTATAACAACGTCGTGAGCTATTGGTCCACTGCTCGCTTTCCACAATTGTTCCACCTTTACGACAGCGACGCTCTTCACGACGGCAATCGCGGCGAGACCGACGGCACTCATCGTCAAACCATGGTGCATGTCGATCTGATCGGTGTTGAGCGTTATGAAGCGGAGCGAGGCGATCTGATATATTGAGGAGGACATTGTTGCATGTATCAACCAACTGATCGACATCAAAATTATCTGAGACGGGCTGACACAGAGTGCTGTTGTCGCATAGATTCACAATCGACGCCACGATCTGACCAGTCGTGCTATCGGTGGTGCTGATGAAGCGGCAAGGGGTAAGCTGCAACACACAAGTGAATGATTGGAGATGATGCCAAGTGGATTCATTCAGGCTTAATTACAAGCACTGATCAGATGCCACTGACTTCTGAGGATCAATAAAGAAATTGTCATTAATTTGCTATTATCATAACGTGTTGCATGCTAAATATTTCTAGACATTATTTTTCCGGAGGTTAAACATGATTGCTCCGAAGAATAATGCTGCTATCGTATATGAAAAAGTCTGAACAATTTATTCTATTTTATATTTCTTGACTTAGACCATTGGACAAAGCAGTAATCGGGTCATAATTCAGAGACCGGGTTCGACCTTCTGTAGCAACGGGACAACCGTTCTGCCAGATCCGGTGCAATGCTTTATCCTCATCTATCAAATCTGCAACTTTGAATTTCTACAATTTCTTGAAAACCTTTTCATTTACAATTATCTAAACCTTAAAGCATTTTCAGAGCAATGTCGAATTGCTTTTAGAATTTATAAGCCATAACTTCAATCTTATATTACAATTCTGGAAAGCTGTCTCTTTTCAAATCTGTTGACCAAAAGGCATACAAGAGAAAACAACAATGCGAACTATGCCAAGGCTTTCACTGATTTTGACGATACAAATTCACGATTTATTGGTGTGTTATTTCAACATGGATTGCAAGACACAAGAGAGGGAGGCTAGGAAGCATTTAAGTATGATTTAAGATGATATTTTTATAATTATCTTATAGAATTTTCATAGATATCTCAATTTAATGTCACAAACATTCGACTTCACAAGCATACTTCAAAGATGCAAAGAAATTAAATTAATTTTAACGACTCCGGAGTTCCATATTCTTGAACCAGTGATATAGAAAATATAATTTAGATATTTTTCTTTTTTGTGATGCTTCATTATACTGGACAGTGCAGTCAAAGACGTGCTCTTGATTTTAAAGCCTTCTGCTCTTCAGTTTTTCAACTGTAGTGATGCAACACTGAGTGATATATCGTGATACATAGTAACAAATTATTTCGTTATGACTTCAAACTTTTTCTGGTGATGTATAACGTTCAACACGCAACAATTCATTGAAAACTAAATTTCATTTCTATTCATTGTCACGCAAGCACACAAGAACCAAAAAGGAGGTATGCACGACTATGCATTTGCTTCGTATATGATTGATAATAGACTAATTAAATTTGATCAATTTGTCAAGAAAATGAGTTTCGTGTTTAGCAGGAATTTCAAAAGTAAGCTAAATTTGATTGAAGGGTTGGTGGAATTTGCAACTGTCAACAGATCTGCCGGAAGAAAGCTTTCACAAATGAAGAAAATGTCAACAATACAACCCTTCTGTACATCCAGTCAATACACTAGCTTTGAATTTGTGTTTCGATAAATATTGAACATTATAGTGGTGAATACTTGTAGGTTATAGAACGAGTGATTGATCGATGCCACAGGCATTCTGCAACATGAATGTTGTACACTGTTTTGTATGAAGCTCCGGGAAATTATGTCTTTTTTAACTTTAAGGAACAGTTTCCAGATGTCTGCAAATTGAGTATCACCGACCTACATGCACATAGATATCTGACAGAGAACAACAGAGATTGATGTCTGTGGATGTCAGATAATCAACGGATTTTCAGTTAACAATTGCCTTTAAGTAACTACAATCAACCAGTGCGAGAGCCACTGACGCTTTCCTAGATTCGCACACGAGTTCCTTGTCATTTTTGATTTGTAGATTATCACCCAACATCAGTAAATCGTCCATTCTTGAGCTATAACTCCAGTCGTCTTGCAAATTGCGAAACGTCAAACATCACAAGATTCCATTTGTTTGTGTAGATTCATGTCCTTCCGAGCTCGGTACACTTAATAACGTAATGATCTAAATTTTCATTAATCACTCAGAATGAGATTTGTCATTTTTATTATTATGATTGTACTTTTAAGGCAGACATCTTCCAGAGTGGGTAGAAGTGTGACATTCCTCGCATCCACTAGCTGGCCCGATATGCTCTTAAAGATAATGAAAACGTTATGTCAACCAATGTTATTGCTGCAGATAAACAAACAGATCTTCGTCACAAAATGATGTAGATCGTGATTATTACTGTTTCTGATGTCTTCAGTGACTGATTGAATACTATTATTTTATTATTTCAGTAAAATAAACAAATATGTCATGATTGGCACTCTTGACTTATTGAAAACCGAATTTCTAATTTAGCTTGAATAAGCGCTGATGATTTACGAGTGTTTTACTGCTGAAATGCGAGCGTGAGATATGCTGATGGAGCTATAAAAGTTTTATCAAGAAATCGATAAATGTTCCATCCTGTATAATTGGATTCTGCATAGTTACTCAATCAATGATGTAAAGTTCTTTATTTTTCTGTTGAGTAAATCATGTTTAAACCAGCCAGATGACATTCATTCACAACGCCACTACTACTAATATATTACTTCATAAACAATTTTGATTCTGCATTCATACTTAAATGCACTGCATTGATTGCTCATGTAAAATTTGATATTAATTCACTATTACAATGTGGCTGTGTGGTTTCATTTTTAGCTGTTTCTATTTAATTTGCATGTTTTTTTCTCATTTTTGAATATGACGGATAGTTGGTATTCAATAACCTCCTGCATGGCTATCCGAGAAAGAATTGATTACAAGCATGCAGCATCACGATGTGTATTTACATAAGCTTTTTAGAGGGCAGCCGATCTTCAAGCGAAATGATTGCAAAGTTGATTATCTTTTGATAGCTGATCAGATAAGTGTCATTTAGTCTAAAGATGAGGCACTGCGTGCCCTCGAAAACGCATGTTAGTAATGCACAACATAATTTTCTAGTATTCACTCGATTTGGGGTCATCTTCTAATAACGGCGTTTTCCTGTATTTTGACAATCATTCAGAATGGGCGATATTAATATCAAATTTATCGGAAGTCTGAACGCTAATGATGCCGACCTGAATTGCAATAACTGCTTATCTCTTTATTTTCTGTGATGATAGTTGAAGAAAGCTATCAAATACAGAAATGATAAATGGTAACACATGACAAATGAAATCATTAAACACAATCAGGTTAAAAATGATCTCTGAAGATGATGACAGAACTTTGTGAGGAAATAAAATCCTTAAAATGAACCATTCTACAGAAAGTTAATGAAACGAAGATCTTGTGGTTCAAATTATCCTCTGCTAGGCAAGTTATGATCATATTTGACATGGAAAGATAATATTCCTTGAACCATATCCATCACCAATTTCTTGCTCGTCAGAATAAATCAGGATGATTAAAGTTGATTGAAAACTTAACATGGGCGCCCCGCACTGGTGCGTAAGTCGCTAGTCCGTGAAGAACATCGCGAGCACACCCAGGAAACTCTGTTACGCTTCATTGCAAAAGCGTCGGTTCCCATTAGTTGAGAGTTTTTCCTCTACGAGCATCCTTCCTTTCCAAGCAGCTCATGTGCGTGACAAGTTAACGAAGCCGCCCCGATGTTCTATCCATCGCGCAGTAATTTCGAGTCGTTTCGTTTCAGTCAAGAGTAAATGATTGCCTACGTTCTGTTTTCTTGCTTCAATGCAAATTCAATGACGTCACTTTACCTCCACTTGTCGTGCACATGAAAGGCTTCAAGAGTGAGCTTTTAAAAAGGAATTGTTTCGGCGACGTGAGTTCCATTCCTGAAACAAAGGAGAGGTGACCGTTGCATTCGCCTGGCGCCATCTTGTCATGGAAGATGGAAAGGTTTCATTCGTTCGATTGGCAGCAGGACGAGTGAATTCCATTGACAACGACGGAATTAGCGATAAATGCGTGAAAATGCGATGAGAGCGATACAAAGGAAGATTGCACTTTAACTGAATGACAGAATTATTGAGTTCTTTTGATGCTTCAATTGAGTAAATTTATTTTGAAATTTATTCGATTCAGAAATTTTAGCTTCAAAGATGAAATTAGCAAATCGCCATTGTTGGATGAAAGTATAAATTGATAGATTGACAGCTCACAATAATCAAGGGAATATTATATCAAACACATGGCCGCGCCAAAGTTTTATCCAAATGCCTGGATCAGTAAACTGTGTAAATGATAGATAGTATTAGTTCGAACTCCTAGGACGATTCTGTCTTTCTTTCTCCTTTCTCGTTTCCTTCTCACATTTGATTTCTCATTTCAAAATAGGTTGCTTGTTCAAAATGTAGATCCGCGATTCGTAAATGCTGAATACATGAATATTGAACTCATAAACGGTCAGATTCGATCTGATCAGCCACTTTTATTTCAATTTATTTATCTTATTCACAGGTTATTGTTGCTCTTGCTGTTTGTAAATAAACTCTGCCCTCTATATATACGAGTACCAGCCTCTGTTTCCATGTTCTGCTTCTGTCCATGGGTGATAGTGCGTGATTGAAGCTGGCAAGCAGCTGCAATAAAATAAGTTGATAATAAAGCAGAGTAGTTGATGATGAAATTGCATGAAGAACATTTCTATCTCACTGTGTTCTAAGAAGTGGCATATTTTAAGCTCATTTAATTCATTATGTAACTTTTAGTCCATCATCTTGCAGATGTTATTTATATAATGCATGTATGTCCGGAAGCTTACTGCATGATTACTTTCAATGCAAGTAAATTTTGCTTACCACAGCTGATTAAATTCCATTGACTAAGTTATTGGGTGCTTGTTTAAGAGCGCACACTGAAATTATGAAGTATCCTAAATGAGCATTTGTTAAGCTCGCCTTCCATTTCTTTCATTATTCATTATTGTCATATTCATTGAGACGCCACAGTAAGTTACACTTGAATCGTGTATACTGAAATAAAAATGGAAGTGTGATGCTAAATATTCACATGAATTCACCGATCAAAAACGTAAGGAAAGAAACTATATGATATGCATCAAATGCTGAATGTAAACACATTCCATTTAACATTAAGAGGTGAAGAACGTGATCACATACATCGAGTAAATAATCATTTTTGACGCAAATTTGAGAGAGGGGAATATGCTGATAACCAGCCACTGGTAGGGCGGACGGACAGCCGGCAGTACCATCCACATTATTAATTTAATGATTCAAAAATTGGAAAATAGCATAATATTGCACAGACTTTAATGCTTCATCGAACAGTTGTATAGATAAGACACTACGTGATGATGATGATATATTTGTTATAAGGAGTACATACAACATTCATATACTAAATGGATAATTAACAAATATCAAGCCCAAACGGGTTGCGAGTAAAAGGAACCGACAAAAATAGACATAAGAAAAGAGGAAAATTATCAGATGTCGCATCGAATAAAGTAAGCAGAAATTGATCTTTTAAATTCTGCAACAGTTGAAGCATTTCTTTCATGATTATAGAGGGAATTCCAATGATGTGTCACATCTGCCATGAAAAATTATGACGATGTAAATGTTTTGATAGGGGGACAATTATTTTTGATGGATATTCGTTATATTTGCGCGACTAGAGTAGGAAAATAATTTTGTCGAGTTAACATCATACAGTTGATTAACATCTTGATACATCTTGAATAAAACAATAAGCTTGTAACGCAGTCGGCGAGCTTCAAGACTTAACAAATTTAAATTGTGCAACTTCGATCTGTAGCTCAAACCATTCAAATTACAAAATGATCTACAAAAACGCTTCTGAACTTTTTCAACATGATGAATGACGCATCGACGATATGGACGCCATAAGATACTACCGAACTCAAGTATAGCTCTCTGCAACATGATAAGGAGTAAAGGATCACGACAGTATAAAGATTTCTCAATCATGCCTAACACACGATTTGCCTTTGAAACCAGTGAAAAAATTTGATCTTTAAATTCTGAAGTTGTACAAACCTCTATACCAAGATCTTTAGTTGTATTCACTTGAGGAATAATAGTCTCATTGATTAAATACTCGTTTTTAGGGTTATTGCGACCAAAGTGCATTATATTACATTTACTCAAATTCACAGGAGTACCATTTCTCACAGACCAATCATGGATATCATTTAATTGCATCATTTAATTTACCTGCATTTGCGAGGAGAGCTGTACAAGATTGATTTTTACGCGCGAACAAAAGCTTTACATCATCAGCATACTAAAGTATCAAACTGTTGGATACACATGAGTCTGAATCATCAATGAAAAATGAAATAAAACCAAGAAAAGACCCCTGAATAACTTCAATACGAATTAGAGTAGAGCAAGAAGATTTACTCTGTATTCTAACACATTCAGTGCGATCATGTAAGCAATTTGTCAGCCATGAGTGCAAAACACCGGTAATTCCATAATAGCCTAATTTCTGTAGAGGAAGTGAATGGGGAACTTTGTAGAAAGCCTTACACAAATCTAGAAAGGCAACGTTGCAAGTGATATTGTTGTCAAGATTTCGAGTCAAGTGATCAAAAAAGAGTATTTCAACTGCTTCTATAGATCTTCCGGGTAAGAAGCCATGTTGAGTTGCAATAGATGGAATAGGTGAGACGGCAAACTTCGTCAGTTGTGAGCTAATCAATCGCTCCATAGTGCGACTAACATACTTTATATGACTGCATGGGCCCTCACAAACACTGTTGGTACTGCTTTTCTGACCGTATTAACAGAGCACTTTTTAGCCTTCAAGGTGTCTTCTGTTCGAATCCTGGTCGGTCGAGTTGCGATCTGAAAGAAAGGGTGTTGGCACCCATTTGGACCTATTGTTTCAATCAGAGGTAACTGCTTTCTTTGATTTCAATCAGCAATTCTATCGTCTTCCATTCTAGCTACTTTAGTTAATTTCAATGCGTAATAACGCTTGGATTATTTTCAAGCTGCTATGGCAAAGAAACCACCGCCCCAAGAATAGCAGATGACACTGCATGGAAAAATGTACTTCAGAATAAACATCGTGTGCTCGATTATCTAAGAAGCCTGTTTTATAGACATTTTTGTGATGTTTTGCTTTAAAAAACTAGCTTCAATTCATCAATTAAATTTTGTCACATATCATATTAGAATAATTCATTATCGGGATTTGTGCCAATCATCTCATCAAAAGTCATCATGAAAATATTAGAATTCGTAAATTTAAATGCTCCACAAATTCAGGCTGGAAGAATCATCATCGAATCCTAGCATCATCAGCTGCTATTTATGGTTTGTATTCTCGAACCCTTTCTACTCCCCCAGCTGCCGGATGAGCAAATCGGGTTCAAGAGGCAGAGGCACACGGGACCATATTGCGAATCTTCGATTTATCATGGAAGAAACGTACGAAATGCAGCAAAAGTGTTTATCGCTTTCATTGATTACCAGACTTTTGATTCATTGGATCATCAGCGACTGTGGTGCACCATGGGAGTTCCTGCACACCTCATCTCTCTTCTGCAAAGTTTGTACCCAGAACAGACTGCAACTGTAAGGACGGAAGCAGAAGAAACCCAAGAGTTTAGGATCAACAAGGATGTTCGTCAAGACTGCATTCTGCCCCTTATTTTTTCAATGCTTACGCTGAAATCGTTATACGAGAAGCTCTGAGTGATTGGAACGGCGGCATCAGAACTGGAGGTAGGAGCATAGCCAATTTTCGCTACGCAGATGACACGACGATTCTAGCCTCATCGAATGAACTGAAAGGTCTAACTAACCTCATGACAGCAAGCAAGAATGCGGGGCTATATCTGAATGTAGGCAAGTCTAAGGTAATTGCAACAGATTCCATGACCAATTTCGAATTTGCTGGAAGAAGGGTGAACAACCTACGTGTTTCTTGGGCGAAGATCACAGCTGACGGACGGACGGAAGGAGAATTGAGAAGACGAATTGCAATGGGAAATTCAGCCATGATGGGACTGATGAAAATCTGGAGAGACAGAGGAATCTTCCGAATGACAAAAGTACGATTGATACGCGCCTGAGTATTACTGATCGTCTTGTATGGTGCAGAGTCGTGGCCGACTGCGAGAGCGCAAGGCCGACTGGAGAAGGGTGGATGCATTCGAACTTTGGTGCTGGAGAAGACTACTCCGCTTACCCTGGACGGCACGAAAGACTAACAAGTGGGTGCTACAGCAGATGAAAACAAAAGAGCCACTACAAGCAGCAGTTATCGTGGCGAGGTGAAACTTCGGTCAGACTTTCAAATTTTCGTCGGTGATTTTACCTCATCAGTGTTTGTATCCGGTAATATTTTTGACAAATGCCAGATCCATTCTATCAAAACTTGATGAACTTCGTTTGGCACTGACCACTTTTCAGGTCGACATTGCCATCATATCAGAAACGTGCCTTCACGACAAAATTTGTGATTATCTTCTCCAAGTAAATGGCTATCAATTTTTCCGATGTGACCGTGAGTCCCGGAGAGGCGGAGGTGTGTGTGTACTTGGGCACGTGATTTTTTCGTTCCAGAAGAAATTAAAATTCATAACATTCCATCGTCTATCGAAATCAAGTTTATCCGCTTGAATCGCGACACCTCAATAATTCTTTGCGCCATCTATGTTCCTCCTGGTATGAGAAAAAGTGACCACAACAATATTGCTGAGTTTCTTATCTCTGAATTTGACAAATTGCTCACTTTGCATCCCAGAAGCAGTATTGTAGTAGCCGGTGATTTCAATGATTTGCAGACATCTTTTTTAAGAGAACAGTTATGCTGTGTTAATCGTTTTGAAGATCCCACCAGAGATGAGTCTTGTTTAGACCAGATATGGGTAGATGAAGATATGAGTGACGTATACAATGTCAAGGCAGAAATCGGACCGCCACTTCACAACTCTGACCATAAGTGTGTTTTGCTTCGTCCAACAAACCAGCTGCAACGCTCCTCGGAGCTCCGATCTGTTATGGTTTGGGATTATCGTGCTTCTCACTTGCAGTAATATCTCCGTAGTCTCTCGGTTGTGGATTTCACTAATTTCGAAGATCCCTCGTCAGTTGACAGTATGTTTTCTTTGTTTTACGCCAAATTATCCCGGTGTCTTTCTGCCATCCCATGTGAAAGTGTTACGTTTTCGCCCAAAGACAAGCCATGGATGACCCCCATTCTAAAGACACTTATCAACAAGCGATGGGCTGCTTACAGGGGAAGAAATTGGCCAAATTTTCTCCACTACAAGCAGAAGGTAACTGAAGAGATAAGAAAGACCAAGCGTGTTTGGGGTAGTAAGCAGTCTCATGCTTCAAAAGGATTGTGGAATGTCGTTAAGGCAATCAAAGGGTCAGAAGCTGGTGATCGATGGCGCCCTCTTGTTGAGAAGTACAATATTTGTTATGACTCTCTGCTTGACGACATCACGCATGAGTTCTGCAATAACTTTAATTTGGATGACGATGCTGAACTTTGCTGTCTCCACGATACTAGATGGAATTTTTATATTTCACCATCCTCTGTCAATACTCAGATGAGAAGACTGAAGGCAAGAAAATCATGTGGTCCTGACAATCTCCCTCCTTATTTACTAAGCATAGGTGCTGACTACCTTTCTGTGCCTTTGTCACATATTTTTAACAGTTCAGTTTCGACATGCTCCTTTCCCAAATGCCTAAAGTACGCCTATGTTTGTCCTATACCGAAATTGTCTCGTCCGAAGATTTCCGATTTTCGTCCAATATCCCTGCTGTCGCCTCTGTCCAAAGTTTTTGAGAGAATCGTCCTGGAGGAAGTGAAATTCAATCTCATCGCCTGTTACGGGCCAAGTCAACACGCATATCGACCCCTTGGTTCTACAACCTCAGCTTTAGTTGAGATGTGCGACCATATATCAAAATGCCTCGATGATCGTGATACATCATCCGTCAACGTGTATTGTTTGGATTTATCAAGAGCCTTCGACAAACTCCAACATTGTCGTCTGATCAATTTTCTTGAATCTCATGGATTTGATCACGGTTTTTTGAGGTGGTTATTCTCCTTTCTTTCCCAACGCTACATGAGTGTGAAGATCAAAGGTCACATTGGTCCTATGGTACCTATACCGTCTGGTGTCGCACAAGGATCAGTACTTGGACCTTACCTTTTTGCTGCCTTTATGGTCTCAGGTTCGAAGACAGTGCTCACAATGTAAAAGCAATCAAGTATGCTGATGACATTACCATTGTTGAACCTCTGTGTTACAACCAGACCCCTATCATTCATATTGATGCATGTAAGGCTGCTTTTGATAATGCTGGCCTTGTTCTAAATAGACAAAAATGCATGCAAATATGTGTCAAGCGCTCTCATGATTCTTTTTGTCATATGAACAATGGGTTTAAAGTTGTTGAGTCATGTAAAATTCTTGGATTTTTCATTGACTGTAACATGAAATGGGACCTTCAAGTGTCTTATGTGTTAAAGGTCGCTTCTCAAAGACTCCACATTGCTAGATGTCTTAGACACATTTTGTCATCAAATGATTTGATTACTGTTTATCACTCTATAATTACTTCACCTTTCTTGTATGCGTCACCCGTTTATGGAACTTTACCTGTGACTCTCCTGCAAAAGTTTGAGCGATTTCAAAAGCGCAGTCATCGTTTAATTTGTAACTCGTCATGCAATTGTGATGCATTCCCTGATTTGTCAATTCGTTTTCATAAAGCTGCAATCAAGTTATTGGCATGTTGTGAGACTCATCAATTCCATCCCTTGCATCATTTGGTCCCTGAACGGCTACCTCACACGCAAAAGTTATCGGTTCCTTTCTCTCGCACCCAAAGACGTTTGAACTCATTTCTCCCTTGGGCGACGATCTTGTGTAACTTATAATGTCTTCCTTCTTTACATTCGTATGCTTGTTCACTTGATTATTTTACTTGGTTTATTGTCTATTTTGTATCTAACAGTTTTTGTATCAAATGTGATTGCTTGTGATTATCAATCTTTGAAAATATACGCTACTACTACTACTATCTCCGCAGCTCTTCGCTACTTTGGCCACGTAAATCGAAAGAACGGATCACTAGAGAAAGATGTTATGATTGGTCGCGCTGAGGGAGAAAGACGGAGAGGCCGACCGAGATGTCGATGGATGGGATGCTTGCGCGAGGCAACCGGGTGGACTACGAACCGCATGATTGGTGAATCAAGAGACCGAAACAAGTGGAGGAGGACCCAACGTGACGTCGCCAATTGTTGGTTATATAATAGCATGAGCTTTGTCTCTCCGCTTTTCTTACATTTGGACGTTTTTTTGCTTTACCCTACCTTACCGAGCTCTAAATCAAAATTTCGGTGGAGGGATGTTTCGGCCTCCTCTTTTACTTCTTAGGAGTTTCTCCGAATCATGTGAAAGTCACAGCGCATGTGAACTTTCCAATTGTAGCATCGATTTTATATAGCTCGCTTATCTTCGTACTAAAAAGCATTTTTAACCGATTTTTTTGAAATTTTGCCCAATTTTTGCTGATTGCCATTCATGATTTATACCAAACTGGTTGAATGTATTAAGAAGCTGATGTATGCTTCCAATACAACTCAAATATACGCATATGAAAAGTGGAAGATTTTCCTTCAAAAGCAACCAATTAAATGTAATGTAATACTCTACAGCTCTAAATAACGTCAAGTGTTTATAATTAAGAAGGACGACTTTCAGTTACTAAAGGAATTCAAATGATTTGGAAAGTTCACAAAATTGCCGTTTATATTTGCCAATACTACTGATTTTAATAAATAGCATTTGCATAACATTTGAATTTCAAATAGTCTACCTGATATCTGTGGTGTGATAGATGATCATGATATGATTCTTAGACTCATATCCGTAAAATGATGTACATATATTGAAAGTTGATGCATTTAGTTGGAAGTTGCCTCACAAAATGTTTGCAGAGAGTGCAAAAATGAAACCTCAAAAATATGCATTTCAAAATGGGTAAAAAGATTGGAAAAGGCTAAAGCTAAAAGTCACAGCAAAACTTTGTCAGTCGGTTAAGTTTTACGATCAGCATTCACTGCTTTGAGACAAGAATCTGCAACTACTGTATGACTTCAAGAATGGATTGATAATGATCGTCGACGATGGTCAAAAGATCTCGAAAATAAATTCGCAAATTTGCATACTTCATGCCTTTCTTCATGGCTCTTTCCTTCGCGAAAACATGCATGATTGGATAGCAAGAAATATGAATGCAGCATGAGAACTCTGTGGGCGTCTGAGCATTAGTCTGATGTGCTGTAATGCCCAGGCAATTACAGTTCGCCTGCCCAAATGACCCACCTTCCCCTTGACTTTGTGAATTCATGACCGTTTGTTTTTTTATGATAATAGATATATGTATCATTGCCCATTAATTCCCACAGTGGTTAAGAAAATTGAGAACCTGAGAACCTAGCTCGCTACCTAGATGAGCCACTGAAATGACTGTTAACAAACAGTAGGCTTGCGCTCCAGTCAAGATTTCTATTCCTTGAAATCCATTCTTACTTATTGTACTTACTAAATTTGTTAAATAGTAGCTATCCCAGTCAACCCGTACACGTATAATACACGTGCATTTTTGGTGTAAATAAAAATACACCACTTTTACACGTGTACGGGTTGACTGGGATATATCAGTGCTATGTGTAAGCGCAAATGAAGAGTAAATTTTATTTAACAAAGAACCATTTCCATTTTATACTTTACTCAATAAATGGTTGCTGTTACTGATCTCCCTTAGCACATAAATTACATTTGAGATTCGATTGGATGGAAATCATGTTATTTTAGTGACCTTTATTGCACATACATCAAAAATTTATAATTACATCAAAAAAAACTAATTGCATTGACTCAATCACACACATTCGTTCTTCCGGTATAAGTGAATTCTATCAGTGACAACCCATTTCATTGATATCAAAATGTTTAGGAATAATATGCCATCTATCTGCAGTATGACTCTGAAATTCCAAACGAGACAAAAGTAGAATGAGCTACATCTAGACTAGCTTAAGCTCTCCCAAGTTTACTGACGATTCGTGTTGCTAAGCATGTTTGCGAACATAGAGTAAGTATATTCGGTAGAGTCGCAACTCCATATTAATTAAATCCCAATTGTTTATGCAGTTTCGATTTTTTATTGCATGAACTCGAGTTGAGACCAAGCACTAAAAGTGGATAAGCAAATTTTTGAAGTTTTGAAGAAATAACCACGGAATTGACTGATCATGATAACAATACAGAAGGCATAACAGTATTTTGCAAATCCTCTGTTCATAAAATTCTTGGAGATAATATGTCTATTGAATTAGCTTCTAAGTAAAAAGAAGAATCTTCAAGTAAAGTAGATGACAAGCGAATCTTCAACACTTAAGGTTTGTACTCGATCAAATTAATTCGGACTCCTTACCTTCTCCTGATCTTGATTTGATACCAGTAATGATTTGACACTTTGATCTACAATAATATACTCTCAGATTTTGCATCGTGTAAATGAGTGTATTCCTCAAAGACAAGTGATAATGTTACCTTCTGACAAAGAATGGCTTACGCCATGACGAAATCTTTGATTAATGATAGATGGGAAGCATACAGGTCGAAGAATTGGTCACGATGCAAGCAACTTCAGATCAAAGTGAAATCATAGATTGAAGAATCAAGGCAATTAGTTATTCTACGTTTTAAGATCGACCGACAGGCATGGCAAATTTTAAAGCAAATTTCTGGCGTCAACAAAAAGTCGTCATAGAGTAATGAAATCTCACAATTCGGTGATGCTTCAAATGTTGCCAATCTTATAGCTGATATTCTAACAAAGCTTTATCACTCCGATAATACTCCTCAATATTTCTCATTTTCAGACTGTGATATCTGGAATATTATTATTCCTGAGGAAATAATACTAAGTAATCTCCAAAACCTTACTACTCAGAAATAATCGGGATCGAAGATGTACATGTATATTGAAATGGCGCCTATTCTTATAAAGCCATTGCAAGTCCTGTTCGATATATCCATCAAGCGCAAAACATATCCAAGTATTTGGAAGATGGGTATTGTCACCCCTAGCCCAAAACAACTCCGGCTGATGTGGATAAGTTTCTACTAATATGTACACTCTCAACAGGCTAAAGTCTTGAAAGAAGTCTCTTAACAATAATTCGCCCAGTTTTAGAGACTCTTTTCGGCGACCTCCAGCATGGACTTCGCTCCAAGCACTCGACGAATTCCGCCCTCACTGAAATCATGGAGAACGCCTACAGTTTTTATGATGATCTTTGAAACCGCGGCATATCGATCGCGGCATTTGACATGTCTACCGCTTTTGATTCTGTCGATCATGATCTCATTCTAAGAAAGTTTTAAGATTTGCATCTCTCTTGTGGATTGATCAACTTTTTTGGGGACTATCTGTCCGATCGAAAATGCAAGGTTAAAGTAAATGATGCATTATCAGGAAGTGTCGACATGAAGAGAGGTGTTCCCCAAGGTTCTGTGTTTGGCCCAGCATTGTTTGCGATCATCATATCAGACATAAGCTCAAGCCCAAAACATTCGCGGTTCACTCGATTGGTAACCTGCGCTGATGATCTCACCGTCATCTCACCTCTTTCAAAGACTCTGGCTGCGTTAAATATTGACACCTACCTTGACGATGAGATAGACCACGTAAAGCATTCGTGTCGTGAGAACAAGCTTTGCTTGAACAAAGAAAAATCAAACTTTTTATTTTGTCTGAAAAAAGAAAAACGCAGTGATTTTTACTTTTCACAACAACATCGAATTCCTGTCGTAAGGAAATCTAAAATCCTGGGTCTACTGATCAACAACTAACTCTCCTGGACTGATCATGTTAAAGAGGTGACAAATGTTGAAGAGGTTATGTCAAAGAGGTTACAATCGATGATTTTGCATTATTCGAAAAGCCAAGAAATATGCAAGCACAGGAGATATGTTGGCCATCTATTATGCTGTCATTCGCTCACTATTCGAATACGCATGTCCGGTTTTCGTTTCACTTCCGAAGGTACTTGAGAGCAAGCTCGAAAGCATTCAGAGGCGCCCACTGAGAATGATAATGGGTGACACATAGTCAGAAGGATTCATTGTGCAATCAATCCGAGATAGACGAGAGAGAGAATCACTCGAAAGTTTTTCATGAACATCATTTCGAGAAACAAGCACTTGCTGTACAAGTACGTTCCAAAGCGTTTACGTTACTCTTCCCATTTTGAAATGAGACTTTGTCATCCAAAGAAATTACAAAGGTGTTTTTTCCCCTTCATGAGCAGACTGATGAACTGTGAGACATGTAGGAGACTATAAAGTGTTTCTCCGCGTGGCTTTCCATCTCACTTGAACTTTTTTGTAATTTTTCTCATTGTATTATGTTTATTTGAAACTCTTTCTTAAATGATCGCGTAACTTCATTTGTGTAGTTATGATTTCCATTTTTGAATGAAAACATGCGCCATTATAAGTGACTATTACTTTGATGCTCAGCCTCACTAATAAGAATATTTTCTTGTGAGTAATCTTATCACAAACTATGCCTGCCACTGAAAGAGCAAAATATCTAAATCAAAGACAATGATCATAGCTAACTTTAAAAGATGGGTCCATATTACTATTCAGATTCAAGAAATGAAACATGAATTTAATGAATCATAAAATCATGCCGGTGAGGATTAAAACCTTGAAACTTCAGCCAAAAAGCACAGTAAGATCTTAACTTTTCCATTAAGATTTGCATTATAATGCGGCTCATGAAATTTGCTTGATAATCAGCTAAATTTACGCTTAATTAGGATGCCTGTTAATGAATGTTCATTCCTTTTTTATATCTAGTAAGCTTCATGCTACTTATATAGAGGCACCAAATTGCTAGTACATAAACACAGGAATAACTTGCAAAAACTTAGCTTCTTAAGAAGTGATCAAATATTTTTTAGACCACAGGAACGAACGTTCTCTCCGCAAAAAACTGAACTTTTGATATAAAAATTTTTATTGTATAAGTATGTATTATTGCGAAGCCGCTAATTTCTGAGGTCTAACGAGGCATCATTCATTACATACAGCTTGGGTAACATTGGAACTAGTTATTTACCAAGAGTACCTTTTATTAAAGACTTTATGAATGCTTGTAAACAAATTCTGTACTGGTCGTGGGCAGCATATTTGAGATTTTTGTGTCCTTAAAGTCTCTTAAATTCAAACTTGAAAGGTATGCTCGGAACACACCGCATTATCAGTGATTTGAAAATAGTGTAGGAACTTTAGACTGATATGAATTTTGTGACTATTTTGAAATAAGGCTGGCAGCAAAATGACAACCCTCTAAAGCAATAAAAAAAGCAACCCTCTAAAGCAAAAAACAACCTTCGAAGTGCAAAAGTCTCTGAAAGAGTTAAGCCTCAAAAGTAGGATAAGTGTTTGTCTAATATTCAATGTCATAACAGGACTCCTCAACATATTCAACAGACGAATTGCAACTTATTAGCAGAGTTATATATTTTGCAGTTCATGCATTGAAAATTATAGTTACCGTAGCTGCATTGTGTCGGATTTTTAGACATCGATATTTTTTGTTAATAAGAGGCCGTGATTGAATTTGACAAATTATTTGTTGATCCTTCACGAATGCAGCAACATATAATGTCTCCAACTTTTAAACTCTTGTCTGATTAGCTACCTGTTTTGAAACCGTAATGAATGCATGCACTTCTCTGATGCATCATCACTGGCCCATCATATGACAGATGCTACCGATAGGAGAAATTGAGGATCACTATCTCAATTAACATCAGAAGGTGCATTGCAATATCGGCTACATCGAACGGCGTCATTTACAGCTTCATCTTGAGAGTGCCATCATAATTACCGGCTTAGAATTGCAATCATGCTGTAAAGGTTTCTGTGACACACTTTTGCATTCCTTAGATCAGACAGCGAATATTTGGCGATCCTTTCATCATTCCTCATCAGGTGTCGATTTTGAAAAGCTGACAACTTAACGATTTTCAATTAAAGTTCAATTTGCTACCAATACAATCACGACTATCACATGGTCGATCTCAAACTTAGCAATTACTAGTCATCATGCGAGGTACAGAAAGGACACTTGAGGGCATGTCAAATGCAATCTCGATATATCATCTTCGTATTTTCTTTAGCTGTTCATTCATAGGATAATTCGGACTAACGCTTACCGAGCATTCTTCAACTCCAATGACGTTGAAATTAGAGGACCAGGAAGTACTCCTTTTGCCGGCTGCTTCGGCCTCGGCCCCTGCAGCATCTTTGGCTTGGTCCTTTCAAAACTTAACTCTCCTGACCTGTCGTGAGTTTTAGCGCACTTTCATGGGGTGTTAGAAAACTTCGCATTATGTCCATTGGAAGGTCAAACACACAGAATTAAATATTTTGTTTATGTGCTTCGCGCGCAGATGATTATAGTTCTATGGTCAAACACATGACTTGCAGTCCAAGATACTTCGTTAAAAGCTTTGAATTTTGCCAATACTGCAATCTTTTTGCATGATGCGCTTTTAATGAAACACATCTATTTTCAACATAAGTCTTTCAGACACATGATTCTATTAATCATATCCTAATCAGATATCATGCCATGGACATCAAGGGCAGTCATGGAAATTCTAGTGCTATGTCATACTAGCTACTTATTAACTATTTTAGTAGTAAAGGCACATTTGAACTTTTTCAACATCACATGAAGTTTTGGATTTCTGCTATATAATCAGGTAATCACATTCGATGATGCTTAGTAGAATATCATTTCACAGATGTACTAGAAAGCCACTTTTGAAAGAAAATCTTGCCAATTACATATGATTGAGTTGTATTCCATGCATGCTTGCACAGATAAATCTTATCAGTCTTTATGAATTATCTTCTGAATACATGTCAATCATTTTTGCATCAAAATTTCTCGAAGCCATGGATACAGAGAATTATGAAAACATGGTAAAATTTTTTGATTTTTCAGAAAAATGTAAAAATTCAAAACTTAAAATTTTGCATTATGCAAAGTGTAAACCATGATTATACTCGCATGTACGTATCGATTTTCTTCCATGTGACGAGTTTCAATTATCCCACTCATTATTTTGTGGTGAGTGTTCAGCAAGAATACCAGTTTACCCATATCAAATGCCTTCCTACCATTCTGAGCATTCTGAGAACGTTTATAAAACTGCACAAAATTCATAGATAATGATTTCTTGATGAAAAATCATTAATTCAAATAAATGAATTCCTATTTTTGATAACATTTTTTATATAGATCGCTCGACGAAATCCAAATTTCGAACGAACTTATTCAAATGATTGATAAGAGTGGAAAACCATTAAATTTCAAAACTGTTGCGCTTTTGCCTACGTCTGAGAGGGCGAACGATGATTGATGCCTTACCGGAGGGAAGCGACTAAGTAGTCAGCTCGCAATTTTTGAGCTGAAAATATTTATCTGGATAATTCGGTCGCGTGCAATTCAGAAAGAATAAAAAGCTGCGAGCTACACGGATCTGTGTGAAGCGCGCCATATACGGGTCCTGAATTGAGAATTCGTGGTCTGAATATTGTCTTTTGCAAATCATGCACAAGTTATCACAAAAATGTTGAAAAGTGGTTCCTAAGCAAAGACAAATTTTACACATCTGATAACGATAGACAACAGCAATCATGTCCATAAAACTCTTTTCGCAATGTCGGCCTTCAGGGGGAAATTGATTTCTTACACCCTCAAGTAGTTTTAAAGTTGAAAAACAATTCTAGAAATGAATGTGAGTTCACAAGTACAGCATAAGAGATTTAAAATTATAATTGTTCTTTGATTGAAATATCATTTGTCAGCTCAACAGCTGATTCACCGAAAGTGAATATTAGAGAACTTTTAGAGATAGCCCCATTCAAGATTTGGCAAGATCGAAACGGCTGACATGGTTCCGACAAATGCAGCAACGTGAGGAGAACCATCCCTTTAGAAGAACGTCTTGCATGCGAGTGCAGGGAAAAAAGGAGTCGTGGTCGTCCGAGGAAAACCTGGATAGCAATAATGAATGCCAATATGAAGTCTAGGGGAGTGAATGCCTCGAAAATAAACAAACACTCCCAGTGGTGTCGGAGGACTAGACCTACCCTGGGATACACGGGGTTGTAGATTGACAGCCAAAATGAATTGTGCTTTCAATACAAGCATTATCTCTCACTCTCCTTCTAACCATAGTAAAATGAGATTTTTATCTGTTGTCTTAAGTGACTGAGGCTCACCTTCATACGTAATTTTTCATTTGGCTGATTTCTCGTTCAGGGATGCGGAGTCGGAGTCCCGGAGTCCTATCATTTTTGTTGGAGTCGGAGTTCTATCAAATGATAGGACTCCAGACTCCGGCTTATAACTAGACCCGAAACATAATACAAACAATTTATTTATCCTCGTGCATAGCTGTCACTGTCTTGATGTCAACTTTCTCCATCAAACAAAAGTACAGAGACAGCAGTGCATGCAAAGCTTGTAATAGTTGAGGGAATGAACCGTGATAGTGAAAAAAGGATTGTCTTTTCACTCGGTGATTTAGTAGAGAAGACAAGGCTTCCTAGCCTCGATCACACCTACGCGCCAAGGGTCACATCAGAGACAAAAATGAATCACTAGTCTGTTTGAGAACATTACCTCTTCACCCTCACGTTAATCGTGTGTGATGTCTCCTCTAAAGCACATATTGAAATCGAAGGTGTAATCATATTTTTTTGAGAGAATAGGGATTTTCCTGCCTGGTAGAGACAGGAGAAAAACCGTGTGAAACCCACATCAAGAAGATGGGAGGAGCCGAGTCGTATGCATCCAACTGAAAGCGATATCTGATCAACTTTCATCGCAAATGATTGATAATTGATGCAGCAATGATCACTAAATATAGGTTCAGATAAGCCTATAATGATCTATAAGTTAATTTTTCAAAAAAGGCTTTATATAATTGACACCCGGAATCGGAGTCCTATCAAAAGCCGGAGTCCTATCAAACCCCGTAGTCGGAGTTGGAGTCCTATCAAAATGATAGGACTCCGCATCCCTGGTCTCGTTTATACAGCCATGCAAGTAAAATTCAAGATTTGTTTTTAGATTAATGGTGAGATGACCCTAAAGTTTATCTTAAGCCGCGTGTACACTAGTCAACTAGGTGGAAGTCAACTAGACGCACATCGACGCTCTCATCGACACACGCGCCAAAATGAGCGCGCGGCATCAATTCTGTTTAGTTGATTCCACCAGTAGTGTCCACCAGTTGACTCCAGTAGTGTTATTTCGGCCACGACTTTGGCGGCAGCCAACGCAACCTCTTTCGACGACATCTCGTGCGGAAATGAAAATTCAACGTTTATTCTTCCCTAGTACTTTAGTTGACCAGTCAATCAAATTGCAGTGTACACGGAGGTCAACCTAGTTGAACGACACCAACTTCAGAACAGAGCGAGTGCGCGGAGTGAAAAAGTCACGTGATGTTTAGTTGACTTCCACCTAGTTGACTAGTGTACACGCGCCTTTATTCATATCACTGTAGGAAAGATAACAAATTTTACTCTGTTCCTCCATTTTACCACCAAAATCAATCAAACATCGAAATAAAAAAACCTCATGAATTCAAAAGGTTTCTCCGCAATTAGCGGAATCCCGCGTAGCGGAAAGTATCATCAACTATCTCGTCTGTGATCGATTGATCATGTTAACAAAGTCACATAATGTAGCCTACACAGCACAATGCAGGGCAAAATGCCATAACGCTTGGTGCATGCATACATAGCATACGCGAAGAAAGAAAGCAAAAGTCTTTAATTCATTTTTTTATTTTTGGTCTCATTCTTCTAATTTTGATTAATTAATAATTCTTCTAAATAATCCTAATTTCAAAATCACCTCTCTGATGTTCTTTTTCAGGCATTTCGATGATGTAATGTCTTTTCATTGAAGTGTCAGACGAAGCATAATAAGAGTCAATAAGTTTCTGCATTGACGTCTTAGTTGCAGACCTGGGGCTTATTTCAATTTGAGGTACCTAACCTTATTATTCATAGAAATGACGTTAGTGCATTTCAAAGTTATGGCTAGGTTCCTTAAGATGATGCTAGGTCCCTCAAAGTATCTGAAGTGGTGACTCAGCATCAAGAGAAACTTATGTACGTCATTCGCTTATATTTGTGTTCGTGATATTCGTAGATTTTCGTTTCTGACACTCATTTTGCGTAAATGAAATCTGCTACAGGGGGCTATTTCCATGAAAGTTCGCAACCTTGCTACCTAGAGGCTAGGTACCTAACGTCATGGTCCTTTAAGGTGGATAAGCGTATTTCAATCATTAGGGAGCATTATCTTAAGGTACCTTAAGGAACCTAGCGAGCTACCTTCAGGTATTTAACAAAATATGAAACAATTCAATGCCTCTGTGTCTCGAGGTCAAATAGATATCTTACCTAACGTAATGAATCTACACCATTAAAAGTAAGCCTTAAATTCATGAATGAATCTGGAGACGAATGACGTTCCATTCACTGCAGAATGCGTATTGAAAGCAATAAGATACATGTAAGTGAAAACGGATGGTGCTCTCAAGATGGGTGACATAAAGTTCTCGATGACAGGTAGTCCATTGGCCACATTTGTAATAGATAATAAACTGTAGATGCAGAAGCATTTTAAGATAATTAAATTATCGATGCTTATGAAATCTCACATATAAAAGGCCATGAAACAAAATGTAGGACACTTCCTTATGTATTACTTCTAGTTGATGTTGTACATGTAAATTGCGTCATACATTGAAAAGCTCATGAATTGAACGTAGTGAATAATACTAGCTCAGAGAGTAATCTGTCAAATGCCCGGGGCTACAAGCACTCATCCGTTATCCTACAGCTTCTTTGCTTAGTTACGAAGATAGCAAAGGAATTATGCGTAATAACGTGCATTATATTGCTAAAATAGTACGGTACATTAAATTTCACGAATATTTGGAACATATTAACTTTTCTTGAGCAACAATTTATTGGTGGTCTACATATATGGTCTCGACTGACCATAACTAGCCACTTGAGAAACTGAAATATTTGCCAAAATTATCTGTGAAACATAAGTTTTATATGGTATAAAGTTTATCAAAATTGAAAAACAACTTCAACTTCAATTCTCATTCAGAGAGTGCATTTTCTTTGTGCAATTATTTTTGAAAGGGTCTGCATATTCTTAATTGCCGCACTGTTTTCCTATATCACAAAGAAACCTACCTTGTATCATATGGAGACTCACTTTTCATTCAAATTAGGCATTACATAAAATCTGCTTGACATCATGCAGCGTTCGATAATTATCTAAAGTTATGATATCAACTTTGCAATGACCAGAAAATAGGTTAGGTAGGTAGGTGTAGAGCTACCTTACTCTTCACCTTAAGTTTTGCCACCTAGCATAAGATTGGAACAGACTAAGATACTTAAAGATTTTTCGCTCTTTCCATGATGTAGAACCATTCTGTTAGGCAAGATATCTATTCCACCACGTGACAGCCAGAGACAATGAATTGTTTGTTATTCGATTAGATAATTCAACGGTGCTGCTTTGAAATTGTAATGCGCTTAGCCATAGAAATCCGACTTTTCGCTTTGTTTACTGAGGCTAGAATGGACAACAGCTAGCTGCTTGCTGATGGAAATTTCAGCCGCTCGGCTGGGTGCCACTTGCTAGATCTTTGAAAGAGTCAAATCACTGAAACATGCAAGTTGTAAATTCTTGCCGCATGGCGATTTATTGCGGGTTCTATTGTTTTCATTGTCCATGGCCGTTCTAGGCATCTACAGATTGTTTCATAAAAAATGGATCACCCTTAAACATCGCCTTAACTTCAACTTTGTCTAACTCCGCCAAACTTGAACGAATTTCTCTGAAATTTGGAAGATATGTCAGTTGTGCTTACTTATATCATTGTTGGAAATTTCAAGCATGAATATTGAGTTGTTTTCCTGTTATAGATAAAAAAGTAGTTGATAATTTGATCTTCATTTAGCAATGTTACACAAAATCATACCTCACTCTTATAAAATTACATTTGTTTCCTTTGTTATGTAATATGTTATTTTACAAGCCAAAAGCTATTAAGCAAAACAAAAATAAAGAAAATCGGTCAATCAGAGCCAGTATAGCACCATTATTCATCAACAATAATGTAACTGCTACATGTGATTAACTGGACTTCATGTTCCATAGCTTCCTGACTTCGTTGCGGTGGTGTTGGCAGCACTCCTGATTGCTTTCAGCTAGAAATCTATCTCTTACCGGTTGAAAACAATACAAAGCACAAATGAACAATAACGAGATCGCATTCACAAAAGGCAAAGTGTCAGGGTTTTCTTTACGAGCTACAAGCAAGCGACTAAATGTCCCTTACACAAATGTGCATCGATGGCATAATGATGATTTTCAACTCTGTCGTAAAGAGGGCTCTGGCCGTCCACGCAAAACATCCAAACGTAGAGACCGCCTAATTTTGAGATTTGTTGAAGTTGATCCAAGTCTCTCGTTAACTGAGATGGCTGCACTAGTCTCGTCTATTTCTAAGTCCACTATTCGTAGAAGACTTATTGAGTCGAATTTCAAGAGCTGTAAGAGGCCCTCTCAGATCGAATTATCAGATCAGCATACAAAAAGAAGTTATTTATGGATGATAATGCTACGTGTCACAGGAGTAGTAGAGTCAACTTATGCAAGTCTCAATTAGGGCTTAGGATATTATCTTGGCCAGCTCGTTCTCCTGATCTGAATCCCATAGAAAATGTATGGAGTATTCTAAAACGTAACGTTCGTCGTTCACTGCTACCTACAGATGGCGTATCACAACTTACGTCACTGTTAAAAAGAGAGTGGAGAAAGTTAGATCAGTCAAAAATCAACGATATCATCGAATCAGTGCCTAGACGAATTGGTAATGTCATTGACAATAAGGGTAGGGCCACAAAATATTAGCTTCTTAAGAACCGTTACTGTGTCATAGCTCATCAGATTATATAAGGACATTTAAATATATTAGGGACATGAAATAACATGAAAAATGCTTTCTGTATCATACTTATGTTTTATTTAGTCAAATTTTAGGATGATCCACTTTTTATGAAACGGACTGTATTATTACAGAGTATCGGATTTCTATGCGCTTATCCACCTTAAGGGAGCATGACATTAGGCACCTATCCGTAAGGTAGTAAGGTTAGGCACCTTCAATTGAAATAGGCCCCTGATCAAGTTCTATTTAACAATCGATCTATTGAGATCACGTCCAAAGTGGGAACCTTCATCGACGACCACAATTGCTGCAGAGTGTAAGCTATGTAATGTGCATGTGCTAATACGTATGATCGATTGACCATCGAAGAGACTTTACAGTGAGTGGGTTTTTGCTATGTGACATGACACAGCTCAAAATGTTGATCTTCCATAATTAGATCATTATGACAACTTTTTTGCATGGGTCACACCTGCCTTACTCCCTGAACATGCGAGCCGGCTCGCGAAAGCTCGGACGTGTGTATATTTTTTAGCAATAAAGTGTAAATATTTTTAGCAGCAAACTTATTCTTGGGAAGACGAAACAAACTGGTGTGCTATCCACCATGAAATCGAACAACTTCCCGTCGGCTGCCATCAACTATGATATGATGACTAAATTAGCAGGCTAAAAAATAAAATCTAGGAGAGCCAATATTTCATGGATTAGTTGCTCTTTAAATGTAATTGCCAGCTTCTTTGCCATTTTCAAGGCAATGTAAGCAGCGTCAAAGAATTAGCGATGTCAAATAGACTCGAATTGAATCCATGCGCTCTTGCACCTTTTGTAAACTAAATTTAATAGTTTCATCGCTCCATTGATTTCTCGTTTTCTATAATGCATTTCCCGAAATATCGTTTGAAGTGAGAAATTGCAAATTTTATTTTGATAACGGTGCTGGAAATGTAAATTCTGTTGTTCACAATTATTAAATGTAACATTCATTTCATCTCTCTGTTTCGGTCATTTCACCGTATCATTACACAGTGAAATTGAATTATTCCAGAACGATGCACCGAAACAAGCTCAAATGTTGTGTCCCTGATGTTACATAATCATAAAATAATACTTCAATGATTTTCAGGTGTCAAGATGTATTGGCGCAATGTTCATGTTGTCATTGTCTCGTCAAACCATCAAGTCTTATTTCTAATTTTGAGTCAGGAGCACAACAGTATTACTTGGGTAGACACTAATTTTCTGCGAAATATTCATCACTTAATTCGATTTTTAAAGACATTATCAGCTTATTGCTTCTTCGACTGAAGCTTTTTTCTAAAACACAAGGCAATAGTCATACGCACGATTCCAGCATGATACCGCTGACACATCAATATCGCAACTTAACGCATTTTGTCAATCACTGCAAATAAGATATCAAGCAGTTCCATGCATAAGTCACAAAGTATTATTATTACAAACTTATTCACAACACTTTCTGAATTTGATATGTTTTGCCATTCACAAATTCTGAAGCAAAGTTATGGTTGGTACCTTCAAAGATAGGATAACCAAAACTACATAAAAATGACGATGTCAAAAGAATTTGATGACATTTAAGAGAAATAAAAGTTCTATGTATAATCGATTGCATAAATAGAAATCAGCGCTGTATTCACATACTATCAATCAACAATATCATTTGTATGATATATCAATATCATCAACAATATTATCACATACATGTATGTAATGCAATTTGAGAATGAACCAAATTAATAGGTAAAGTTGCATTATGAAAATATAAGGTATCGAAAAAAGAAAAAAGTTGAAAATTGGAAAGAATTTTTTAAAATTATGTATTTGCAGACCAGACCGGACCACAAGACTCAGATTCGCATCTGCGTCAACAGACAACCCCAAGTCGTGGAATTGGCATTTCCAGCTCGCTTTAGCTGGTTTCAAAGTAAGAATTGTAGTAACTGAACTTTACATAGCCTTCAATCGGTTAATTCTGAATCGGCTGACACTGACTATTTTGAGTCAGTGGAATATTTCAAGCACAATATTAAGAGGGCGCAGACCTTTTCCATTACCTACGAAAGGTGTGATGCCCATTAAAAATAGCTGTCCTTGTATTTCCATACTTTTATTAGAAACAAAAATCTCAACCGCTATGCATGCTTCAATTCTTCAAATTATAATTTTTCTTCAATTTCTATGATGAATTGATCGAGTCATTGATGTGTAAAACATCAACATGATGCAAACCATGAAAAGTAAAACATGTTACCACAAACATTGAACTATCGTCGAAATCAGAACCGATTAATGAACGGCAGCAATCATCAGTTGACTTTACGATCCACTAATGTATGCTCGAAATGAAAAGTGCGCGTTTAAGATGTCCTTTCACAAGTCTTTCCACCACCGACCGAACACGGTTAAGTGTACATTGTTTCAGTGATGAATAGTTTTGTCATTTCATAGGAGTTCGACCGGGTATCTATGAGAACATATTCCAAACTGATTCAAACAGACTTTGGATCATCGAACGTCTACTTAGTACTTACACCTTTTAGTACGCACCGCAATATTTTTTGAAATGCCTCCAATTCGAGCTCCATTTCAATAATGTTGGAAAGGGAGAATTCCTAATGGAGAATACTCCATTTCAATAATGTCAGAAAGGGTTGGAACCGGTCGGGTTTTTGGAGGCCAGGGTCGGACCGGTCGCCGACGTAATCAAAACCGGTCGGCCGAACCCTTACCGGCGTTCGGAAAAGTCGGCCGGCGCATTCAAAACTGACTGGTCGGGTCTGAAAAGGCGCCTGGCGTCTCTGTACCGGTTGGTAATGGCCTTGATATTCACAGACATTATTCAATTTCCATATAGTATGGATGAAATGCATGAATGGTGAGCCTACCAGTACTCAGAATAAATAAGAGTTACTACCTACAATACAATTATTCGTACTTTGATAATATTTTGTGCGATGGTCAGTAATCCGCGGAATTACTTATTTCCAATCTAAAGAGTTGTAGGCCTACGATATAAGTTGTGATGATGTCAACTGTATTTTCAAAGTCAATCATATACAATACATGAGAACAGAGAATTAAGTGATAATACAATGATAATAACAATAATGCGTATATTATTGTCTCTAATTTTTTTTCAAAATTTCTAAGCGGTCAACAATTCTTACCTCAAATATAGCAAATGCCTTTCTAGCGATAAAGGTCTGAGGTGAACAATTTGACTACTAACTTGTTGCATTGAAATCCATCACTCATTGAATCTCTAAGCTCCACGTGTTGTGTAATTACCCCTTGTAGTGATTATTGAAGACATGAAATAATCTTGCAATATATGGGCTAAGGAATGCCCAATGCTTACAAAATTCATGCAGGCTAGAACATTGGATTCTGGTAACTACATTTACGATAAAGAAGGGCTTAAAACTGTATGCTTAAGTTTCCGGTAATCATTGATACATTTACATGCTCTTAATGTTGCAATTAATTGACGAAAACAATTTATTCTATAATGAATGTGGTCATCGGTCGACATGCACCTAACTAAATTAACCAGCCGGCCGGTCATCAAAATTTAAGGACGGTGCCGGGCCGGCTCTAAACTGGTCTGTGAATCTGTTTTATTCATTAAATTATCAATTTTCCAAATCCTGTCTCGTTGCAGCTCTCCATGCATCACAAGAACATCACACTTGATGCCTCTTTTGTTTGCTAAGTTGTATGTCTCTATCCTTCGTATTCCTGACTGAAAATCATTTGTCAATCCCAAGTTTGCGTGAAATTTGCGTCTCTTTTAATGCATATCAAGGAGAGAGCGTGAGATTTGCGGTAGGCAAGGTTTTCAAGGTAGAATTTCTCATGGAATATACACAATTTTTCCTTGAATAGAAAGCAAACACATTCCAAAATCGTCGGGGGAATAATTGAATAGGCGCCATGATCGGGATTTCGGTTGGATCCCCTTCAATTGGCACAAAGAAGTATTGTCAAATTGACTCATCACTTAACCCGAGTTCTCAAGACGTTCAAGATCAATCTTTTCCCAATGTTTATCGAACAAATATCAATGTCTGACCTTTGGCAATCTTAAAGTACCTCAAATAGATCAGTGCAGTTATTTCATGCCTCAAATGCAGAGTAAATGACATAGAATTCAAAAGGAAAAAGGATTTTATTCACTTTTGTATCACGCATCTCTTAGATCGCTTGCCGCCTCTCATTACAGCATAACCGCCGTTATCAAAAGCGTTTATATGCGCAGAAAGCAACGGAACTTAGCAAATTTGTATAAATCCCGGGAGAAAGGAAACGACAAGATGAAGATAATTTGTGTTGCAAAATCTGATTCTGTATCGCAGTAGCAGCAGGCGTATACCGGCTGAGCATGTGTGGACGAGATAGGACCGCCGAGAAACTAAGAAAGGTGAAGAGAAATAATCAAGTTTCCGGTGAATTTCGGCAACTAAAGGAAAAATACAAATTCGCACTCTGGCATGAGATAAAATTACTCTCTTGTGAATAGACAGAATTGTTCTTTCAGCATTCGGAGAAAAAGAGAGTACTTGTACCTACAATTCAATGGATAAATGCGAATTTTATTCAGAGAGAAACGACAGTTTTAAACTACAGAAGCGCGAGTTCATTTAAACACACTATTGATGATTTGCAGTCTTAGAAAGACTTTTCTAAGAAAATTCATCAGGTGCAGTCATTTTTGGATTTTTGCGTCTTCTTCAGTTTTGTCGGGAAGCTTTGCAGAGTAGCAGTAAAGGTGTTTGCAGATCAGTACTTTTCAACGCGTGTGGATGGTAGCACATAGTCCTGGAATGCTATCTTCAAAAGACTAGATTGTGGAAAATTGCTGCCTAATTTCTGAGAGGCACATGGACAAAACAAAAATTAAAATGAGATGCAGTTTTGCATCGTAGTTTACACTTTTAATGAGCTTCACGCCCATTTATACACCCATGTATTTCTAAAGGAAAACTGTGTGTCAAGTGCATTTATGTCTTCTCAGTTAGAGTGCAAAATCATCATCATTTTCGTGTGCCTTTATTTAAGGAGTGCGATTAAAGAACAGTGACTACACGTGGATTATTGAAGCTTACAGTGTGGCTGAGGCCTAAGATCGCCATGACTCCCTTTGCTTTATGACGTAGTTTATCCTGCACTTCACCATGAAATGTCCTAAGCCGTGCGGTGTAAGGCAGCTGTTTTTATGTTCTTTTTCTCTATCATTTAACTCGAAGTGTGCACTGCTACTTCATTTAATGAAGAAAGCACTATTACACTAAAAATTTCTGACTGATTGTTGATTGGTTTAGGTGCCACATTAAAAGCGCATAAAATAGGTTCTCAGAGTTAAGAAGAAAGAGAAGTTTTGAAATTCAAAAAAAGTTTCGAGATAAGGTTTTGAAAAATTTTATGTTATATTGAAAATTATTGACGATGTATTCAGTAGACCTATCTAATCAATAATACAATTGAATATTTCACGTTTCAAAGAAATGTCATCATACCTGATTTGTCGTAAGAAATTTTTGATTGAATGAAAAGTAAGTTGTAGAACGACTTTTTTCATGATAAGTAAGTAGCAAATCAGCATCATTGTATCCTGTGAAACTACACTTCTAGAAGAATTAAAATATTAATAAGAAATTTTGAGCATACATGAAGAAGATCCAATAAAACTCAATTATGAAGTAAGAATATTTGAAGAAGTTTCTGTTTTTACTATAGAGTTTTAGCCAAAGAATTTAACCTATGAGAGTTTTATCTTTATTTAATGAATACAGGCAAATACTTGTAATATTTACTTCAATAATTTATTGACGACATCTGTTTGTCTAACGGTCTGTAGTGATGAACGTAGAAAGCCAAAAATTAAATCAATCGTGAAAGTCTTTGACTTGCCATTTTCAGAGCCAAAAAGTGACACTTTTTGAGATAGAAATTGTTATTTATGCATGTTTAAAATGACTTTACCTTTCTATACATGCATTTTATTTCATAAATTGAAATCAAACTTCCCAATGATGCAAGCTCTACACCGAAAATCAGGACTTTTAGAAGAATTTACGTTCCATCATATTTCGGTGCAACAATTGCACTCACATTTTCCTTGTTTCTAGCACGTCATTTAGACCATAAATCAAAGCCTACCCTCATTTGCAGCTTTTCTATGTTTTCCGTTGTACCCACTTCCAGTATAGTGTTGGCTTTGGGCAATCTTTTAGATAAGCAATTAGTAGCTTGATTTGGCGGCAAATGCTTTGATTGCCTTGAGGGAGAAGCTGCTAGCAGTGAAAAGCCAATTCTTTTAGCTAGTCGTTAGCTCGGCAAGGTCGGTGATTTCAGTTGTTTTTTTTACTGTTGAGTAACTCAAAATATCTCCTCACAGGCCTGTAGCCGAACGTGCCTTTCTTAAGCCATAAATGTTTATTCTGAAGTAAAACAGAAAACGCAAAGCAATGGCCGCAATGGCACTTACAAGCAACCGCTGATTACCCATAACACAAAATATGCATACACAAAGTTTGCCATCATATACAAAATACATGTGACATATACTGTATATTTCATATATCTTTCAGTCGATCATCGAATCGAAGAGGGAGAGAGAGACCTCCTGGAACTGGTCATGTAGAGGAGAAGGTGCTGACGTGTCGGTTTCGACATCTCTCTTTATGAATTCTTAGTTCCAAAAAGAAGGAGAGAATTTTCGTGTGGAAGTTACTATCACACGCTCAAAAACTCCGTTACATACGTGTAAGGAATGGGATGATTTAATTCCGAACGCAGCTGACTCGCACCCTGGAATCCTCATCACCCATTTGATATCCCTTTAATTGACACACTGTGGGGACTATAGAGTTTAACAGAATGGGTTTGGGAGTGTATGCGCCTTAAATTCAGTTTTTGATCTGAATGGCCGTGAAATCTCATCGCTATGGCTTTTTATTTGCTACTTACTTCTTTAAATTGCATTCCAGATGAGACGCTGTTTGATCATTATCGGATTCTTTTCATTGGGAATGTGTCGATCAAAGAATGTTTGGGAACGGTTCAGGACAGCGGAATCCTCGTCCATTTTCTGGGATTACTCTTGTCTGTTGAAATCGCCAACTTTAAATGAAGTGCTGAAAGTTGAAGATTGCAAAGGCATGTTTTTATAAGGTGGTGGGAGAGGACAATTTCAATGAAGATCCGACTGTTCGCCTCCTGAGATATAGTTTTTATGTTGGAGATTCAAATGTCAGATCGATATCTACAATAAACGAATGAATTATTTATTTATTTGCAGAAAAGTCGCTGCGCTGGCTGCTGAACAATGGCTTCGTGAAGCATGGAAAACATTATCAGAAAAGTATATACTCAAGTAAGGAATTCCATATGTTATAAATGTTTGTTCTGAAGCAAATTCACACGAGAAAACGCAAAGCAATGATCACAAGGACACCTATAAACAAGCGTTGATGCAGAATACATACATATAACACAACATGAATGCACGTGCAAATGCATTCAATTAGCTTATTATACCATTCATAACAATATTAATGCATGCAACATCAAAATATGTCAAAAGTTTGATGAAGTCATTTTTATCGAATAAGAAGTTCGGACTGGCCAGACTGCTGTCTCATACCATCCAATGCATTGATTATAAACATTTCGATACTTTGTCAACAAAAATTTATTCCGTCGATTTAAGAGCATGCGATGTTGAACGTTTACTGTGATGGTTTTGCACACCTCCGTTCTTCATAAGGTGGAAAATTTTTCTTTTAATGTCACATCATTGACTTTTCCGGAAAATCTTCTTTCACTTCATATAGGTGCTAATATACATGCAGCTGCATGTATTTGCTTGTCAAGTTCTGACGTATCTAAGAATTTGTTCACTTCAACGCCGCGCCACAATTTGGCGCACCTTAACAGTGCGCCATAGTCAAAGTCAAAAGTACATTTGAAGTTTTCGTCCAAATTCACTGCTTATGATCACCCGAAACGCGTTCTAGAGGATCATCTTGCTGATGAGCCCCTTCTTTTTCGGTGTGGTGGCCTTTCTGGGCTGTGCAATGTAGTTTTCCTTGTATAATTCAACTCTATTTGGGACGCCTATTCTATGCAAAAGTGCATCTACCCGTTGACCGGAGTGAACGCAAATCAGTCCTATTTAGGACTAACTCTACTAACTTTTGTATAAGCAATCATTATGTTGTTTTTGATATTTCTTTTAAAAACGCTAAGATGTCTTTTTTCTCGATTATGTAAAATGCACGTGACATCATTGTATGCAAATTTTTAAAGTTATCACCACATGAACAAAATTCACAGAGAAAAACTATTCAAGAGATTCACTATGGGTCAAACGTGCGTGAATGTTTACTATCATACAGAGATGGAAACTATCCGAGATTTTCGGGCCACTTCGGTCCAGCGGCCGACAACTTTCAGGACGGACGGCAACCACTAGGAAGAATGCCGGAAGCAGTCCGGTTCTACACCAGTAGCAAGTCACCAAAGATGCTAAGTATCTGAAAAAAACTTTCAAAATTATCAATCAAGATAAGCCAACTAAAATTATTTAGACCTAGCTGACATTGACTTGAAAATCTTCGCTTATAGACTTAATAAAACACCAAGTGTGTTACTCAGATGAGAATGCAGTAATAATGGTATGAGAGACTTTTTGTACGAATGCGTTTCACTGACAGGAATAGAGCGCAAGTCCTGATTAATGGTTCTCCACAATTTAATAAGATAAATATACGGTGCGGTTAGCTTGAATTACCATAGCGCTAAGTAAAAAGCAATTTCGAATGCCAGATTATTGTAATTTTACTGAAATGTTTTTTATCATGGTCTCAGACGGGATTAATTATCTGAAATAAATCCATGTCTTAATTAAACAAATAGAAAAGCGAGAGAATGATATTGTGTATCTCTTTCCAAGCTTACTTAGTTGTACTGATAATATTCTGTAACGTTTATCTTCGTGTAAATTTAACCGGTATCAATTAAGCAAGATAGTGAAGTACCCGGTTCTGGTATACATCAATTCGTTATTATAAATATCGTTGCATAGTGTTTCATCAAGATGAACACTATCTTATACAAATTGTAGTGAAGAATGCTGCAAAATGATTATATAGTGTACATGTACATATATTTCCATCTGCTGCACGAAATCGTTGTTGTGCATGGTATTAGCCCTACCGATAATTGATTCACAATTTTCCTATTTGATTCCCCGTTCGATGCTCACAAACGATCAGTTTCATTAATTGAACATACATCGAATAACTGATTACTTAATTAAAAAGTTATAGAAGATGATTAATATGCTAAAGTTGGCTTAACTAAGTGATCAAAAGAGATTTTCAATCAAAGAATCCCTTGCTTGGTGATTAATTTGCTCATTCCTGAAAATAAAAAAGCCGGCCTGAAAAAAAGACCTGTCCGAGTCGACGGTTTCCATCTCTGCTAGCAAATACAAAAATACTTATGACATAATCATATACAGAATCACAGGTTAGTGATTTGCGTGATGATTTCCGTGAACATGCATCAGCGAAATTCATCGATTGAAAAGTTAGGGAAAGCAAAGTGAAGTTGTTATTGCACTATATTACTGTCAAACAGTTCTGTTTGATAACAATATATTGCAATAACAACTTTACCTGTTTACTTGACTCTCCCAAACTTTTTAATCTATCATGACTAGCAGCCAAGGTATATTTTTGCACAAAGTTCATTGAGATCAGCTGAATTGAGTCTCCTCTTGGACTTCATGAAGGAAGGAGCTTTCACGATCGAATCGTTCAGTGAATTCCATATCTTGAAAACAGCCCACTGCAAGATAGCTTGATTAGAAGTACATGTAAGACTGGTATAATCTGGCAGCTGTTACGTGATTGACCACGGGGGCATTATCCTCTGCAGTTAAGTTTAGGATCATCATGAGAAAGTCGTTCAACTTTCTCAATCATTTCTGTTCTTGGTGAGATTGGGATCAACAGATTCGGATCATTTGCGGCGAATTTCTAAAAACATTAGAAGTATGGCTATGATCTTGAAATTACTTTTGCACCTGTAGAAAAGCAATGAGATGAGAATTTTAGGTTGTCAGAAAATAGAAAACCTATATCACAAACTTACACATGGATGTATGTGCGCTTGAGCTTGCGACACCGTGTACACAAAACTTTGCTAACATAGCTGTTTTCCATTCAAAATAACACACCTTCACTTACCATCTGTCAACTGAGGCGCATATAGGCAATTCAAAAAATCAGAAAAATTCAATAATCTGAAAATAAGCAGATTTTGCAAAATACTGTCTCATGAGACAGCATCGCAAAAGAACGCAAGAGATTGTAAGGTTTCAAACAGGAAAAGTGGACAGAATAAACAATAATATAATGGACAGACTGAAGTTATCTGCAGCATTGAACCTGTCGAAGTTTTAGAGGATGCAATAGATAAGGCGTGCTCACATTTATCAAAAAACATAAGAGAAATTTCGCCAATGAGGAAATACTATTTTGCAGCAAATACAGCATAAGGTAATAATTAGCAACTAGCAATAAGCAATAGAGTAAAATGACAAAATAGCCCTACATACATGATGAAGCCTGTGTGAATAAAGCATCATAATAGTGATATACATATAGTTTGCATGCGCATGGACGCAAACATGTCTTACGGTGATAGATTATGTTGAGGTATGATAAATTTCAGTTGATGCTAAAAACAGCTTTCGTCTCTCCTTGAAATTTATTGACCAGATTAAAATAGTTAATTAAAAGATATGTACAACCCCTACGCGTTTCGAGCGTTCGCTCTTCCTCAGGGGGTAATTCGCTAAAAACCAACTGATCTGGCCGCTCATGTGGGCTGCTTATATACGTACAGTGCTAACGGTCGAGAGATGTTTAAAATACCGTCAACTCTTTTCTTCGATTGATTTTTGGAATCAACTGTTTAATGTAACGAGCTTCAGTCAGTCTAGTGTCCAATGCATCTTTGCACTTATCAAGAATTTCAAGGTCAAAGTCAGTCAAACGTTTTGATCTACATTTCAGACAATGTTCTGCCATAGCACTCGAATCAACATTACCTTTATCTACAGCACGCTTGTGTTCATTAAAACGATGCTTAAAAGGACGCGAGGTTTGACCAATATAGAAATCTTTACAATGATGGCATGTAAATTTGTATACCAAAAACCGATCTGATAAAGGCTGTCCTATGGGAGCCCATTTTAGTCCGCCTTTTGCGGTTTTGTTTATGCATAGCATTGAAAGTAAAGCTCTGCAACTTTTGAAATCACAGCACAATATATCTCCAAGCATTTATGCTCGATACATTGATGACGTAATTATGGGTCCCTTTGACAAAGACTTCGACTTTGATGTAATATTAAGGACTTTTAATGGCATCGATGAGAATATTGAATTTACTCTGGAAGTTCCAAAAAAAACCTTACACTTAATTTCTTGGACATAAGCATCACGGTGAAAGAAGGCAGTATGAATTATAAATGGTTTGAGAAAGAAATACATTCGGGTATTTCACTGCGCAGCGATAGTTACGTGCCTAACCATATCAAAAACAATTACGTAAATAACAGCATCAACTACGTAAAGAGAAGATGTAGCAACGAAGCTAATTGCAAGGTAGCTTTTAATAAACTTGAAACTAAATTAAGTAAAAATGGATTTTCAATGAAACGAAAACATAAGAAAAGTAGTAAAAGATGCAAAGAAATACGTAAAAACAATACATATTTAAAACTCGGATTTGTTAACGATAAAACTGATCGTGATATCCGCAAATTAATTAAAAAATACGAGTTACCGATAAATCTTGTTAGCTCCCCTAATAAAACTTTATATAATGCCTTGAAATTCAAACAAAAAGTAGAAAAACACGAAAGTTGCCTTGTTTGTGAGAGTTTGCCTAATAAGATGAAGTGTACAGATCGGTTTTTGGTATACAAATTTACATGCCATCATTGTAAAGATTTCTATATTGGTCAAACCTCGCGTCCTTTTAAGCATCGTTTTAATGAACACAAGCGTGCTGTAGATAAAGGTAATGTTGATTCGAGTGCTATGGCAGAACATTGTCTGAAATGTAGATCAAAACGTTTGACTGACTTTGACCTTGAAATTCTTGATAAGTGCAAAGATGCATTGGACACTAGACTGACTGAAGCTCGTTACATTAAACAGTTGATTCCAAAAATCAATCGAAGAAAAGAGTTGACGGTATTTTAAACATCTCTCGACCGTTAGCACTGTACGTATATAAGCAGCCCACATGAGCGGCCAGATCAGTTGGTTTTTAGCGAATTACCCCCTGAGGAAGAGCGAACGCTCGAAACGCGTAGGGGTTGTACATATCTTTTAATTAACTATTTTAATCTGGTCAATAAATTTCAAGGAGAGACGAAAGCTGTTTTTAGCATCAACTGAAGTATGAAGAACCTCCTGTTGGCGGCCATCCTGTATGATAAATTTATCAATAGCTGTTTTGTGTGACTGTAGAGAGTAGCGCATCAACTTCTGATGCTGTGTTAAGGGATTGCAGAATGCTATCCGCCCTACACAATAAGATCTCTGAAGCACGTCGGTTCACTACATGTAGGAAGACAATCAAACACAAAGGGATGACAGTCTGGAACTTACTTAAACAGCAGAAAGAAAAGTGCAATACATTAGTTGAATAGCATTAGAAGTCTTTCATCACTAACGTGCTTAACTTTCGTTGACCGTTCACCTGGATGCCATTGTTCGAAAGCAGCGATATTTTGTTAAAGGATTTTGCTATTTCATCAGTATTCTAGAGACGACACTTCCCATTCAGGCAAACCAAAAGTTAGAATTTCTGCCCTCTGAGTGCCTGTTATGAAACATTACGCTTTCAGCTATTTCACGCATCTCATCCAGAAGACACAATGGTCTTGTGGTTTGATGGCATGATTGCATCCACTGTGGCTACAGCGTCGCTGGTCCAGACTTCATGCCGATGCATGTCTCGTGATGGTTGTCTTTTTTAATCATATCGGCATCTTTCATTGAGCCATGTGTTCAACTTGCATTTATATAACAAAATATGCATTAAACATGCTCAAGGTAAGTATCCAGGATTAAATTGTAATAATGCATATAATATCAAATTTTGGAAGGTGTCTGATCGAGTTCGGATCATACCTCTGATTAAGAATCTGCATGTTATAAAAAGAACCAAAGTAACCAATTTCACTTGCGGCGATTGAACTTTTCGGTTGTTGTTGGTACTTGCTAGAACGTCAGTTTCCAACTGACATTCGCTCTCTTAGAAATACACGTATCATTCACTACAGATGAAAGCCATTTATGCAAAATATATACGTGACCACTTAAAACTTTGTGTGAAAGGCGGGACACAGATATATGCATTATTGTCACAGAATTGATTCTTTCTTATGCCATTGTCTGAATTTGCATTCTATTTCCGTCTGAAGCAAATGAAGTTGATTTCACTTCGTTTACAAACATCGTACGTTAATAAGTTGATATATTGATCACTTCCCTAGACATCTTAATGAAATAATTTCAACACATCATAACTAATTCAAATGAATCTTTTGTCATGAGGCGGTTCAAGTCAAAGACATTTCCTATTTCTCCTCAATTCAGCTGTCATTTTATTTGGTGACGTGACACCACACATGGATTATTTATTGTGTGTCAACTTGCATAAGGAGAGAAGAAAAAATCGTCTGATCTCAATTGTTCACAACAAGATAAAAAATGAACTTTCCATACTCTATTTCAAGCAATTAAAGTGCAGGCTTATTGATGTCTTTATCCAGAGATTCAAATATCTATATTTTGTTGCAATGAAAAAATTTGATTTGAAAAATTCTTTTGCTAAATAGCGATCAAATTTCAGTGAGAAAATATATGTTCATGTGAAATGGCATGCGTGGATTGTTCGGTATTTGTTGATTAAATTAAACAGCTTTTCCTCGGTTAGACAACTCGAGACAAGATGAGACAAAGTGAAAAATGTCAAATTCCTCGGCAACAACGAGTTTTGTTGAGAAAACAAACTTCATACATCCCACATTTTCATTTAGTATTTGACGATGAAAGGCAACATCAGCTTTTCTTTTATTTTATTCATATTGAGGAATTCAACTGGGAAATTTAATTTACCAATTCTTTGAAATAATTCATGATAATTCAAGATGAATGACGGTCCATTCACTTTCAATGAATTTTGCTTCTTAATTTACTGTGAAAGTATTGCTTCACAGCAGAAAATGACGCGTTCATGGCGAAAATGCTGGGTTGGCAGCTGACTGGTTTTTCATAATCACATGTTGATCTCATTAATTCGCTTCGGTTGGAAAAATTGCATCACAACTGTTCAAAATGGCATAGATATACTTGGCACACTTCTTACTTACCCCTGCTCTCATTTTCCGGTCTGAGAGTGCAATGTAGCTAAGAACTTCCGGGAGAAAAACAGTTGCAACTTTTGGAAAGTGAATTTCCGTGCTATTTAATTCCCCCCTCTTCATCTTGAACAGAGACTCTTCTTAAGATTCAAGCTGTAGCTTCTTTTTCCGCTGGGGAAATAAGGTATCAGCGGCTTTCCGCCCAGCAACTTAGATTTGGGGAAAAATAAAATCATGGCACCGACTTACATAAATAGAATTTTCTACTCAGTTTGGGCATTCCTGATAGGCCCTTCCGTAATGAAAATGAAAGAGATTGATTATTCAATCAAAAACAAAGAAGATGATAGATCCATAGAAATCTGACTTTTTGCCACTGTTTAACTCCATGGGGCTAGTATGGCACCCCACTGTTTGTTGATGATGATTTCAGGTGCTCGTTTAGTCATGCATGTTGCTAGATATTAATAATTAAATTACTCAGACCATTCCGGCACCTAGAGGTCACCCGGTACCTTCCAATTGTCAACCACTGCTTTCTTTGGATACCATTGTTTTCGTAGCGATTGTCCACAGAGTGGTATGATATTCCAATGTGCATATATCCGCACTTATCCTTTGATATCATGAGGTCCCAGATTTCGATAAGTTCATAGAAATCCGACATTATAACGATAAAGGACTGGAACGGTTATGAAGATTGAAAAAATACTTAGAAAGATGTCCTCAGACTTCAACAATTTAAGCACAAATCTGAGGACACCTTTCTATTCATTGCCTTCACAAACTGGCACTCTGCAATCTTAATGATGAAAACAATGCTGCGTCGTGGACACACGATAGATACGATACCAAAGCGAAGGCGGCATAGGTATAGTCGTTGATAATTGGAGGGTACCAGTCCAGTACCTTGTCAGTAAGCTTTGTAAATATTCAAGATCATAATAATTTCTTTTTAAGCATAAAATCATTTTGATAAAATCATTTGATTATTTTCAAGATCTAGCAACATGTGCATAGATCGGTTCGTGGCCGAGCAGCTGAAATCAACAAGCAGTAGTTGTCCACTCAAGTCCCATCAAACAAAGCGAAATGTCGGATTTTAGTGGGTTTGCCTCAATATGTTTCTATGGGTTCAAAAATAGAAAATTTGCTATAAATTTGATTATATTTTTCAGCAATTTGATTCTCGCTAAGATGCAGCATAATTGACCAAAAAATTGCCGCCTGTGTATCTGAAATGTTCATCAACAAAAAATAACAAGTACCAATTCTGGTCAGGCGCTTACGTGCTCTCAAGTGTCCTACATTATTGCTTTCAAACATCCATGCTAATACTGTAATGTTAGCGGGATTAACTGTCATTGTCTAATACATGCAAATCCAATTAGATTTACCTGGTTTAAATTTTAAAAAAATGACATTTAAGCCCGCTGTTAACAGATTTCTTATTCAGGCAATCTATAATTCGGATATATGATCTATGCCGGCATATCCGTAATCTACATTTTCGGATAATATTCGGAGATAGCTAATAATAACTATCTGAATCGGGATTTAATGGTGAAATTTTCGAGCACTAATGTGTCCTCAGATTATCGTGATTAAAACCTCCTCCGATGACCATTATTTCTATATTTGAAAATACCACTTCAAGAAGGATTCCAAAAATTGCTGATGTCGAAGCTGTGTCCACTCTGCAGGGCTGGAACAGGACAAGATTTTTCCAGTTACTCCTAATTGCACGTCGACCATTGACGATATTCATTCTAGAATTAAAGGTAGTCAATTAAAAAATTGCATCATTGTAAGAGCATGAAAATGTGACATGTCCTATGTTATGTTGGTTGGAACCGTTGACTGTTAATTAGACATGCGAAATTGCAGGTAGTTAACGATGACAAGATGGTTTAAATAGTCAGAGTAACTAACTGTTGCACCGCATGAGGAAAAATTACAAAATTTTTGCGTTTTTCCGCTTTTGAAGGAAAAGTGCTCAAAGACACAATCATTTGGAAGTACAATAATAAGTTAAGGAAATGATTGTTTTGCTGAATTCTCGGCTGTTTTTGTTCAGGGACTGATTGTAGCTGAAGTTTGTTCTGTGAAATGCGGATTTCGAAGCCCTTATAGTTAGTTTGGCAGCAATGAGGACACGTCAACACTGATTTTTAACCTACATGCAGTTTTTGAAATAGTACTCTTTCTCAAATTAGTTTCTAGAATCGTGTTTTCTAGCCTATCTGGATTTCGTAAGATTTATGCGTTCTTAATAATCTATCTATCGCGAAAATTTTATATCTTAAATAAGTTATCACGGGAATTCACAATTTTTTCGGAATACTACGAAAATTGGTATAAAAGTGCGGATAATTACATATTTGCCTGATTGAAGATCAAATTGGATAGAAATTGATAAAATCGAGCACCTGTGCGCTTCATCGGAAACTCTTGCTTATCTGGAGTACCGGCTGACCTACCGTAACTACATGTAAGCTATATAGAAATCGAGAGATCGAATGATGATTAGCGGTATGAGTTCACCTGTTACCAGCCTTAACTAGCAGGTTACAGAGACGCGGGCATAGCCGCGGCCCGTTCCAACACTAATGTCCAGAAAGGACAACCTGTGAGTCGCGGGCCTAATGCTGGTTGTGAGCTGATTGTCGCCCTAGAATGGATTGGAGGGCCATCCAGCTTCTTCACTGACCCGTGACTGCATCAGGCGATCTTCAGTTCTGTCACGTTGAAACTCGATACCCACTCATTCTTTCTCCTCCTCAAAACGTTGTTCCCACGCAATTTCGCACTCATTCAACGCTCTACTGAAGGATCGGATTGTTGTCCTGCTCCACCTCGTCTTGAGAATTCTGAGCATCTGATACCCGCTGAGTCATTACTGACGAGGAGCCAAATCGTCGGAGCTGTACTTTTACCTCTTTGATGTGCATGTGGAACGTGACACACCCATGAGCCTTCATCTTAAAGCAACATGTTCACGCCATCCGCGATGACCCTCGGTAAAGACATGCGATACGCGCAGGCTCAGATCCTCTCGATTCTTTAATTGGGAACTCTCACGCCATGCAGAGTTGATCCGATGGGATATGCTACCCAGCGGCCATATTGGCGGCATGATTCAAACGCGAGAGAGTACTAAGTGGCTCAATGCTGAGTCATTCTTCAATTTGGCGGATTGGCGGTTCCTGTATGTGACAGGATCTCTTTTCCTCAATCAACTTTCATCAAACCGCCGCGGCAACGTCTGAGCTTTAATCAGAGAGGTTGTACAGGAATTCGCAACAATTTATTATTTTGTTCATCAACGGCAGGATCCAAAGCCAAAGGCGAAAGCCGTTTCATTTCAATGTGACAAGTGCGCACATGAGGATAAGGCTTTTCCTCATTCCTCAAATAAGATGAGTTTTTATTGTCGCCTTTGAAGAGACTAAAATACTCGCGAGAAATGTTCGCGAGTCTATTTCAGTTCACTTCTCTTCCGTTTGAAGCTATTCTATATTTAAAGTCACCACTGGAGCCTCAGGCGCTGCAATCATAAGATCTCCTTCATCCTGGTCCTCGTTTCCAAGATTGAAGACATGGGAAGAAGATGTTATTGAAAATTCTGCAGAAGGTCTACAGACGGAGAAATTCCTGAACTTAGAAATGGCAGTGATTATGCAAAATGAAATGATTTTATCATCGCTCAGTCTTTCTGCATGTGGGAATACCGAAATAATGCAAAAGTACATTAATCAATCATGCAATTAATGTTGTCTGTGTGTCTGGCTGGCATCCTAGAATTCTAGCGAACCGCCACTAGGCACTGACATTTGAAAATCAGGATGTCTTACTTCAATTTTCAATTTTTCTTTTTATAGTCAAACCACGTAAATGATCACAGTGAAAAGCGAATAGATAACATGGTAAAACAGAAAGAAATTAACGTGAATATGAGGCTGATTTTTAGTTGTCTCATTTTCAAATAGTGACCTTAATCATGGGCATCAGTTGACTATGTTCAGCCGATAATTATGCAAACCTGAGATTACAATATTCATAAGAAGCAATTCATGCAACTTTTCTTCGGAGCAGTAGTGCGAATGTCTATAATAAATAATAATGAGACTTCAGACTGTTGTCAATTTTTCAGGATGCGTAATCAATAACCATTACAAATTTTCGAATTTTTCAATAAAAACTCATTTACTAATCGTTGTGATTAGACATTTTATGCTCAATTTCTTCGATCGATTTGACTGAAAGAACAAATTCATAGTTTTTGCATTAAATTACTTGTATCAGACAAAGATTTTCAAATTTTGCTGACCTGAATTGATGCACATTGATGTCAAATGAAGTCTTAAATACTATTTTACAATTTACATTCATTTATATTTATCGACTTCCATTTAAATGATAAAAATCTGGATAAATACCTTGCGATAATCCATGGGAAAATGACTTCAAGCATATTGTTATTGAAAGAAATCTTGTCATCAAAAAAAGTCCAGAAGCCAACTTCCATTAGTCAAATTTTTGTAAATCTTGAAACTACCTGCACATTATCTGAGATTTGAGCAAATCATCCGGAGATTTGAACAAATCATCCGGTTCCGACAACAAAGTTCTCGTAGAACCACATCCTTGAACAATATGTATATTATAATCAAATGTAAAAAAATTAAGGCTTCCAAATAATGATGTTAGACCACATTTTCGTTATTGAGAGCGCTTTCAATGAAGCTAGAAATTTCAGAAGAATAATGCTTCGCCGATAATAATAAATCTATAATTTTCTGCAGGAAGTGCATCCGCTGCTAGCGGTATTTCCGGAATCATTTATTCAGCGGTAAATGATAATTATCGACGATTGTACATTTTTACAGCTCCAAGTCATCAGGAAGGGATAAATGGTAAATTGTAGGTATTTAAAGAAACAATAGCACTTGTATAGAGCCTTGTTAAGGTGACGGTTTGAGCTTAGTCAAATGTCAGCAAGCAGACCTTTTCGAAGAGAGATCTATTTTGATGTGTTACTGACCCATGTATCTCAAAAATGCGACTAATGCCGTACCTTTACTGATCTGTCTGGAAAACAGCTCAAATATGACATCCTCATCCCAAAGATGAGATGAAAATGTGATGGAAAGATTACTATGACAATTTCTCATTGAGTGTTGACACGTAGGGCGCATTACATGATAACGACAAAGTCGTGACGATATTTCCGTTTATCGTTGAGTTCCACTGCTCACATTGTAACTATTTATCGTTGAGAAAATCGAGCTGATGTGAACAGCAGCTATGTAAGACATGCAGAGCGGTATTATTTTAATTTATCGTTATAGTTATCGCTATCGGTCTAGTGTGAACGTGACTGTAGAATGGACATTACATTACCTTACTTGCCTTACTGCTGTGCAATATCCTCCAGGACTTCGGCAAGCATGGACTTCCACTCTCTCTCGGTCCCGCGTAGCTCCAATAAATTGATTTAGCGACATTCTATTTCTCGTCAGCTTCACCAATCCAACCAAACACTTTTCTCTTGGTCTTCCTCTTCCTCTGGTTCCCTCCACCATCCTTGTCGTCATCAACCTCTCCATTTCATCCCTTCTCATCACATGGCCAAACAATCTCAACTGCCTTCCCCTTGTCAGTCTCCCTTTCATCAGTTCTCTCATCTCTCCGATCATCTCCAAAACTGCTTCGTTTTTTCTCTCTTGCCGTCCACGGTATAGACATTATATCATTTTATTGTCACAATTGCTGAAGCAAACACCAAACATTATTAGAATGTGATGTATACGAGAGTATATTTTGACTTGTCTAGGTCTACTGTTGTGCTGGTCCGGTTCTTTTCAATAATGAACGCCTTCTATGCAGTATTCTCACGATATTTGCAGAAAATCTCGGAAATGTCCTGAAGGTGGAAGTCTGGTCACTTGATCAATTTGGTTTTTGAAGTACCACACTAAAAATGAGACAGAGTTTGTTACTAAAGTTAAAAGATATCAGAAAGTTGCCATTTTTCAGATAGTTAGCGATGCTATCAATGAAGGATAGCAAAACTAATGCACAGAATGCATCAGAAACTCAGCAAAAATGCTTGTTGATGAAGGATATTGTCATTTCATTGAATCCATGACCGAAAATCACTCTGTAATATCTCCAATTATCTCTCTGTCATTGAACTTCCTCATCTGACAGCCTTCCTACTTATTTGTTCTCCAGCAACTGTCCGTCAACGGAAAATTGTACTATTTGAGTGATCCTCGAGTTGACCTCATCCTCGATCTGTCATCAATGTGACGGGATATTGATGTCTCACAGCGGATGGGTGAAAACCTTTAGTTTTTGTCGCTCATTGCGGTGTGCAGGTGATTTATGAAGTGGGAAGTCTGCAATTAAAACAGCGAGGTCGCGACATTTTATCAGTATTTATTAAAAAAACATGTGCCGATTCTAATAACAAATTTTGAAGGTTTATGAAATCCTACTGTTGCATGTTCATTTTGTATATAGCAGGGTTGGAACCGGCCGTAAGCTTTGTGATATAAATATTTCAAACTGTTCTTTAAACAGTTAAAGAATGATTACCGACAACTTAGACATGCAGTTCAAGCTAGGGATGCGAAGTCTGAGTCCCGGAGTTCTATCATTTTTGCTGGAGTCGGAGTCGGAGCCCTATTAAATGATAGGACTGGAGAAAAACCGTGCGAAGCACACATCAGCAAGATGGGAGGAGGCAGGTCGCATGCATCCAACTTAAGGCGACATCTGATAAACTTTCATCGCAAATGATTGATAATTGATATAGCAATGATCACTAAAATTGGGTTCAGGTAAGCCTATATTGATCTATAATGTAGGTTACCAGTTCTTTTAAAAAAACTAGGCTATATATGCTTGACACCCGGAGTCGGAGTCCCATCAAAATGATTGGATTCCGCATCCCTGGAACTTCAGACCCTACTTTATCTATGATGCAGTTTCCAGAATCCTAGTTTCTAGCCTCCATAACACTTGGACCTTAGAAATGCAATGATTTTGGAAGCACTGTGTATTCCTCAGTCTATCTATTGCAAAGTTTTTCCAGATCTTGAGTAACTTCATTATATGGATATAGTTTATATAGCACTTGGAGCTTAGAAATGCAATGAATAAAGGATTTTAATGCAACCTGTAGCCTACTACCTGAACATTTGACAGCGGATCGTGTATAATTGATTGATACGTAAAGGGCACGCGACAAATTTTGATTGGCATTGCACAGGGACACTCGTTGAAATGAAAAATTGATGACAAGTCTGGCGAGCTCATCGTTCCAGACTCTTATACGTCAGCTTGCGGTCATCAATGTAAACTGAAAATATCTGAATTTAAACTGTGGTGGAGGGAGTTCTCAAATGACGTCGTAAATCACTGGAATACACTCACAAGTAAAGAAGCAGATCTCACTTCATGATTCACTTAATATGAAGTTTGCACGTCGCAGACAAAGCATTTCGCAACATCCCACTTAGTCAGTGATCAACCTGTTCATCTCAGAATTTTTATCGTTTGAAAAACGTTTATTATTTTGGAACCTAGAATTTTGACCGCTTAAAGCTTTCTTGTGGAGGCGGGGTGTATATATGCGCATATTTTATGATTGAACGAGCGCCAATGCTATTGTTACATCAATGGCCGTTCTGTTTTCAATTTACTTGTGTTTGATTGATTTTGAAAATGTAGTGAACATTATCATAAATTATAGTACGGCTCATTAGACTAGTAAATAAGTCATTTCGAGTTACTGCTCATGGCACAAAACTTGTTATCAAAGTGCGAATAATTGCATCGTATAATATTGCATTGTAATAGGTAACTCTCGCTTATGCGGAGTACCGGTAGGTCTGCCATTCATGCATTTCACGTATGCTATATGGAAATTCAACAATGTCTAATGGCATAAGTTGACCAAATAGTGTCTGACGATCAGAGCCTTCACCAAGCTTTATAGAGACGCCAGCCTCTGTCCCATCCCCGACCGGCCAGTTTTGAAAACGCCGGCCGCCGGCCCGGTCCTGGCCGATTCCAACCTTGATGTATAAAATTTGATAATTAGTTTTGTATATAAGTCAATGAATGATATTCTTATTGCACCATGATGATGCAGTGTTATCTGTGGAATAATGCTTCTATCGTGTCTTCTGTCGTATATAATGCATGGATATTGGATAGCATCAAAGCCTACTTGTCTTTGCATTCGAAATGCAGCGTAAGGAGAATCCCTAACTTTTAATAGTCAAATGACTTTTGTAAAGCATTCAGACATGAGACATATTTCTATCATCTTGTAAACTTTATAATTCTCTTAACTTTCCTTGTCGAGAGGAAGTCTGATTACTTGAGGAACCGTTGTCCACTCAGAACGCCAAGGTTAAGATCTAAACGATATTCTCCTTCTTTCGTGAAAATTTTTCTGTTGAAATGCTATTCGCGCAGTTATTCTAAGTTTTCTAGCGTTTTTAATTACGGTGAGTCATTAAATGCACCAATTCTCAGAATCCATTGTCTGAAATCATATATAATCCCATATAATAATGAATTCCATATAATCCATTGTCTGAAATCACTTTCCTTTCATCAATTCTAGCTTTCAGAGGGTTTTAAACTTGTTCAAGAATCCTGAGATAGAATCAGCAGACGCTTTAACAGACGGATAAACAATTTTGTTATTCTTGGAAACAAGGCAAAGTTTGTGCTCATGACATCTCTGATAAACTCCTCAAGTAATTTGGCCAATGTACGAGCAAGAATATATGAGCATAACTAATAAGCAAGAATATACTTACAACTTCAGTTTCGCTGAGTTGGAAATTTGTCACATTTTTCTTCTATTCATTAGTGGGTTGATACACAATGCTTTAAGCTTTCATCACCTTTGTTCACTTGTGTATGAGTTGCAACTTTTATCTAGAAGCCATCATTTTCGATTGAGCTTGTCGTTGAAAATTGCGTTTCCACAATACCACATTTTAGTCATAGTGTTTTCACGTGCTTCGATCAAACTTGTGACTCTGCAAAAATTATGTTACAGCTGTACGGACGCATAGGTTTCCTACTGTTTGCATGCATTAATTTATTTACAAGTAAGTTTACTTTTGATTAATGTTAGCCTGTTCCTGCTCACTTTAAAAGTAAAAGCTCTGAGAAAAGAAGTGCAAATACAGGTCATTGAGTGCATTCAGTAAAGCGCATTATTTCTCATAGAAGAAGAGAAAGGCTAAAAATTTTCCAGAATGTGTTAGAGGATTCTTTTACGTCTATCAGTTCAAGAAATTCTTCTTTCAAGAATAAGAAACGCGTTCATCCATTTGTCGATTTCATCTTCTGTAAATTCGAATGAAGTTCAAAACAAACATACAAAATCTGAATCTCATGCTGATTTCATTCCATTCACTTCTAATTCGCAGACATTCTAAAGTACAACAATCTTCTATCACTTTTGTTAATACTAAGTTGATTTTCAGACTTAGATATTTGAATATAAACAGAAAGCGAAAATATTTTATCGCTCACCTGCCTTGCTTGCATATATCCTTCTAAAAGATAAACAAACTAAAGTTGGATCATAAATGTAGAGACAAATTGGTGAAGACAAAACCTTGTGTCGGTTGGAATTCACAATGCGTTCCCTTGACATGCTTTTTATGTTCAGAACTGATTAGAGGAAATCTAATGGGAAATCCCACTGCAGGATGGAATTGAGGATAAGTCTACTGAGCTGCATCCAACTAAAATGATGAACAGACAGTTTTTGCAATACTTTGAGTCATCTTAATGTCAGTATTTCAGTCTGTCTGACGCGGTCAAAGGCGTCGGAGCCACGGTCAAAGTGAATTTTTATAGGAAGCAATAATTCTCAAATGGATCCTCAACATAATGAACTGAGCAATGACTCCTGCTCATGTCAACGAGTCTTCAATGACACCCTTCGGAAATATTGTAGAAACTACTTTCTGCAGACAAGTCAAAAAGTGAAGGAATTGTTCAAGACGGATGATGAGAGCAATTTCTATTACGGACGTCGAGTAAGCGGACTGTGTTGATAAGATTGGAATGAAATGAGAATTTTGTGTTGAGGAGCTTCATAAGCTTCGTATCTGTCAATGTTAAAGCAAAAATACGTAGATATTCGTGAAATTACTTCGAGATAAGCCTTCGATGTCATAGCTTCCTTTTATTTCGTACAATGTTTCGCAGTGCATCAACAAGTGCCATTTAAAATTACATGTACTTCATAGACAAACACAATCATGATGCATCTTAGGAAATGATAATTCATACGTAATTACTTATCCATTCATGTGATTTCCAAATATGATTACATTTACTATGTCGAGAATTACGATTCTATTTTGCCTCACACAGTTGATCGATGATATCGGTGTCCATCTTATCCACCATTTCTGAATGAAAAATCTTCTACAAACATTCTGCAGATTTAATTGATACACAAAACTTGAAAATGGTGAAAAATGGATTGTCATGAAATCGTGAAATAATAAGATACCTTGTCCAAAGATGCTGGAGCAATTCATGGACACCTATATATCTAAGTCCATGAGTTCTTTGACATCTTTTACTTAATAGGAATGTCACAGACATTTTTCCAGATGTTTGCATGTGATTTGATGCTGCTATATCTAGAAGTCCATTGTCCACTTATATCATAGTAGTAGTCCATGTTGATTCCTTTGATCAATTTTAGCCACATCTACGTTCAGAATCATCATAGCATCAAATACATTTGATGGAAGATGACTCTTAGACATTCCATGTCAAAAATTATGGCTCAGAACTTTTACTCGGCTGCATCTAACTCAGCCGCGTCTAACTAAGCCGCGCCTTTGTTCTGATTACGTAAGCAAAATACCTCTAAACGAAAATTCGCGTTCTCACGAGACCGCGTCACGTTGTCTCACGAAATCGCGTCGTCAAAAATAGTGGGAAATTTGTCTCCACACCACCTGCCAAGATAGCTGTCAAATGAATATTTCCTAAATTAAAATGTTGAAAGCTGATACTGCAAAATGACCAATATTACATTAGTCATTTGCTTGACGGCAATTGCAGATCAGGTGTCAAACATATTTAACACAAATAATTGCATCAGTTGCATCTGAATAAAAAAAATGTTAGCAAATATTCAAATCATTACAAGGATGCTTATTGGCGACAATGTGCAATCTGCTACATATGTACTTTCATCATTAGGAGAGCCATCATCATTAGCTTTCTTCATTAGGGTGAGGGAGGTGGCCAAGGATGTGCTGGGAGGAATGGGTCCGTGAGGAGAAAACTGTTCCCTACCCCCCCCCCTCTGGAAGGAAGGAAGGAGGGAGGAGTTTTCCAGTGAGGGAAGGGGTGGAATCTCGAAAGGATAGAGTGAGAAAAGGGTGGGTTTTGGTGGTTTTGGGATGAGAAAGGCTGGAATTCGGCATGAAGGAGGTCTCGGATTGGAAATTGGAGTTCAGATTCGGAATCTACGTGAAATTTTGGGTTGGGAAGGAAGGCAGGAGTGATGAGGCAAGAGGTGGAATCTCTGAAAACGTCAGAGTTGGAGAAGGGTGGGTTTTGGTGGTTTTGGGATGAGAAAAGTCGTTTTTCGACATGTAGGAGTGCTCGAATGGGAAAACGGAGGCCAGATTAGGAATCTACGTGAAATTTTGGGTCTAGGGACTTGTTTCCAGCTCAATCGGAGAGAAAACATTTTTGGGCCCCCCTCCTGTCAGATTTCCAACTTTGGTTCCAGAGATCGTAGAAAGTCGTGTGATAGCTCATTTGAAAGCTGAGAATGAGAAAAATGCAGTGGAAAGCTCAGTTTGGTCATATTTTCCTGGGTTTAGGGAGGAAAATGGCAGGAAAACGTCAGAGCTAGAAAAGGCAGGTTTTGGATGTTTTGGGATGAGAAAGTCCATTTTTCGACATGAAGGAGGTCTCGGATGGGAAAACGGAGTGCAAATTCGGAATTTTTGGCCAATTTTGGGTTAGGAAGGATGTTTCCAGCGACATCGGAGAGAAAAAGTTTTGAGGACGTCCCCCCCTCCTGTCAGATTTCCAACTTTGGTTCCAGAGATCGTAGAAATTCGCGTGATAGCTCATTTGAAAGCTGAAAATGAGAAAAATGCAGTGGAAAGCTCAGTTTGGTCATATTTTCCTGGGTTTAGGGAGGAAAATGGCAGGAAAACGTCAGAGCTAGAAAAGGCAGGTTTTGGATGTTTTGGGATGAGAAAGTCCATTTTTCGACATGAAGGAGGTCTCGGATGGGAAAACGGATTGCAAATTCAGAATTTTTGGCCAATTTTGGGTCTAGGAACTTCTTCCCAGCTCAATCGGAGAGAAAAAGTTCTGACCTCCCTCCTCTGGAACGAGACTTCCAACTTTGGTTCTAGAGATCGTAGAAAGTCGTACAATAGCTCGTTCGAAGGCTGAGAGTAAGACAAATTCAGTGGAAGAAACGGCTTGTTCCTATCTGCCTTTGTTTAGATGTGAAACGCCATTGAAAATTTGGGACATTGGCGAAAAAACGACAGAGTTAGAAGTTTTACGAAAACGCCTCTAGCGGGTGAACCAAGCCTCGGACGGGAAAACAGAGCGGATTTGGAATCAGCGTGCCATTCTGCAACTGGAGGGTGAGTTTCAAGTCAATCGGAGAGAAAAAGTTGAAAAGTTGGATCTCCACATGAGATTTTTTCCTGAAAATGTTAAATTGTGGCCACCTTTGGTGATGAATAGCGGAGGATTGGAAGTGAATGAAGAGCTCGGATTTCTTTTAGGGGCAAGACCGCCTTTTGTTCTCTAGGATCCTATCTTTTCAAATCTGTGGAAGGTTTCGTTTCCAAATGAGAGTATTTTAAAAATCGAGTTTTTGCGCATTTTCCAAGAGTTTTTTCAGGTCGGCTCTTGGTCATCGTAGAGGGTCGAGGGATGTCTTAAATGAAAGGTGAGAGCGAGAAAACGTGACTATCAAAATTTGGAGTCAATCGGAGCACTAGAACCAGAGATAGACGGGTTTAAAGCTTTTGGATGATGGAGATTACGTCATCAGCTGATCGCCACAAACTATATAAGCTGGGAACCGACAGAGACTTTTCATTAAGACGAGAGCGATTGTCAAAGGTAGGTCGTCTCTCTGAGCTCCGATGATAACTTCGGACATTCCAAATTCCGGGTTTCTGTAAGAAACCGACTTAGAAAATTTCATTGCTGATATCAGCTAAGGCGTCAGACTTAGAGGTTCGCCAGGAGATGGCCTTCGTCTCCAGGCCATAAAAGACTACAAAACTTTAAAGGCTTGTAACTTTGCTTCTACAAGTCCGTTTGACTTGATTCAAAAAAGGTTCGGTCGCTATTGACCAGACCTATATGGTCGGACTACCTATAAAATTTCATAAGTAGTGCTAAAAAGTTGAAAGATTTAAATTCACTATTTTTGGAGGTTTTCTGGGGTTTTCGACCCTGCTGAAGTCAATGAAGGCATGGATAAGTGTGTACGAGCCAGTCTTCTCATGAACCAAGCGGCTTTTCACTGAAAGCGAGCAAGTCACGGAGAGTTTTGCTGTAATATTCCACTGACAGGGTGTTCCTTCGGGACGGCGGACGATGCCGTAGTGATAAGTGTGGCAAGGGAGTGTGTCACATTTTAGACCGAAACTGCTGGGGCAACTCATGTTGGGCATTTGACACAGTTCTCAACGTAGCACTTTGAACGCCAATCGGTTGAGTCTTAGCTATCTTGTCATGGGTGGCATCTAAACATCTCCATTGCAAAACGCTGGTGAATCACGGCTTGCTATCCCTCTCTACGGCTTGCTATCAAGCTGATCAAAGTCTGCCAACCTCTTACCAACTCCACCGGTTTTCATGTCTGGCTATCAAGTCATTGACGGTGCAAGTCACGGAGATTTTCGGTGTCATACTTCCTGTTGGTGGGCGTTCTTTCGAGACAATGGTGAAGTCCGTAGCGATGAGTACTGCACGGGACGTGGGCAATGGTAATCCTTGTGAAACCTCTCTGCGTCATGTTTCCAAGTGGTTGCCTTTCGTCTCAACGATGTACTCTGACCGCCAGGGCGACATTTAGCTATCTGCCACAGGTTACCTCATAAAATCTCCGTTGCACTTGTCTCCCGACAGTTGGCCAACCATGGGAGAATGAACCATGAGTTCTGCTTGTCTCTATCACGGAGGCTAAATGATGAAGGATGAAATGGGAGGGCATTCATGCGCCACACGCAACCACACGCTCATTTCTCTCTTCGCTAGTGAACAAGCTTTTGTGAGTGCCGTCAGAAAGTATATCATGTTGTACAAAAGTTTTACTGCAACACAGGTTGATGTATAGTTAGAAAGTTTGATCATGGCGTTTCATGAAACACAAATGTCATAAAATGTAGGCGCTAGTGTAGTCAAATAGTTTTACCGTGACACATGTTTGTAAAAGTAAAGTTTGATCATCGAAGTTTTATTCGTAAATCTAGTCAGAAAGTGTATCATGGTTTGCAAAGGCAAAGTTTAGTCAAATAGTTTTACCGTGACACACGTTTGTGAAAGTAAAGTTTGATCATTGAAGTTTTATTCGTGAGTGTCGTCAGAAAGTGTATCATGGTTTGCAAGGGCAAAGTTGGTGTAGTCAAATATTTTTACCGTGATACACGTTTGTAGAAGTAAAGTATTAGATTACACTGAGTCATCAATACTGTCAAAGGTGTACAAGTCATATCAAGCATATTCAACCGAGTGTCCATTCCTGACACTCATCATCATTTGAAATTATTTGAAGATGAAAAGTTACATTCGTTTCCCAACTTCGTGGTCTGTAGCAAGAGAGCGTGGTTATTCGTTGAAAGCTGTAGAAAGTGCTACAAATGTAAATGAAAATATTAGAGCTGACGCTTTAGTTGAAAGACTAATGAATCTAGATGAGCATGCTATGAATCATCATTTGGATCGAAGATCGATAGAGGATTTTTCCATGCTGCAATGTAATGCTAGTGAAAATAGGAGGATGAAATTGGTGCGATCTGGAGTGAAAAAGAAAAAAGTGACATTTGCAACTGATTTGTCAAGTAGCTCTACCAATAAAAGTGACTTCAGAAAGAAATTGGAAGAAGTGACGTTTAAATTATTATGTGAACGGAACTGCGTTGAGTGTTTTAAAAGGTAACGGTCCCTTCTCTTTTTACCACGTTGTCATTCTGTTATGTGTTCTACGTGCTATGCACCTTTGGAAACTATGTTGTGCCCCATCTGTGATCAAGAAATAGTTTCAACAGTCAATGTATATAAATGATTTTGATGCAATCCTTGTCGAACTTAAAACAGTCATCTATGACCATGACATCACTGTATCACCGTCTCATTGAAAAGAGAAAGCATGATTATACAAGGCAGTGAATTCTTGTGTTGGAAAAACTATTATCATCCAATGATTGTAGAGAGATGATACATCGTTTGAGTAATGTTATCATCATTCACGCAAACTGTGAAGATTTTGACTATATGCCATCTTATAATTTTAAACCAAAGCAGTTTATGAATACACTTTCATTACTGTTACGTCATGGTCTTCTTTCATTACCTTGCTTGGAGTTATGTATTCTACACTTTGCTTATGGGAAGCCTTTTCCACTTAAGCACAATTGATGCAAAGGCATTAAACTTTACAAGCATCGTCGAACAAACAGATTGTTGATGTCTGGCTCATAACATATCAGCAAACGACACAGATGAAATGTTTCCATTCAACTATAGTACCTCACTGAATGATACATTATAGCTACCCACACATGTATCTGCTTCTGATTATCCCACTGGTACTATGGCTGTTCTCAGTGTATTGCTTTTTATTAGTGGTGTACTCAATGTCTTCCTCTATTTCATTACGTTTACGTCGGTGATGTTTCGACCCTGCTGTCGTGTTTAAGCAAATAACACTCTAGCATCCACCTGTAAAAATGACTAGACGTTGTTCATCTCACCGTTCGCGCAGACAAATGTGTCAATCAAATGCAAACAAAAAATTCTGTCTCACTCTTCGTCGCTTATTACAATTAAAACCATCTCATCGATGTGAGGCAATGAAGCTGGCAAACGATGCCTTCATTCCTAAAATGTGCTCGGGAATACGAAAACTGCGTTATATGACATTAAATAGCAAAAAGGCCAATGCAATTGCCAGGCATGGTAAAGTTCTTCGCACCTTGAGCAATCCAAAAACATCAATTCCTACAAAGCGCAAACTATTATCACAGCGCGGTGGCTTCTTACCACTTTTAGCGCCTATCATCATGGCAGCTGCCGGTCCTGCTTTGAGAGGATTAGCTGGTGCTCTCACGAATAAAGCCATTAATGGATAGATACTAAGTTAAATGGCATCATCAAATCAACATGGATTTCCGTTTACGTTGTAATCGAACTATGTGTATCGTAGGACCCTCTCATAGTGGAAGACACATTTAACACTGCAGTTGTTGGAGCGACGTAATGAGATTTTTGACTGCATACCTAATCGCGTTGTTTGGTGCTATGGAATTTATCAACATAACTTACATCGTGAATTGGTTGGTAAGGGTTGCTTGGTTCAACCGGGGATTATCAGCACTGCTGATATTCAACCCTATGATATTATCATTCTTGATGATTTACTTAATGAGAGTAAGAACTCACAATAAGTAACTGCTATGTTTACCAAGGCTGCTCATCACAAACCATGCTTTATAATTTTTATTATGCAAAATCTTTTTCCAAGTGGAAAGGAAGCACGGACTCAAAGTCTAAACACGCATTACAACATCATCTTTAAAAATCCCCTTAGTATTAGTATCCTCTTAGTAGTATCCTCTAGTATTTGAGGCTGCTACGGAAGAACCCTATAATTATTTATTTTTGGACTTTACCCAGGAGTGTCCTGACGATTATCGCTTACGCAGTCATCTCTTTGAGAAACCCATGATCATATATAAATTGTTATGAGTGGTTTTCAACGCATGATTGCTATTCCACAAGAAGAATATATACATCTGACTACAATGCAGTGTTCAACAACCTTGGGCAAATCAAATGTCACAACTTAATCAGCAATATGAACAAGAAGCTGTACAAAGTAAAAATCCATATGATCGTTTGATAAAGCAGAGTTCTAACTTAGAAGAAATGAAACAATTGAAAGAAAACATTCGCAATAATCTTTCGTCTGGTTCACCCAAACCCCATCGCAATCGCGCACTGAGCTTATATCGAAGTCACGAACCCAACTTGAAAATCGCACAACGAGGTGAAGTGGTAGTGATGATGGTGCAGTCATTAGGGACTCAAGAGTGGAAGATTTAATTAATCATGCTGTTCGTGATCGTCGTCGTCACTTTACACCTACAGGATGGGAGTTCTTTTTAAAAGGTATGAAGAAATTCAATGTTCCAAAGGCAATTCTTGGTCGTGATACCTTACAGGAAATGGAAAATGATTCTACACCTAGGAAGAGAGAGTTGCAAAGTGTAGAGAGACCTAAAAAGAGAATCAAGCAAACTTTGAAAACACCCGAAAAGTTGCCGAAGCGTATACCAAAACCTTCAACACGTTATCCATCATTTGATTTTATCACATACTTCTAATATGAAGAAGCTATATTGCATCCCATGTTCAGAGTTGCCAGACATTCATGTGTCATTGAACTGCTTAAGTACATGTAAAAGTGATTCATACAAGACGGCTCAAAAAAGTAGCAAAAGCAGATCTCAAACACAAACACAAACCCTAGCGGAGAAAAAGACTGATACTTTGAGGCAAATAAACGATCCCTCTTAATAGACGATGGTTGAACATCTGAAATCAATTTACTATAACCCAAAGCATTATGCAGGTTATGCTTCAGTGGAAAAGTTGTCACAAGCAAGTGGTTATTCACAGAAACAAGTGAAGAGATGGCTAAAAGCTCAACCTGCATATACATTGCACACACAAGCTCGAAAACGTTATCCTACCCGTTCGTATATCGTTCATGATATTGATGAGCAATGGCAAGCTGATTTGGCTGATGTTTCTTTATTAGCTAAAAAGAATAAAGGCTATCGCTTTCTCCTAACTGTCATTGACTTATTTTCCCGTTATGCCTTGGTTCAACCACTCAAGACAAAACGTGGTGAAGAGGTGGCCGAGGTTTTTCAAAATATTTTCAGTGAAGGACACATTCCCACACGTATTCAGACTGATCAAGGGAAAGAGTTTGAAAACAGACATGTGCGTGCTTTATTTCGCGAACACAACATTGAGCTGTTTAGTGTGAAAAGTGCATACAAGGCTGCAGTGGTCGAACGTTTTAATCGTACACTGAAAACTCGTCTATGGCGCAATTTCACTGCAAAAGTAACACAAAAGTGGACGGATGTATTACAAGATACTGTACACGCTTACAATCATTCTGTGCATCGTATGATTGGTCACAAACCTGCTGACATAACTCCAAACATGGTGGATACAATCCCTGAAATCAATGCTAAACGCAAGCAGCCATCACAAGGTAAACGTGACAATCAGGTTGGTGACAAAGTTCGCATTTCCAAGGTGAAAAGCGTGTTTGCGAAAGGATATCTTCCCAATTGGACGGAAGAAATATTTATTGTCTCTGAGGTTAACAAGAAATTCAAGCCCACTACCTACAAGCTTCGTGATTATCATGGCAAAGAGATTGAAGGGAGTTTTCATCGTCATGAGATAACGCCCATCACCAAAGAAGATGATGACTACATGGTTGAAAAGATACTTCGTCACCAAATGCGACAAGGGGAAAAGTAGAGCCTGGTGAAATGGGCTGGCTATCCAAATTCAATGAACAGTTGGATTCGTCATTCTGACCTTTATCGTGTTAGTCAACGTTCCTAAGCAAAGTAATGAATTGTGTAAACATAAATGAATAAATACCTATGGATCAAACTGCTACGTTTTATTCTGCTCCTTCCTATGCTAGTCATGGAGCTGGCTTTCCTGTTTATGCTGGATCGAGACGTCAAAAAGGTGGTAGTCTATTGGGTGCTGTCAAAGGTATGATGCTCCCCACTATCGCAAATGTGGGAATATCAGCTTTAAAGGAAGCTGTAGTATTAGCAGCAGATGTAGCAAATGATGCACTTTCAGGAAGATTGGCGATTCGTGAATCGCTAAAGCGTCATGGAATACAGCGTTTGAAGAATGTCGGTAAGGCTGGTATCAGGTCCGTCATCAGTCATATAAATCCACTCTCTACTTCAGGCAAACGTAAGCGAAGAGCATCTCGTATGTCTCCTAGCAAACGCAGACGACGTGGACTGTTTTAAATATGGAATGTGAAACCGCATCCCTTTGCTTATTTGATAGAACACCTATACAGACGGATATCATTAGAAATTATGTATCCATTCGTTATCCACAGACAAGTATCGATTCCGGTAGTGTCATTGAGTTTTTAATACCAGGAAATGATGCTGAGTACATCGATGTAAATGACATCAATCTACATGTTAAGTTTAAGATAGTAAATAAGGACGGTACAAACCTTGACGACAAGGACAAAGTAGCCGTGAATAACTTGGCAATAGCAACGCTTTTCAAGGATGCATCATTGACCATTGGTGAAACTCGGGTTGAAGGTGGTCAACACAGTTATCCCTATCTCGGTTATTTTTCAACAGTCATGCAGTTCCAGCCACAAGCACAAAGGAATCACATGGCTGTTATGGGTTGGTGTAAAGATGAAGCTGGTAAATTTGATAGTGACAAAAACTAGGGATTTGTCACTCGTGAAAAGTGGATGTAGGGTGTGTAGGGGGGAAAGTAGGGTGTGTGAATTATATGGTCCCCTATACTTGGACTTTTTCCGTCAATCACGTTTCTTAATGTCAAAAGTAGACATGCGAGTTCATCTCTTGCCGAACGATCCTAAATTTGTATTGAATTCTTATGGAGCAAAGACTGAATTTAAGATTGTATTTGAAAGTGCTAGACTTTATGTGCGACGAATGACAGTGAATCCTTCGGTGATTAATGGTCATGAGATGGGTTTGAAGAAGTATGATGCTCTTTATGATGTAAATCATACTGAGATCCATAGTTTCACCATTCCTCGTGCGCAAAAGAGCTTTGTTAAAGATAGTTTGTTTCCTTTACAATCACCCAAAATGATCATTGTGGGATTGATTGCAAATGATGCATACAATGGTAATCTATCGAAGAATCCCCTCAACTTTGAACACTTTGGTTTAAATCAAATCGGATTGTATCGTGATGCTGATTGCATTCCTGGTACTCCTTTTTGTCCAGACTTCGCTAATGGACATTATTCTTGCTCATATCAAAATACTATGGAGACCTTTAAATACTGGAATGCTGATGACACCAATGGTTTGACCTATGATGAATTTGCTAATGGTTATACACTTTATGCATTTGATTTGACGGCAAACAATGAAGCAGGTGCTTCTTATCGTCCAGGCACTGCCACGAAGGGTCTTAAACTAGAATTCTTCTTTGAAAAAGATTTGACGAAAACAGTCAATGTACTCATCTATGCTGTGTTCGATTCCACCATTCGAATTAACAGGCTACGTGAAGTTTCCGCTTCTTATACAAGTTAATGAGTTGGTTATCTGATGCAGAGCTAGAGAGAGTCGTTCAAGAACATGGTGATGAGCGCACTGTTGCAGCATTTCGAGGTGTGTTTTCCATTAATAATATGCCCACAGTTTTACCAAAACCACCCTCATTTATTATCATGAACACTGATACAGCACACTTACCCGGCAAACACTGGAAAGTTTTGTTTATTGATAAAAACTATTGCGGTGAAATCTTTGATTCATTGGCCTTGCCAAACTGTGATTATGCCACACGCTTCATGAGCCGTCATTCACGAAAATGGATTTGCAATGCTTTGGCCTATCAACATCCCTTGTCTTCAACATGTGGAGCCTATGCCCTCTACTTTGTAATGCAACGACTACATTATGACTCTTTACATGACCTTTGTAAACATTTTTCACATGATACCCTTGTCAATGAAAAGCGCATTCGCAACTTTTATAAAAGCCTTCAGTAAATATGTACGATTAAAATTTGTTTTCTTTATTATACTTCAATGTAAAAGTAGATCATGTCATTGAATGGGTTGTATTTAGTCATCAAACATGAATAGGTAGAGATAAGAAGACATTGTTCACTTGTCACACTCATGCTTATGAGTGTTGGTTTGTTGAAGGTAAGTCATTATGCGAGGATGTATACGTTCTTTATACTTGTTCCAACTTGAGGATGTAAAATGTATAACACCATATTGAACATGAAGAGCAATGAAATCTCGTCGAATAATGAATAGACGCCCACCTAGAGGGATATAGTACATTGGATGATGCATGATATGTAAAGCATCGTGGAGGTTATCCATTTGAAAAGGGGATAACTTATTTTAACTTGTCGATCAGCATCGTAAAAGGTAATGCGTCGAGCCTTCCATGTAACGTGACACTGAGAAGAGAGCTTGGCAATCATGGCTAGTTTTAGACATATCAAAACGTTTGCTTAGTCTTCTCGTTTAAGCAAAGCATTCATAAGAAATGGACGAAGTCATGTTAAGATTGATCATCATATCATCATTTGCAATAGTGACATTAGCGGGACAAGGATTAGATGATGCAGCTCGTCTCATCAAATCACCTATTCAAGCAACAAGACCTATTGAAGATGTAATTCTTTCCGGCATAGCCGATCCTTGGCAAAATCATGCTTACAAACTTCAGATTTTACGTCAGCGAATGGGTCATGCGTGGGAAATGGTGTTAACAGATTATGGCTTTAAGCGATCGCCTGTAGGCGGCATCGATTTGATCAATCCTGTACGTCGCATTGCAATGGAATTAAAAAATAGCTGTCGTGTGAGCTCATCAATGAAACGTGAAATATTTTATACCCTTGCAGATTTTAAACGTAGAAGACCAAGATATCAAGTCATATTTGGTTGTATCAACTATCGCAATATGAAAGACGGCGGTACAAGCATACTTAGAGGAGTACATTATGTGAAAGGGCAATCACTCTTAACCAAATTCCTAGGACGACAGAAAGTGCCTACTGTGAACAGATTGAAAGCAGCAGTTCGTTATGTCATGCGACATAACGTTTAAGCAAACGACGCTTTATTTTGATACTTTAACATGGAGTTTACAGCAGTGTTTCCCAGTAATGCTCAACCTGAGCGATATGAAAATGCAGCTGCCGAGTTTGAGACTGATTTAACACAGCCGATTGACTTACATGGTGATTGGGAAGTGGCCCTGCAAGATTTGAGCTATGTGAATAATATAAGAACCATTGCCAATGAAGAGATTACATTAGGCACTGCAACGAATCAAGACTTGTACTTTCCAAAACTAGAGCGAAATGATAAAGTACATACCTGCAACTTGAATGAACATGCAGCAGAGTGGAATTCTATTCCTACAGTAAACACCCGTCGGGGAAAGCGAGCTGCTGATGAGATTGTAAATGGCCCTACATTAATTATCACTGCAGATACAGACATACCCATTGCTAAAAATGCTTCACCCTGAAATGGAAGCAACCTACAAACCCATCATTCCGTCATCGTTTAGAGCAAACATACTATTACATGAAAATTCAACGCCTATTGAATGTCATAAATGATTTGGCGAAGGATCTATGGTTCTGGCAGATGGATCCAAATCTACATAAAGTTACACTCTGCATCAGACCGACTACTATTTCCCATGGATTGTATGTGAGTGGACCTCTGCAAAGGATATTGAATATTAAATCACGTTTCTTTCTACCTATCGCAAAATTTGCAGAAGTAAAAGGAGGTGGCGCCTTCCCTTTGAGAGCTCAAGTGTCCATGAAAGTATCAAAGCAGATTACGAAACATCCAAATTGGCACAGGAAAAAATTTAATACTACCCTTCTTCCCCTTGATCGCATGCATGAGCGCTTTGTGCTTTTTGAATCTGGTACTCTTGATGACTTGATCAAACAGGTAAATGAAATAAATGGATTATCTATGTCCATCACTCGAGCACACAATAAAGTAAGGATTGATTTCCGAAATGATTATGAGCATTCACACATTGGATTTGTTCACAACAATTCTAAATTTCGCGATTTGCTCTCTTTAAAAACAGACGTCTTATGGTCATACCATGAATGGGGGAATGTGAAAATAACATCTGAATTAAATCAGCATCTGAAAATAACATTGTACATACTTGAACAAGGGTGTATCAAATCTACACTCGTATCATTTTGACTATGATCCTAAAGAAAATACCTTCGGTATCAGTGTACATGGTAAAACGGTCATTCACATTTCAAAAGAGTTGACAAAGATTTTAGGATTCAAACGTGACATATTCTACGACGAGAAGTACTGTGCCTCAACATCCTTGCTCGATATGAATATCAATCACTTTTACATCTACACTAACTTTATCTATTCAACACAAGTTGGTGGTCAAATGGTTCCCCTTTTAAAATATATTCCTATTGACAGTGGCGACTTTGGTGTGACCATGCACAGGGAGTTCCTGAACAAGGTATATATTCCAGTCAATGTATCACGATTATTCCATTGCAAATTTGGTATCTATGATGACAGTGGTAATCCTATTCAATTCATTGGTGGTCGTACTGTCTTAACACTTCATTTTCGTCAGATAACATCAAAACACTAATGTTGCGTGTGGCGCAGTCAATGTCTTTTCCATCTTGATTAGGTGGCCGTTAAGGCCGTGGTCTCATAAAGACCGTTTAGGGCATTCTCTGGTCTCATCAAGGCTTTTCACTCCTGAAAGTCAGCCTCGTTTAAGAAAGGCTCACTCTCAACCGTTTGTAGAGTGAGCTGCTTGCAGTCTTCAATCATTTGTCTCTCTTCCTCTTCCTCTTTTTGTTGAAACTTTCTCTCAACTTCCTTCTTCGTAGGAGTTGAGCTAGCAAGAGGTGTGAATGTTTCCTCTGTGTCGGACATGGCTATGATAGTGAAATGCAAGACACTCTTCTTTATATATGAGAATGATGCAGTGTGATTGATAAATGGCTGTCGTCCAATGAGAGAGCGCGAAGCAGGGAGAGAGAATCTATATAAGTGCGGTCCAATGACCATTTCCTCATAATATCATTAAAATGGATACACCACCGAAGACCTATGCCCTACTCATGCCCAATGCCCCACGTAAAGAGGCAAGTGAAAACCATTTACGATGGTGAGGTCGAGCCGCTACAGTTGGATGAGGAAATCATCATCATTTCCGACGATGAAGAGGACAGTAGTGATACAATCAGGGCTGCCTTCCTGAGTGTGTCTCCAAAGGACGTTATGATGGAGCGGTGTATTGAGACTCTCCGGAGCTGGCTAGACCTCTTCTCTCCTTCTAGTCAGCCCCGCAATCAAGAAGAGTTTGACTTAGTAGACGTCATGTACCGTCTTATTACAAAACGTATTGCTTTTATTTCTTTTCAATAAACGTGTATCATGACAGTGTTGTTTTTCCTTCATATAAACTGCATGGCTTCGAAAGGATCATCGAGTAAGCATAGTGTCGATTGGGAGCTATTGTTAGAATAAGATATCCTATCATCTAGACACTTAACACAGTTACTAGAAATCATTCAACATATGAAACATGATTTTAGGCGAATCAATTGAAGCAACGTTATCTGAGAATGAGCCATGAGTTCTGCTTGTCATTCTTATACCACACGTATACAAAATCATTTTCTATCTTCTCTAATGGTGTGATCCATTTTGATAGAAAAGTAGACCGACAATAAATGTGTTGACTAACCCCATATCTAAATTCCTCCATTTATTTCCATTTCTCGATCAATACATTGCAAAACAAACAATGTAATATGTAGGTTTATTTATAATTGAATCACATATACTTTACAGCGAGGAAAAGTCAAGCGGAATAACCTCTAAGTCACTGCACACTTCATAGCACCTTGGTCGTTTTGGAGCGTCGGGCACTTTTCTTACACGCGTCGTTTTTGGCGTGAATTCACCATCAGTCCACACAACTTTTCAATGACGACTTTCTTGCGGGACTCCTCCTCTTGTTCACACTTGTCTTGATCCCACTCGTCAATGACTTCAAATATTTTGTTAAAGATCTCTAAGGCAGGAGATGTACCTTCCATCATGAGATACATGAGAATGAGAAGTGTTTCAATTTTCTGACATTTATATGTTTTTCAACAATGAATTCCTCAACAACCAATCAGAATGATTCTAATTTAGATATAGACTACATTATAACTTTATCAAACTGTGTTGCAGTAAAAACTTTTGTACAACTTGATACACTTTCTGACTACGTTGCCCCCTCCAATTCATCCCTTCATCATTTAGCCTCCGTGATAGAGACAAGCAGAACTCATGGTTCATTCTCCCATGGTTGGCCAACTGTCGGGAGACAAGTGCAATGGAGATTTTATGAGGTAACCTGTGGCAGATAGCTAAATGTCGCCCTGGCGGTCAGAGTACATCGTTGAGACGAAAGGCAACCACTTGGAAACATGACGCAGAGAGGTTTCACAAGGATTACCATTGCCCACGTCCCGTGCAGTACTCATCGCTACGGACTTCACCATTGTCTCGAAAGAACGCCCACCAACAGGAAGTATGACACCGAAAATCTCCGTGACTTGCACCGTCAATGACTTGATAGCCAGACATGAAAACCGGTGGAGTTGGTAAGAGGTTGGCAGACTTTGATCAGCTTGATAGCAAGCCGTAGAGAGGGATAGCAAGCCGTGATTCACCAGCGTTTTGCAATGGAGATGTTTAGATGCCACCCATGACAAGATAGCTAAGACTCAACCGATTGGCGTTCAAAGTGCTACGTTGAGAACTGTGTCAAATGCCCAACATGAGTTGCCCCAGCAGTTTCGGTCTAAAATGTGACACACTCCCTTGCCACACTTATCACTACGGCATCGTCCGCCGTCCCGAAGGAACACCCTGTCAGTGGAATATTACAGCAAAACTCTCCCTGACTTGCTCGCTTTCAGTGAAAAGCCGCTTGGTTCATGAGAAGACTGGCTCGTACACACTTATCCATGCCTTCATTGACTTCAGCAGGGTCGAAAACCCCAGAAAACCTCCAAAAATAGTGAATTTAAATCTTTCAACTTTTTAGCACTACTTATGAAATTTTATAGGTAGTCCGACCATATAGGTCTGGTCAATACCGATCGAACCTTTTTTGAATCAAGTCAAACGGACTTGTAGAAGCAAAGTTACAAGCCTTTAAAGTTTTGTAGTCTTTTATGGCCTGGAGACGAAGGCCATCTCCTAGCGAACCTCTAAGTCTGACGCCTTAGCTGATATCAGCAATGAAATTTTATAAGTCGGTTTCTTACAGAAACCCGGAATTTGGAATGTCCGAAGTTATCATCGGAGCTCAGAGAGACGACCTACCTTTGACAATCGCTCTCGTCTTAATGAAAAGTCTCTGTCGGTTCTCCGCTTATATAGTTTGTGGCGATCAGCTGATGACGTAATCTCCATCATCCAAAAGCTTTAAACCCGTCTATCTCTGGTTCTAGTGCTCCGATTGACTCCAAATTTTGATAGTCACGTTTTCTCGCTCTCACCTTTCATTTAAGACATCCCTCGACCCTCTACGATGACCAGGAGCCGACCTGAAAAAACTCTTGGAAAATGCGCAAAAACTCGATTTTTAACAGGCTCTCATTTAGAAACGAAACCTTCCACAGATTTGAAAAGATAGGATCCTAGAGAACAAAAAGCGGTCTTGCCCCTAAAAGAAATCCGAGCTCTTCATTCACTTCCAATCCTCCGCTATTCATCGCCAAAGGTGGCCAAAGTTGGAAGTCTCGTTCCAGAGGGGGGAGGTCAGAACTTTTTCTCTCCGATTGAGCTGGGAAGAAGTTCCTAGACCCAAAATTGGCCAAAAATTCCGAATTTGCACTCCGTTTTCCCATCCGAGACCTCCTTCATGTCGAAAAATGGACTTTCTCATCCCAAAACATCCAAAACCTGCCTTTTCTAGCTCTGACGTTTTCCTGCCATTTTCCTCCCTAAACCCAGGAAAATATGACCAAACTGAGCTTTCCACTGCATTTTTCTCATTTTCAGCTTTCAAATGAGCTATCACGCGAATTTCTACGATCTCTGGAACCAAAGTTGGAAATCTGACAGGAGGGGGGGCCCAAAAATGTTTTCTCTCCGATGTCGCTGGAAACATCCTTCCTAACCCAAAATTGGCCAAAAATTCCGAATTTGCACTCCGTTTTCCCATCCGAGCACTCCTACATGTCGAAAAACGACTTTTCTCATCCCAAAACCACCAAAACCCATCCTTCTCCAACTCTGACGTTTTCAGAGATTCCACCTCTTGCCTCATCACTCCTGCCTTCCTTCCCAACCCAAAATTTCACGTAGATTCCGAATCTGAACTCCAATTTCCAATCCGAGACCTCCTTCATGCCGAATTCCAGCCTTTCTCATCCCAAAACCACCAAAACCCACCCTTTTCTCACTCTATCCTTTCGAGATTCCACCCCTTCCCTCACTGGAAAACTCCTCCCTCCTTCCTTCCTTCCAGAGGGGGGGGTAGGGAACAGTTTTCTCCTCACGGACCCATTCCTCCCAGCACATCCTTGGCCACCTCCCTCACCTTCCTTCCAGAGGGGGGGCTGAGTCAGCATGATGACTCATCGATGACTCATCACTGCACCGCACTGGACTTGTTTTTGGCACGGGATTACCACTATTAATAGTTAAGGAAAATTCACGGCCCAGTGATACACTGAATTCATCACGCGGCTCAGTTAGACACGGTGCGACTAGACGCGGCTCAATTAGACGCGGTGCGATTAGACGCGGCTCAGCTAGATGTCACCATTTTACTTAACCGGAGAAATCATAAACATGTATGCCTCATTTCTACCGAAAATTCAATAAGCTTCCGATTGGATTTACACGTATCTTTGTTTGTTGCTGTCTGACAAAAGGATGAACCGGGTAGTATTCGGCAGATGCGCAGATTCGCAATATTCATAGGGTGTACATCATTCTGTGAAAGTCTCATTTTTAGCTTCGTTCCGCGCGGTAACTCGACGCATGGTGGCCGGATCAATGTTTAATCCCACTTATTTCATAAAACTATGAAATATCAAATCTACTCATATCAGAAGCTATGTGTGACCGGTTCTAAACCTGCTATCTATTTCAGTTAGAAAATAAACTCCTTATAAACAGAACAGCTGACATGACGAAAAAGACTCGAATTTCAAACATTCTGTATGAGCGGTCAGTCGAAGTCCAGTCTCCTCCTGATAATCAATGCTGACATAAGCCAGTGGGAAGTAACTTTCTTCCTGGGCCAGCAGCTGTCGCATATCTCCATCGAATATCTCATGCTAGTCTGGTCAATTTATTATGCATAATGAACACTGGACAGTGCGATTGCGACACATCTGCTTTGTCTCCCGAAGTAGGCTATTGATCCCCCAATAGTCTGTCTCGATCACCGTCAAGTCTGGATTCACGAGGTTTCACTGTAGTTCAAATCCGATAGTTAGCTCGTTATAATTAGTTTTGAGGTTTACACTGCTATTTGTTGACTACCCTAAGTATAGCGTGATATAATAATACAAGCCATCATATTAGTAAATGGCTTACGCGGATATTATCTGCCGGCAATAATTTGTGATCGCTACACGTGTGTTTCTACATCAATCTTGAACTTTGAATCAGACTTCAGTAAAACAAACTTTTACAAAACTTCTCTACAAAGTGCCAACGACGCCGTCTGTACATTTGATGAGTCATTCCTCGACCTTTACAATTCGAAGTTAACAAGCCTAAGAGCTGCCTTTTTTTTAGCAACATGGAAAAAATGAAGTAAAATTGTTTAACTGTCACAAACGTTCACAAACCGATGTAACATTCGTCTAGTGTCATCACTGGTTGACATACAATGGAAATATGAGCAAGAGAATTCTTTTGCTTTCAATTTCGGTACAAGATAATTGACGCTCATCCATGAGGAATGCAACATTCTAAAAAAGGTTGTGAACTCGAACAGAAAACTACAATCTTCACTGAAGTTGATATCAATTAGAGCATGTGATGAATGTGGCACTGCTTTCTTTCATTTTCAAAGTAGTAACTTCAGGCATTTCTTGAATACCGATATTTAAGAGTAAATTCAAATATAAGTAGACAATAGTTTCTCTCTTTAGGATTTGCGAAAATTCTTCAATTGTTTTTAAAAGATAATTGTAATTGTTGTAGACCTATCTTATCATTCATGATTAAGATGTGCTGCTGACGCTATCGAAAGCTCTACAAATAGAGCATCATTGGAGAATTTTCGCAAATCCTAAAAAGAAAAATGACACAGGCAATTGCAAATAGCATTTTTACTGAAGGAAGCATTGAATTCTACTTTGCATAATATGCACAGAATACTACTCTGCTTCATATCTAGTCGATATTCACATAAAAGTTTATCTCCATGTATGCTGTTTACTCCAAGCTATTGAAAACCAGTAAAATGATAACCAAGCAACCTAGGCGACCAAGCATGCAAAAATAGCTTGAATGACATCCCTTTGCGGCTTAAGCATGAGAACACAAAACGAAGTTATCAACTTCCGCATGACCAACGAATGCGAGCGATGCCTCCTAGCGATGTAGGCATTGCTAAATTACATTAATGCCGGCAGTGCTACCAAAGCATAGCAGTAAGCGCGTTTAATTGCATGCTAATTTCTTTATTTGATGACTGATGGTTAATCTATTGGACATGTACATTAGAGCAATTACTTAGAATTTGCGCACTCTGGTCTCAAACTGCGCAACCAGACAACCGGTTGACTTCAGTTTTGTCTTCATTTTTGAAATATTGACTGATGAAATAATTGAACTGATCTTGTTGATCTCATCGATAAAAAATCAAAATATATGTCATCTGTGAGTCCAGGAACCCAGCTGCGGTTCCTTTCAGCTGTGAGAGTTACGCGGCCACATAATGAGCCGTACAGCTTGATTACCTCTCTCCACTCGTTAGAATTGTTGGCTTACTACTCTAGTTCTAAAAATAGATTATCCCACCGCTCGAGCTTTGAGCTGTGATAACTGAGACAGAAATTACCGCAGATCGAAGCTAGCTGTGACAAGCTGCCACAGCGCAGCTGGAGCTACTAGTGTGGCCGCTCCGATTGAAACACAATAACATTTTCACAGCGCCGCTACAGCTCAGCTCAAAAGCTCGTCATGCGTCCTTGCCCTAATCCGCCCGATGAGCTTGGTAAATAAATGTGTTTACATGGACTAGGACGAGCAGCTCCAAACCTTTCAAATAAAGATAACAGGAGGCCCGCGTTTGAGGTGCGAATGTCATGAAGACATTAATAATAACTGTATATTTATAGAGCGCCATTACTGGCTGAGCTCATGGCGCAACAAAATCATACAATACTACATGTAAACAAAAAGCATAAAGCACGTCAGCGATTGCAAGAAATTAAGTATGTCTTCAAAGATCTTTTAAAGGAGTGTAGGGATGCAGAGTTCCTCACGTCTCTTGGTAAGGAATTCCACAATGCGGGTGCAGCATAGGAAAATGATCTTCTTCCAAAGCGATATAATATATAAACATATATCAACGGAAGCGTTGAAGGAATAACACTGATGGAATACAATTACGACTTATTACTTTCAAAATCAGTTGATTGAATGACTTTGACCAGAATACTTTTGATTGTGTGGGCAAACTTGAGAATGAGTAAGCAATTTCAAATCTAATTTAATTTACACCTCTTATTCTTGTAATTCTCAGGTCTTTTTTTGCATTAAAAGCAAAATTTTCAATTTATTGGACGAATTATTTTATTATAGCATCGGGTTTTCTTTCTTCTGTAAAAAATCTAAATGTACCTTAATGCAATTACTTCTGATTTAGCAACAAGATTTTGAAGCGAGATGAATTCATTTACTAAAAAAACATCAAATGTGTTTAATTCAGAATGAATTTTATCAAAGATCGCCTGCAATTCATGCTGGAATTAAAATGAAATAGATCACGCTGTGATTGTTCATAGATATCACGTCGACCTACAATCTTTTGGAGATGCCGGACGTATGACTCACCAAATCTTATCAATGACATTTCTCTTTTCAAAAAAACAATGATAACGGAACTCGGACACGGATCTGCGGCGTCAAAGTCGAAGTCAAAGTTTTAGCTAAGCACTCGAACTCATGACGCAACCATTCGTTCAGCATTTCCCGCTCAACATGAACTTGTGAACTTAATCTGAAGACGATTGACCGTTCGGTAAACAATTTCTGCTCTTTTAACAATTATTTCTTTTATTGAGTCAATTAACAAAGAGAGCAACTGTTTGGAATGCTGTAGGTGAGATAGCTTGCTTTTGATGTTTCACTGTATTTTATTTAACTTTTCGTATTTGTAGTAATTTCCATGCACCAAGAAATTGTCACAGAACACTGCTGGTCATTTGATCATTTAAAATTTTTTGGATTGATTGTGTTAAAATGAGCGTACAGATCAGGCGGAGACCGCAAATTTTTTATGCTAGCGGTCAAATTCAGGTTCTGTGTTTGAGGGTGGGACACGAAATTTGCAACTTGTAAGGTAGTAGCTGCCGGTATATGCATGTCGTCTTTACACAATTGCAATCGCGTTGATCCCCAACAGATGCGCGTCGATATGGCAGAAAAAGTTGCCACTCGGCATTGATGGATTCAGCAACATGGGTTAATGGCGAAACAACATCATCTCCAGGGCACCCAAATAAGTGACAAAAATTATAGAGGAGATCAATCCGGCTCTAATGGTGTCACTCCCGACCTCCGTACGATGGCTAGAACGCCTGTATAATTGTAGTTGAAAAAATTACAAAAAAGCTCTGACTGTTGAATGATGCGCTGGTCATTAGCGGGTTAATCTTGAAAATCATTGACAATTTTTTCGCAAATCGATTCAAAATTATTTCTATGAGCATATGCAACCGATAGATGGAGTCAATGGATAAGCAAAAATAATTTTCACCCAGACTCATTAGAGTGAACTATACTTCTATTTTGATATGTAATGGCTTGTGTAACGGACATGTTGCGAGGTTGATAAGGTTGATGGGACTAATTGCATTTTGTGAAGAAATGATGTGACACTGCGCAGTATTTTGAAGTGCCTTAGAAGAAATTTGAAAAATTATAATTGAAGTTAATTTGTTTCGCTTAGATAATAGAGATGGAACTGGAGAACGCTGATGACCTTCCAAACCTAAGACCACTTTCTTTGAATCATCATGAATTCGTTGTATTTGATACACACATGTTATCTTCATGCTCCTCGAGAACACATTAAATGCATGTGCCTTCATCAGACAGAATTACCCTTTATCGAATCTGTGACTTATGTCCAAGCCTGAATCTGATTGCATTATAAATAATGGCTACTCTACGTTCCCCAGAAATTTAAACGCAGCACACCGACATTTTTTCAAAAGTCAGTATTTCAATTTTTTCAAATGACGCCGATTCAGTGCATGATTGTCTTTGGAAATCTCCTCGCCCGTAAATGTATAAAACAACTCTGAATATATATAATTTATAGAAACTAAATATTTTGGCAGCCATAGACGCTGCCTTTCGCCCTACAATCAGTACATCTCGGAATTACCTAAATTAGCTTATGACAGCTAAAATGGCTGAAAACGCTGTGAAGCTTGCATAACAAGCTGCTTTGCGTCTATTTTTCCTGGTCTTGCCGTGTGGTTGATAATCATATTGCAAATTGCCAGTTCGCCACGGCATATCACAGAGTCATTTCCTCAAACTTGATCAGTTTAAGCATTCAATTCCTTGGCACCTGCAGACGCTGCGTTTCACTCTACATGGGTTCGTCAGTACAACTTGTATTTATTCATCACAGTTTCATTAGTGCAACTGATTTGGATGTATCGAATGGTCCTCGCATAATATGGTTTTGATAAGATTGCCCACGGGAAAGAATAGGATTGAACTTTAGATAACAGAATGTTCTCAGCAACATCTGACACTTATGTTTCCGTCAAAAACTGTAATGGGAAGCTCAATTTCCTGTGATAATTCGTGGAAGTATGCCGAAGTAGCCATAGTAGTTTCAAATTGTCGGTGGTTGTTGATTTCTGGCTAAAATATAAACAGAAGCGATTGACTTTGAATGTCGCTAAGAACGTTTCCGTTATTTGATTTCAATTTTAAGCTCTGCAAGGGCCAGTTTTATGAAAACTGAGTTTTAGAGCCAAACATAGAACCATTTTGTCAAAATACCTTTTTGATCAGGAACAATTATTTTGAAATAATATAATATACGGCGAATTCGTCATATGTATTCTTATCATATTCGCGCTGATAGAGGTTGTTAGATAAAAATCCGACAAGACTAGCACTTATTTCCCACCTGTTTGCTGTAATCAGTATAAGGCACCAGAAATACAGAATGAAAAAATAATTAATGATAACAAATAGAAGTAAAACTTTTATAAATTTTTTTTCAGATGTGTGCCTTTATATCCTCAAATTCTAAACAATAATAAAATTTTGGAATCGAATCTCCTTTCGTTTTTGCTTGTTATGTGATAAGCTGAATTATAATAGGAGCTTAATACAAGAAAACGGTAATTTGTTGCTGCACTATTCTGTATTGCAATAAATATTACCAGATTTTCGAGCAATCGAAACATTCACAATATTGATTAACAACAACTGAAGTGTTTGTGTTTGATGTACAATAAAGTCTCATTTTGAACTTCACCGGTAGAAAAGCTTTTCTTTCGCTCAATATCTGAATGAAAAGTGAGGACCGACTTAAACAGCATTCCTCGTCTTTCCAAAGGAAACATTTTGTGTTTCCAAGTCACATAATAAGTTTTTCGTATCTTACAATCAAACGATCTCCAAACAATGGGATATTCCGAAGGTTATATATGACCTTTAATCAAGTCGTTATTTCCCAAACTTTACGAGCGTCTTGTCTCTCCATAGCTGAATAGAGAACAATATCGATGGTATTGTATGTTTCCTTATTGATATGAACAAAAGAGGATGAAAACTTTAAACTTGAAATGTTCTCCATCAGCGGATGATTCCGATATTTTGATATTTCATTTATTTTCTTCACGATTATCAAAAAACAGAAGTCAGTTTATCGGCATCTTCTTGATGAAAATTTTTAGACAGATGGTGCAGTTGATATTGTCATATTTTCACTGCTTTTTTATGGCTGATGCTTAGATTACATGAAGCGACAAAAGAATTGTTAATAATCAAGTGATTATTAAGTAATCAGCATTAGAAGGATGGGGAGAGTGGCCTTGGATAGGCGTAACCGAACTGGGGATTGGCAACCCCAGCTCATCGAAATGGTTACATGCGCTTGGGCCATCAGCCTACTGCTACCTCCTCGTGGACCCCCGTGGGTAACGCCAACAACAGAGACTCACTGGCGAATGAAGGGCGCCAGTATAAAATAGCTCTTGCCCGGACAGATGGAGCTCGCTAGTCTTAGCAGACAATCTATCAGGAGAAGGAAAACTCCGAACTAAAACCAACTGCACCGGGCAGCAGCGGTGTTGTATCAGATTCTGCGAAAGAACTGATCTTCCGGTCAACGGAGATATCTGAGTATAACAGGAGGTGAACTGGAAATCCCAGATTTGGCTCTTGTACTGCGCCGAAGAAGGCAAAAGGAACCACTTCGGTATACCATCCCAAGACAACGTCATATGGATCAAGACAAGTACAAACTCGGTTATAGAGTCGGATGATGGTCCCCCGGGTTTGCTGGCTCTTTATCTGCTACTGCGGAAGGACGGGCAACCCGAATGAGTCTCCCCACTGATAATAACGCGATTGCCTTAAATCCTCCTGGACGGGCTATGGCTGATGATAGTGCGGCGAAGGTTCTGGCTGCAAGTCGACAAAATCTTAGAAAACCATGGTCTGTAGGTACATGGAATGTGAGATCAATGTCCATAGGAAAGATGGAAGTTGTTAAAAGAGAAATGATAAGGATGGAAATTGACATTCTTGGTGTTAGTGAACTAAAATGGAAAGAAATTTGTCGAATCATGTCGGACACTCATGAAGTTTTCTTTAGTGGACAAGAGAAATACCGTAGAAATGGAGTAGCTTTCATTTGCCTAAAAAAGTGTGCAAAATGCGTAATGAGTTACAACTCAATCAATGACAGAATAATAGCCCTCAGGATCCAATGCAAACCAGTTAATATATATCTGATTCAAGTATATGCACCTACATCTACAGCAGATGATGATGAGATTGACTCTTTCTATCAACAAGTGCAGGATACAATCGACAATGTGCCAAGGGGAGACATGATCCTGGTGATTGGTGATTGGAATGCAAAAATAGGAAAAAGAGAAAAGACCAATATTACCGGTATACATGGCCTGGGAGACAGAAACGAAAGGGGTGATCGCCTATGGGATTTTTGCTATTGTAACAACTTACGAATAATGAATACGATATCTCAGCATCACCCAAGGCGACTGTTCACGTGGCGCTCACCAGATGGAAATACAACAAATCAAATTGATTACATCTTATGTTCCACCAGATGGGCAAGTAGTGTGATGCAAACAGTGACTTACCCGGGAGCTGACTGCGGTACCGACCATAATTTGTTGGTTGCAAAGATTCAATGCAAGCTTAAGAGTATGCCCAAGCAAAAGTTCAGACCAAAGTATGATTTGGAACAAATTCCAAAAAACAAATTCTCTATTGAATTAAAGAACAGATTTCAATGCCTTGATCGTGCCAGTGAAGACCCTAATGAAGAATGGATTTACATTAGAGACACTCTTCTTTCGGCTGCAGAGCAATGTGTACCAATAATCAATAACAAAAAGAAGAACCCGTGGTCGTCAATAGAAGCCCTCGGGATTGCTGAGCGACGACGGAAAGCAAAAGCTGAATGTAATAGGGATGAATTCAAAAAGCTGAATGCAGATTTTCAACGACAAGCAAGAAAAGATAAGGAAACTGAGCTTAAAAGAACATGTGAAAGGATTGAAGAGGATCGCAAAGTTGGCAAAACAAGATATCTCTTCAAAGAGATCAAGGCCATCACCGGTACTTCCAGTCCAAGATGCAGTTCATTACGATCATCAGAAGGTGCAGCGCTGACTGAGGAGGCTGACGTGAAAAGACGTTGGAGAGCTTACACTGAAAAACTATGCCAGCGGGATCCAAATCTCACTTATCTCTTCATAAGTGATGACGACTACCAACTCGAACCAGACATACTGGAGAACGAAGTGGAAGCTGCTATTAAGGATCTGGCCAACAGAAAATCGCCAGGATGCGACAGTGTACCAGCAGAACTACTAAAAGCAGGAGGATTACGAATCATCAAAGTCTTGACGCATCTCTGCAATAATATTTGGAGACAGAAAAAGTGGCCAAACGATTGGAAAACCTCCGTCTTTATCCCATTGCACAAGAAAGGGGACATAAAAGAATGCGGTAAATATCGCACGATTGCTCTGATCCCGCACGCGAGCAAAGTGTTGCTGAAAATTATTCAGAGACGTCTCGAACCCTACCTTCTTCCCGAACTTCCACAAAAACCAGCTGGCTTCAGGAGAGGCAGAGGCACACGAGACCACATCTCTAATTTACGTGCGATTATGGAAGGAACACTCGCGGAACAGCAAGTTATCATGTTGGCCTTTATTGATTACCAAAAGGCATTTGATTGTGTCGAAATGGGCGTTCCTGTGTATCTTATCACAGTGATGCGGGAGCTATATGCAGACCAATCGGCTACTGTCAGGACGGAATTCGGAGAAACTGATGCTTTTGGTATCGACAAAGGAGTTCGACAGGGTTGTATCTTGTCTCCCATTTTATTCAACATCTACGCAGAAAAAATCGTAAGAGAAACTTAAGATTACTGGAAAGGAGTGATCAAATTTGGAGGCAGGAAATTGTCAAACTTGCGATATGCAGATGACACGACGATCCTGGCTTCTTCAAAAGAAGAGCTGAAAGAAGGTCTCATCCGACTTAAGGCAGTGAGTAAGGCAGCATGACTATCTCAATGTGGCAAAGACAAGACAACTTCGTGCGCGACGGTTGTGTATTTCTCTGTCTCTGCGTCTGGAATATTTCTTGTCTGTTACTTCGGTCTACGTTGTGTGTTTTTCGTGGATTTTACATCTACAATGTACTTGTGCGTCTTGATCTCCTCTATCTCTGTGTCCGGGTTACTATCATCATTTTTCACTATCCTCTCCGCTGTGCTCTACTCTGGGAATCTGGTGCCATTCTCCGTGATTTTTACTCACAAGTTCCCTCTTGCCGGCATAGAAATTGACAACAATAAAACCTCTAGAATGGAAATTAAGCTTCATGCAATGCACAATAACGGCACATAAATCGCACGCATTTTCACTTAGATGCACCTGCCAACGTCTGTATGATTCGGTTAGCATCAGTCACATGTGTAAATCGAAGCTTTTAATTGGTTCTTCATGCCCCAACTTAGTTCCCTCGGATGTGCCGCGACCTTGAGTCAATTTCCATTCTAGCGAACTTCAGATAAACAGTTTATTTCTGTGCTTGCCGGTGTTGATTACTGTGTTTGTGTCCGATAATCGCGTCTTTGATGCTATTATTGTTGGAATGCAAAAGCATTTTCTGAATTTATTCTCAAGTTACTCTGCATATCGTCGGATAGCTATCTGTACAGTGGTGTAGGACGTTTGTCAACGGCTTATTGGTTAGTTTTGGCAACAAGGTTGATGGTTCGAAACTGAGATACAGTCATCAAGAATAACGCGAAATGGATCTTTTTGTTTGAATGACATAAAAGAAGTAATTGAACTAATGAAAAAGGAAATTCTTGGAGAGATACATAAAGATTTTAACAAACTTAGTGGTCAAATGTGTAAGTTGTCTGATCGCTTATCAAAATTAGAAGACGTCATATTGAACTTAAAAGGAAACTCAGAAATTTCAGGAGACTGAGATTCAAGACCTGAAAGAAAAATTGCAATACTCTAACTTATCAAGTGCATCGTCTACAGATGCTCTTTTACACGAATTTGATCAACGTGAATATCGTAAGCTCAACAGTATCATAGCAGGAGTGTATGAACCAGATGAAGGTTCTGTTCATAACAATAAGGCCGCTGATGAGAAGTTATGCCAGCAAATACTGCAAGAACTAAATGCTGAAAATGCTGACTTCTTAGAAGTTAAGCGATTGGGAAGATACCGGCCTGATAATAAAAGACTTATACGAATGAGATGTAAAGATGTTCCTATGAAAATAGACATTATGAAGAAGTCAAAACTTCTAAAATCAAGTTCGAATTTTAGACATGTGTACATTAACAATGATAGAACTAAATATCAAGAGGAAAAGGATAAAGAGCTCAGAAAAGAATTGAAAGATCGCACTGAATGTGGAGAAGACGTGGTTTTTTTAAAGAGGAATGGTTTGCCAAAGAAAGCAATTAAGAAATTTTCAAAAGTGATTTTATGTAATTCTACATCTCCTATTTCTTCGTTCCGGTATAATGAAAGTAAACCGCCAACTGTTTTGCTGGCCAATGCACGCTCCATTCTCCCTAAGCTTGATGAGCTAATGCTTTTTATTTCGTCTGTTAATCCCGGTATTGTATTTATTACTGAGAGCTGGCTGCATAGCAATATTGACTCAGACATTTTGATGTTTCCGGGTTTCCAACTTTTCAGGTGTGATAAATCAAACCGCTCTGGTGGTGGTGTTTTGCTCTTGGCTATCAAATTCACTAGCAACTGTTCCAGTGAATCGATCTGATTGCCCTAAAAACATTGAAGTTTTGATTTTTCGAATTCCGTCTAATAAAATGCTGCTCATATGTGCCTATATCCCTCCTGGCCTACGTTCATCTGAACTTAATATCATATCCGAGTTTTTCTGTGATGTATTAGATGAAGAATTGCTCATTTCTCCTGACTTTCAAGTGATGGTATGCGGCGATTTTAACTAATTTAATACTGACGTCTTCGAAATAAATTTTGACCTAACAAATTGTGTAAAAGAGCCTACTCGGTCGACAGCATTTCTAGATCAGATTTGGTTAAGTCCTGAGCTATGTGACAGATATTCCTCTGATGCGTGTGTTGGACCGCCATTGGCGAATTCTGACCACAATATGGTCATGCTATTTGGAAAATCTATGAGTTTTAAGCCAACAAAGTTCGTAAAGTTAAGGGACTTCAGGAAATCGAATATTGATCATTTTCTCAGAGTGCTCTCTTCAATGGACTTTTCTCCTGTATTCTGTGAGTCGTGTGTTGATGCTGCTTGTGATCATTTCTATCGACTTATGTACCAAGCGGCTTCAAATATTCCATCCTCATATATAATTATGTCATCTAAGGTACGCCTTGGATAACTCCTTTGCTGAAAGAGCTTATTAATAGACGATATTACGCTTTTCGAATCAAGGATTGGGCATCATTCTCTCATTATAAAAAGAAAGTTGAGTCAGAGATGGTGAAGTCAAAGCTTTTATGGTCTCAAAGGCAAATTTCTTCGAACAAGGGTATTTGGAATTTGGTAAATGAAGTCAGAGGTAAACGTTCGTTAAGCCCATTTGATCCCCTTATTAATCAGTATGTGACTTTGCAAACTCTCTTGTCTTTACTAAATGATCAGCTGTGTCGTAATTACAACTTTGAAACACTTCCTCATCGGTGTGATATTCGTGATGAGTACTGGGATCCCTCATTTTCGATTTCTGACGTCAAGCGCTATCTTTCATCTATCAATACGAGAAAATGTTCTGGAAGTGATGGCATCCCAAACAGACTTTTGCAACTCAGCTCAGACATGATATGTGTCCCTCTAAACTCCATTTTTCGGAGATCAATTGAAACTCGAAGGGTTCCTAAACGATGGAAAATAGCGGACATATCACCTATTCCGAAGGTGAGAAATCCTAATATTGGTAATTTTCGTCCAATTTCCATGTTGCCTACGTTAGGAAAAATTCTGGAACGGATAATTTTAAAATCGATATTATCATCGATGGCGCAATTATACGGTCCACACCAACATGCATTCCGGGAATTCGGGTCAACAGATAGTGCACTTATTAAGATGCATGACTCTGTAACATCCTATCTTGACATGCCACAGGTAAATTCTGTGAGACTCAACTGCATTGACCTTTCAAAAGCTTTTGAGAAGGTGCATCATAATATACTCATTGATCGCCTCTATCAAGGTAATATGAACTGTGGTTTTATTCTGTGGCTGAAAGACTATCTATCAGATAGACATCAAAGAGTGAAAATCAATGATACATATGGTCTACTTTTTCATTTGCCCTCTGGGGTTCCTCAAGGTTCTGTGCTCGGACTTTACTTGTTTTCATGTTTCATGGGTTCCTTTGATATCCCAGCGCCGGCTACAGTTGTGCTTTATGCTGATGATATTTCTCCAATAGAACCAGTCTCATCAGACAAATTACCAGATAGCATGAGACAGAGAGAGAGAGAGAAATGTTTATATTGTATCGTCGAATAGAAATCAGAAATAAAATACACAGATAAAAGTAGCAGAATGATAGTTTTGTTTAGTCGAAACTAAGAACACATTCGTATACGCGTACAAAAGCAAGTATAAAACTAATAGTCACGTGCATTTAGTGTCTCGTAGATGACCTTGAAAGGGTGCTACAAATGCGTGGAAAAAAAGAATTTTGACGACGCAAAGTTCTACAGAATGGTACGGCGAGACGCCCACTTGGTAAAGAACTGGGGAACAATTCTCTGATGGAAGTCTCTAATCTTTCCAGGCTGTTGAAGGTGTTGATAGCTTGCGACCATCTTCTAGCTTCAATGTCATCCATCAGATCCATCAGATCACGCGATTTGATTTTCAGACAGCGCCTCTGAATCTTCTCCAGTTGGTTTGAGTCTGTTGAGGAGATTCCTACAAACGCTGGGCAGCAGTACTCTATCAGCGACCGAACCAATGCTTGATAAATGGTAGTGAAGTCATCAATACTAGTGACAGATCTGACCCGCCTCAGAATGTACATGCGTTGAGCACACTTTTTCTCGATGAACTTTACATGGCCTCTCCATCCAAGGTTCGCATCCAAATGAACCCCAAGAAACCGAATGCTGTCTTGGAACTTGACTGTTGGGATGGCACCCTCGATACTGAAAATGCTCTTGAATCCACCGCGGTAATTCACTAGACCAGTGGTTTTCTCCGTATTCAAGGTCAATTCATTTGACGCAACCCAATCTGAAATATTGTCAAGATCACTTTCGATCTCAGCAAGATCCTTTGGAATGCTGGACTTTCGGACTCTTGATAAGAAACAAATGTCGTCAACATACTTGATTATGTGGTTCGACGGGAAAATAGTCTGAAGCGATGAAATATAAATGCCGAACAAATGAGGTCCTAGGAGGGACCCCTGTGGCACTCCTCCTGTGACCTTCATCAATTCACTCTTCTGTCCATCAATGCGTACTCTCTGTTGCCTGTCCGATAAGTAGCTCTTCAATGACAACAGAAATCCCGCAGGAAGATTCTTCTGACTGGCCTTGGAAAGCAGCTTTGAGTGACAAACTCTGTCAAAGGCCTTGGAGAGGTCAAAGCTGATCAGAATAGCGGCTCCCGTCTGTGGGTCATCGGCAAATCTGGTTAGGACATCGTGAGCATAGATGACAGCGTGAGTTGTTGATGATTTCTTCCTAATCCCGTATTGATTAGCACCAAGGTGAGCTGTTAGCTGGGGACGGATGCTTGATAGGATGACACGCTCGGGCAGGTGGGCAGCTTCCGAACAATTTGAGATGGATTTGCCATTGATTGTGTACGCTTTCTCTGGAAAACTCCTGATTATTAGATTTTCTCTCCGTTTCGCGGCGTCTTGTGAGCGCACCTGTCTCCGCAGGTGGCTGATTTCACTTTTCAGTTCTTCAGTTTCCTTTGTATTAGCTTCATGAAGCTGTGAAATTCGTGAAACGATAGAGGAAATTTCATTTTTCTGTTCATCGACCATTTCCACCACGAAGTCGTTCACTTCTTGCACCTTCGATGAAAACTCTTTGAACTTCTCTTCGATCTTGTCAAACATTTCAAACATACGAAGAAAATGTTCTTTAATTCCTTCTCAGGCATCTTGGAATGGCCAATGCAAGCTGCATGAAATTGCATGTGACAACCTGGGCTGTTGCATACGACAATTCGCTTTTCTCTATCCTTCGCTTTATCTCCAATGACGCATGAATCGGCAAAACATTTGCACGAATTTGTCATGTTGGACTGATCGGGTTGCAAAAAGGAATCGAACCACGGACTTTACAGGTAACTGACGTTGTCAACCGATACACCACGCAAGCAGATGAGGGTGACTGAAGTTCTTCTATACTTTGACACCCAAATCGAAGTTCAACTTGAAGAGATCACGCCACCAATGACCTTGAAGTTTCTACTGGAAGCGGCGACGGGAACAACACTCACAGGCGTAGGGAGGCAGTTTTTTGGAGATTACGCGCGAAGTAGTGGACCAACGAGGAGGACGATGACGGAGAAAGCACGGGCGTCGGATGAGGATCACTGTGATGCAAGATTCGACGAGGATAGACAAGGATAAGACGGCGAACGGCGAGAGATATTCACTTCGAAGACGAGAAAGAGACCACACACGACCAGCACGTTCAGGCAGCTGATATTTGAGCTGGATATATGGCATAGAGATCATCCAGTGCTGGATTCAAGACAGTGGACTGGTTGTTAGCCTCAGTAAATCAAAGCAGCTTATCTTTCATCGAAGCAATACAGATGTATCCTTTGATACACATTTGCCGGTTGTGGATCAAGCAAAAATTTTGGGTGTACATTGGAATCAGTCTTTAAAGTGGGATCTACACTTTCGTGAAATGATCAAGTGTGCTTCACGGAGATTGTACGTTATAAGAGTGCTGAAACCTCTCTTACCTAGATGTAAACTGATAAAGGTTTATCAGTCTCATAACGCCACTGCTACTGTACGCTTCTCCCCTACTTTGCTGGATTCCTGTTCATCTTGAGGAATCTCTTGCAAAATTTCATAACCGCTCCCACAGACTTATTTGTGGAAGACAGTGTAATTGCGAATTATTCAAAGATCTGAGATGTCTCCGAAAATCCAGGGTACTGAAATTTTTGAATTTATATGAGCAGAATGTTCTCCATCCGTTGCATTCTCTTTTACCTGGCCGTTTACAACACTGTGGCCACTTTTGTTTACCCCACATTTCAACCTCCCGGCGCATGCATTCTTTTGTACCGTGGTCGTGTATAATTTCAAACAATAATCCTTATGACAGTTTGTCGTGATTTTACTGATGATTTTTTGCCGTTAATTCTATTTCTCTTGTGTCTGTAATTGATTTCTGTAATGTCTTGATTTCCATTCATAACGAATAAACGCTTACTTACTTACTTACTTAAAGACAAAGATTATGACGACGGGTTCGATTACTAGCTTCGAGCTTGACGGCGAGAACGTGGAGGTAGTGGACAATTTTGTGTTCCTCGGCGCAAAGATCACTGTGGATGGACGCGTTGGACCAGAATTGAAGAGACGCACCTCATTGGGTAGATCGGCCATGATGGGACTCTCAAAGGTCTGGAAGGATAGAGGCATATCTCGATCGACCAAAGTACGACTAGTACATGCACTGGTGTTCCCGGTATTCCTGTACGGTGCCGAAGCGTGGAATTTGCTGAAAGCACATTGGAAGCGTGTGGATGCCTTTGAACTCTGGTGCTGGAGAAGGTTGCTTCACTCAACCTAGACAGCAAGAAAGACCAATGAGTGGGTTTTACGACAACTGCCAATGGTGAAGCCGCTTCAAAGAAAGATCACTACCGCAGCTCTGCGTTATTTTGGACATGTCACGCGAGCTGATGGGTCCCTCGAGAAGGACACCATGTTCGGCACCACAGAGGGATCCAGACGAAGAGGAAGACCAAGAACCGAGTGGATAGAGGGAATGAAAACCATCACAGGACAAACGGTGGAACGGATGACACGGGAAGCAAGAGACCGCTTTGCATGGAGAAGGATCCAATATGACGTCGCAGAGTCGCAAGCGACTGGACGGCACCAGGTAGCAGGTAATTAGAAGGATTACTATCTTGTTACCCTCTTAGTCCGGCAGCCAGAACGAGTTTCTGCAGGGAACGAGGCCAAAAGTGAGACTTTCACAAAACAGTGTACACCCTATGACTACTGCGAATCGGCACGTCTGCCGAGTTCTAGTGAGTTCCTCTTCTTGTCAGAGAAAATCAAAGAAAAACACATGTAAATCCAATGGGACGCAGATTGCAGTTTTTGGCTGAAATGAAATTTTGTATGCTTTCTCTGATTAAACAAAAAATACTAAGCCCAGAGTCATAATTTTTAGCATGGAATGGTTTCAGGTCATTTCCTTTCACTTTCATGCACCCCTGTCTATAAAGCTAAGCACATTTAGATTTGGCGAGCCTCTTAATGTCGGCAAACACAAACATTTTGAGCAACATTTCCACTTTCAACCACATTCTCACATACATTATCGATTAGATGCATGATAATAGCACATGCACATCATAGGAATGCCAAAAATTATGACTCTGGACTTAGTACTCTTCATATAATCAGAGAAAATATACAAAATTTCATTTCAGCCAAAAACTGCGATCTGCGTCCCATTGGATTTGCATGTGTTTTTCTTTGATCTTCTCTGACAGGAAGAGGAACTCACTAGAACTCGGCAGACGTGCCAATTTGCAGTAGTCATCGGGTGTACATCATTCTGTGAAAGTCTCACTTTCGGCCTCGTTCCCTGCAGAAACTCGTTCTGGCTGCCGGACTATCTCTCATCTCTATGACATTGAGGACAGCTTTTGATACGAACTGTACACGAATCATAGAAAATATGTGCGCATTCGCATACAAATTCGTGGCGGTCGTAGCCGCTCGCAACCATCCTTTCAGTATGCAGTTCACTGTAAAAGTGAGACCAATTACGAATAAAATCACAACCGAAGCATTGATGAATAAGCATGCTTCATTGCAGCTCACCATAATTTAAGAAGACATTTTTGGAATTTCAAAAATTTTGTCCCGATATTCACACAAATACAACATTTCATGGCATCAGGGATGCAGGTCCTATCAATCTGACAGCTCTGACTCCGAATCCGGGTAGTGAGGATATAAGCTTAGTTCTTTTTCTTAAAAAAATGGTAAACTACACCATAGATAATTATAGGTCTACCTGAATCTATGTTAAGTGATCATTGCTGCGCATTTATCAATCATTTTCTATGAAAGTTTACCAACTATACATAATTTTGAATTCAAACTTGAGTAAGCTTGAAAGACAACGAGAAAATAATATTTTATAAATCGCCACAATATTCCATTATTCGCTCTTAAGAACATGCGGGCGTCGACAACATCAGCCTTAAGACGAGATCATAAGTCACTTATCGGAAACTCTGCGCCCGAGAACAAGCGCTCCATGGACACTTGACATCGTGGAGAAGAGCTGACATGTAAATTTCAAGATATGGGGCAGTCAATGGCTTGGTGAATGGGGATGAAAATGACAATGTTTTTCAATGTCACAGTTCATTCCCTCGATTATCATTTGCTCCACACTGTTGCCTCTGTACTTTTGTTGGACGGAGAAATTTGACATCAAGACAATGACAGCTATACACGAGGATAAATATTTTGTTTGTTTTATATTCTGGGTCATTTGATGGGACACAGACACCAGCCAAAATGATAGGACTCTGTGACTCCGCAATTGCGGAATATTTTTGGACCTAAATTGCGACCGCAACCGCAATTGCTACTCGATGGAATATAACTGATACGCAATCGCAACCGCAGCTGCATTAGTTTCCATCGCAATTGTGGTCACAATTAACTGCACCGCTAGTGCCCAAAACTGTCGACGGATGCACGTTGCACAGGATTTATTGAAAAAATTGTTCCAATGATTGAAGGGATTATACTCACTTTTATAGCCATCACAGCTAAACTTGTGCACGAGCACATCTTTGTGTCAGTTGCTCTCCTAATTATCCTATTTCATTTCTGTTTCTCTTCCAAGTCGACCGATTATCCGATTTGATGACCGTCCTTTCGCTTGTATGACCGACCTTCAGGTTGTGTTAACTGTTTCGTCAAACTTATTTTGAATTCAAATTGAACATAATTCAAATGCATGAATTATGTATAGCAAATACGACTGGCAAGGACAATGCTGCATACTGTGCTTAGCAGCTTAGGCACGAAGCACACGTCTTATAAGTGCGCATGCGTTCGAGCACAGCCCGTAGTTTTCCATGATTGTTTATGTCTACCAATAGTTCCCTTTTAATTTTTTGAACGTACAGTCAGGATGTTTTCAAGTCACGCAATTGAATAAAAGTAAGTTGATATTTGATGTCAAATTTTAGACTGTTCCTGATCATAACCTACAGAAACTGTTGAATTTGAACATAAGCAAGTAAAACCCTTGTAATATGTCAACTTTTCTATACCCATGCAATCGATGAGAACTTATTCAGCAAGAAGATCAATATTTGAGTTCTGAGTGACTTCATGCCAACTATGTATCTGTCTTCCAAATAGAAGGATGAATAAAACATAGTAAACCATAAACCAGACAAATACTCAAAGTTTTTAATAAACCACTTAAATCCAACTACTTGTTGTTAAAAAGTGACGTGAAAGTGAGACAAGCGACAATATCTGCAGAAACATGTCCTTCTTGACCCCTCATAGTGGGCAATCTATCTTGATGAAACTTGTGATGGGAAATTTGTTTGACAGCTCTCTGATAGAATCTACATCGGGATGTGAGAACAGAAGAACTACGTCTTCAAGGAGGCGGTCAAACCGCAAAGAGATGAGACAATTGAGTCATTCATCGAGTGCGTGACGGTAGAACGACAAGATAAGCCAGAAATTCATCAATCTTGACAACGGCATTTCCTTGTACAATAACGGGGAACTCCAATGCGATTAACACAAGAATTAACACAAATAAAATGCATTATCGCAAAGCATCATCAGAAACTGCACTCATTGTCCTTCGTGTGAAGCAAATACAGCCAAGTGGATTGTCATGCAGGGTACACACATGCAAGACTTGGAGGGGGATGGACAAGTTCTGAGAATCAAAGAAGGAGGTGAGATTTCGAATATTGCATTTGAAGACATAAAAGAGCAAACATGTGCAAGCAATGCATGTGTTCATTGAACTCTGCCGTAATGCCTAAACGCATCAACTTTGCTAAATTGATGCAGATAGTTAAACGTTGCCATGTGGAGTTGTAGCGGTATGGCTGTCTCCCCCTATGACAAAAGTTTGTAATGTTTGTAATTTCTTGTCTACATTTGCCTTCTTTTCTATAGAAAATTGCAATGTTGCATATGTTCTTGAGGAATGACTAAAGTATAGGATGCTTAGACACAAAGTCTGTGCTAAGTATGCCTATTTCAGCTAGTCAAGGAACTCCGGCATGAGAGGTGGCAAAATATTACATCGATTTCGCTTAGGGTAAAAGTAAGTCTGTGTCAATTGTAGGATAACCTTTCGTCAAAATCCATAGCGCATTTAAGGGGCACATGAGAGAACACTGTCATTTTAGCTTCTCTTCTTCGTCTATTCTCTGCCTTTTTCCGAAGTCTCATTAATTCGCCAAAACTTAAGCCTTTTTTAACTGATTTACCAAAACCGTGGATATAAAATTGAAGGATCGATTAAGCGCAAGTATAGCATAGGGATTTTTGACATTGTCCCCTCCTGAAAATTATAGGTGAACAATGGTAATAAAGTCCTACATAGCTCAAATCTGACATTAAATAGTCGTTCAACGAAAACTTTGCTGTTGATCGACTGCACGGTATTAGCAAACAGTCTACGGTTGGTTTATTTATCACTTTCATCTAGAGAGATCTGTCTGAATGCAAATGCCCTTTCAAACAAGTATCAAAAGTCGTAACCTGGTTCTGTGATAGAAATTTCAGGTGAAGTTGAATAAACTTGATGAATAAATTCTAATGGCATCATGATGCCATTTAATATAGGCCAGATTTATTTACATTTTGTCTATGTTGAAGTGATTTTCATGATATTTTTGAAGTATTCTTAAATTATCAGCAATTTTCTTAGATTGCTACAAATGCAGCAGGGGCATCCTCGTCCATAGAACTGTCGAATTATGAACAGGCCAGTAAGTTCACATATCATCATAGAAGTTGATTAACAACGTGTTGTATGCTCTACGGATCTATGACTAATTTCAACCACAGCAGAGTTGGCTACTGTTCATAGGTTCGCTCATTGAAAAATCTAATTGCTCCCTCTGTAAAAGCCCAACAAACATGCTGAATCTGCCAAATCGAGGCTCAACTTTTCAACATTCAAATCTATAAAAGTCACTTGAAATCAAGTTCAGTGCGGTCAACTCGATGCTAATAAAATCATTTTTGCGCTTCTATGACTTCAAATGTGACAAGTGTGATGTTGACAAATCGTCATGAAATTTGACGAATTGTCTTTACAACGTGATACCTCATTATCGCAATTAAATGGTTCGGTTCGCTAAGTCACAAAGGCATTCAGACGGATGCTGTTTGTGAGAAGATCCCAATTTTTCAAATAATATATCAATAACTTTGATAGACCGATCAGAGTAGTAGTTTGATACTTTGATGTATAAGAAGTTGTTAAGAAGACCCTAAGAGCATTATTTCAAAGATGAAGTTTTACTGAAAAAGGGGCATAAAGTGAATTTTGCAACCTTTCTTATAAATGATTCTCTAATTCAAATTTCAACTTTGTCTTTGAATGAATTATTTCCTCAGAAACATGGAAAAGGCATGTAATGAAACGAAGAGACTAATCTGTACTGTCTCGATTGGGCCAACTGCGGCCGCCATGATTTTGAGCAATCCCTTGAGGTTTTGGAGTTGATTCACTTTAGTGGTGGCATGAAAGAAGCAAACAGAATAGTCATATCAATTTGAGAAGTTCCCTCATTTGCTCAATGGCCAATTCTAAGATTTCTGTTGTCAAGATGCTATAAAAATAGCAGCAGCCGCTTCCAGTCTTGCTATTCGCACAATCATAAAAGATGGCCTTCCAATTTGGAATTGAACCAAGTAATCGACAAGGCTAGCAAAGCACTATATTCATACCTGTATCAGGAGCATCAAGTATTCGACCGCGTAAGTAGTAAGCAAGTGACAAACACCAGATAGCGCAAGATGGCCGCCGTCGCTGACGTCCCCCCCTCTGGAACGACAGAGGTCTGTCGTGGTGTGCCGGCCAGGTTGGTTCACGTTCACAACATGTTCGCTGACTCCCCCCCCCCGAAAACGACAGAGTGTGAGACTCGGGTGAGTTGGTCCGACCGCCTGGTTGACGTGGGCGACCGTCTAGGTTGACGTGGGCGACCGTCTAGGTTGACGTGGGCGACCGTCTAGGTTGTCGTGGATGGTGAAATGGCTGCCAGATTCGGATTCAGCGTAAAATTCTGCATCTGTGGTGTGATTTCCAGCTCAATCGGCGAGAAAAAATTTTTCTTCAAAATTTTCACAGAGTTAAAATTTGGGACGTTTTGGTGTGTAGCGCCCAAACGAACCATCGGATGGGAAAACGGAGGCCAGATTCGGATTCAGCGTGAAATTCTGCATCGGTATGGTGAATTTGAACGCCATCGGAGAGAAAATATTTTCGCTGACGTCCCCCCCCCTCTGGACAGCTCGCTTCGATCTTGACTTCTAGTGGACGGATTTTGTCGTGCCATAGCTCGTTTGAAAGCTAAGAGTGAGACAAATTCACTGAAAGAATCGGCTTGTTCCTATCTGTCTTCGTTGAGATGTGAGACGCCATTTAAGATTTTGGGACATTGGCGAAAAACGACAGAGTTAGAATTTGGGACGTTTTGGGCTGTAGCTTCAAAACGAAGCATCGGATTGGAAAACGGATTTCAGATTTGGAATCAGCGTGAAATTCTCTATCTGTATGGTGAGTTTCAAGTCAATCGGAGAGAAAGAATTTTCAACATTTTTCAAAAAAACGACAGAGTTAGAATTTGGGACGTTTTGGTGTGTAGCGCCAAAACGAACCATCGGATGAGAAAACGGAGGCCAGATTCGGATTCAGCGTGAAATTCTGCATCGGTATGGTGAATTTGAACGCCATCGGAGAGAAAATATTTTCGCTGACGTCCCCCCCCCTCTGGACAGCTCGCTTCGATCTTGACTTCTAGTGGACGGATTTTGTCGTGTCATAGCTCGTTTGAAAGCTAAGAGTGAGACAAATTCACTGAAAGAATCGGCTTGTTCCTATCTGTCTTCGTTGAGATGTGAGACGCCATTTAAGATTTTGGGACATTGGCGAAAAACGACAGAGTTAGAATTTGGGACGTTTTGGGCTGTAGCTTCAAAACGAAGCATCGGATTGGAAAACGGATTTCAGATTTGGAATCAGCGTGAAATTCTCTATCTGTATGGTGAGTTTCAAGTCAATCGGAGAGAAAAAATTTTCAACATTTTTCGAAAAAACGACAGAGTTAGAATTTGGGACGTTTTGGTGTGTAGCGCCAAAACGAACCATCGGATGAGAAAACGGAGGCCAGATTCGGATTCAGCGTGAAATTCTGCATCGGTATGGTGAATTTGAACGCCATCGGAGAGAAAATATTTTCGCTGACGTCCCCCCCCTCTGGACAGCTCGCTTCGATCTTGACTTCTAGTGGACGGATTTTGTCGTGTCATAGCTCGTTTGAAAGCTAAGAGTGAGACAAATTCACTGAAAGAATCGGCTTGTTCCTATCTGTCTTCGTTGAGATGTGAGACGCCATTTAAGATTTTGGGACATTGGCGAAAAACGACAGAGTTAGAATTTGGGACGTTTTGGGCTGTAGCTTCAAAACGAAGCATCGGATTGGAAAACGGATTTCAGATTTGGAATCAGCGTGAAATTCTCTATCTGTATGGTGAGTTTCAAGTCAATCGGAGAGAAAAAATTTTCAACATTTTTCGAAAAAACGACAGAGTTAGAATTTGGGACGTTTTGGTGTGTAGCGCCAAAACGAACCATCGGATGAGAAAACGGAGGCCAGATTCGGATTCAGCGTGAAATTCTGCATCGGTATGGTGAATTTGAACGCCATCGGAGAGAAAAATTTTCGCTGACGTCCCCCCCCTCTGGACAGCTCGCTTCGATCTTGACTTCTAGTGGACGGATTTTGTCGTGTCATAGCTCGTTTGAAAGCTAAGAGTGAGACAAATTCACTGAAAGAATCGGCTTGTTCCTATCTGTCTTCGTTGAGATGTGAGACGCCATTTAAGATTTTGGGACATTGGCGAAAAACGACAGAGTTAGAATTTGGGACGTTTTGGGCTGTAGCTTCAAAACGAAGCATCGGATTGGAAAACGGATTTCAGATTTGGAATCAGCGTGAAATTCTCTATCTGTATGGTGAGTTTCAAGTCAATCGGAGAGAAAAAATTTTCAACATTTTTCGAAAAAACGACAGAGTTAGAATTTGGGACGTTTTGGTGTGTAGCGCCAAAACGAACCATCGGATGAGAAAACGGAGGCCAGATTCGGATTCAGCGTGAAATTCTGCATCGGTATGGTGAATTTGAACGCCATCGGAGAGAAAAATTTTCGCTGACGTCCCCCCCCTCTGGACAGCTCGCTTCGATCTTGACTTCTAGTGGACGGATTTTGTCGTGTCATAGCTCGTTTGAAAGCTAAGAGTGAGACAAATTCACTGAAAGAATCGGCTTGTTCCTATCTGTCTTCGTTGAGATGTGAGACGCCATTTAAGATTTTGGGACATTGGCGAAAAACGACAGAGTTAGAATTTGGGACGTTTTGGGCTGTAGCTTCAAAACGAAGCATCGGATTGGAAAACGGATTTCAGATTTGGAATCAGCGTGAAATTCTCTATCTGTATGGTGAGTTTCAAGTCAATCGGAGAGAAAAAATTTTCAACATTTTTCGAAAAAACGACAGAGTTAGAATTTGGGACGTTTTGGTGTGTAGCGCCAAAACGAACCATCGGATGAGAAAACGGAGGCCAGATTCGGATTCAGCGTGAAATTCTGCATCGGTATGGTGAATTTGAACGCCATCGGAGAGAAAAATTTTCGCTGACGTCCCCCCCCTCTGGACAGCTCGCTTCGATCTTGACTTCTAGTGGACGGATTTTGTCGTGTCATAGCTCGTTTGAAAGCTAAGAGTGAGACAAATTCACTGAAAGAATCGGCTTGTTCCTATCTGTCTTCGTTGAGATGTGAGACGCCATTTAAGATTTTGGGACATTGGCGAAAAACGACAGAGTTAGAATTTGGGACGTTTTGGGCTGTAGCTTCAAAACGAAGCATCGGATTGGAAAACGGATTTCAGATTTGGAATCAGCGTGAAATTCTCTATCTGTATGGTGAGTTTCAAGTCAATCGGAGAGAAAGAATTTTCAACATTTTTCGAAAAAACGACAGAGTTAGAATTTGGGACGTTTTGGTGTGTAGCGCCAAAACGAACCATCGGATGAGAAAACGGAGGCCAGATTCGGATTCAGCGTGAAATTCTGCATCGGTATGGTGAATTTGAACGCCATCGGAGAGAAAATATTTTCGCTGACGTCCCCCCCCCTCTGGACAGCTCGCTTCGATCTTGACTTCTAGTGGACGGATTTTGTCGTGTCATAGCTCGTTTGAAAGCTAAGAGTGAGACAAATTCACTGAAAGAATCGGCTTGTTCCTATCTGTCTTCGTTGAGATGTGAGACGCCATTTAAGATTTTGGGACATTGGCGAAAAACGACAGAGTTAGAATTTGGGACGTTTTGGGCTGTAGCTTCAAAACGAAGCATCGGATTGGAAAACGGATTTCAGATTTGGAATCAGCGTGAAATTCTCTATCTGTATGGTGAGTTTCAAGTCAATCGGAGAGAAAAAATTTTCAACATTTTTCGAAAAAACGACAGAGTTAGAATTTGGGACGTTTTGGTGTGTAGCGCCAAAACGAACCATCGGATGAGAAAACGGAGGCCAGATTCGGATTCAGCGTGAAATTCTGCATCGGTATGGTGAATTTGAACGCCATCGGAGAGAAAAAATTTTCGCTGACGTCCCCCCCCTCTGGACAGCTCGCTTCGATCTTGACTTCTAGTGGACGGATTTTGTCGTGTCATAGCTCGTTTGAAAGCTAAGAGTGAGACAAATTCACTGAAAGAATCGGCTTGTTCCTATCTGTCTTCGTTGAGATGTGAGACGCCATTTAAGATTTTGGGACATTGGCGAAAAACGACAGAGTTAGAATTTGGGACGTTTTGGGCTGTAGCTTCAAAACGAAGCATCGGATTGGAAAACGGATTTCAGATTTGGAATCAGCGTGAAATTCTCTATCTGTATGGTGAGTTTCAAGTCAATCGGAGAGAAAAAATTTTCAACATTTTTCGAAAAAACGACAGAGTTAGAATTTGGGACGTTTTGGTGTGTAGCGCCAAAACGAACCATCGGATGAGAAAACGGAGGCCAGATTCGGATTCAGCGTGAAATTCTGCATCGGTATGGTGAATTTGAACGCCATCGGAGAGAAAAAATTTTCGCTGACGTCCCCCCCCTCTGGACAGCTCGCTTCGATCTTGACTTCTAGTGGACGGATTTTGTCGTGTCATAGCTCGTTTGAAAGCTAAGAGTGAGACAAATTCACTGAAAGAATCGGCTTGTTCCTATCTGTCTTCGTTGAGATGTGAGACGCCATTTAAGATTTTGGGACATTGGCGAAAAACGACAGAGTTAGAATTTGGGACGTTTTGGGCTGTAGCTTCAAAACGAAGCATCGGATTGGAAAACGGATTTCAGATTTGGAATCAGCGTGAAATTCTCTATCTGTATGGTGAGTTTCAAGTCAATCGGAGAGAAAAAATTTTCAACATTTTTCGAAAAAACGACAGAGTTAGAATTTGGGACGTTTTGGTGTGTAGCGCCAAAACGAACCATCGGATGAGAAAACGGAGGCCAGATTCGGATTCAGCGTGAAATTCTGCATCGGTATGGTGAATTTGAACGCCATCGGAGAGAAAAAATTTTCGCTGACGTCCCCCCCCCCTCTGGACAGCTCGCTTCGATCTTGACTTCTAGTGGACGGATTTTGTCGTGTCATAGCTCGTTTGAAAGCTAAGAGTGAGACAAATTCACTGAAAGAATCGGCTTGTTCCTATCTGTCTTCGTTGAGATGTGAGACGCCATTTAAGATTTTGGGACATTGGCGAAAAACGACAGAGTTAGAATTTGGGACGTTTTGGGCTGTAGCTTCAAAACGAAGCATCGGATTGGAAAACGGATTTCAGATTTGGAATCAGCGTGAAATTCTCTATCTGTATGGTGAGTTTCAAGTCAATCGGAGAGAAAAAATTTTCAACATTTTTCGAAAAAACGACAGAGTTAGAATTTGGGACGTTTTGGTGTGTAGCGCCAAAACGAACCATCGGATGAGAAAACGGAGGCCAGATTCGGATTCAGCGTGAAATTCTGCATCGGTATGGTGAATTTGAACGCCATCGGAGAGAAAAAATTTTCGCTGACGTCCCCCCCCCCTCTGGACAGCTCGCTTCGATCTTGACTTCTAGTGGACGGATTTTGTCGTGTCATAGCTCGTTTGAAAGCTAAGAGTGAGACAAATTCACTGAAAGAATCGGCTTGTTCCTATCTGTCTTCGTTGAGATGTGAGACGCCATTTAAGATTTTGGGACATTGGCGAAAAACGACAGAGTTAGAATTTGGGACGTTTTGGGCTGTAGCTTCAAAACGAAGCATCGGATTGGAAAACGGATTTCAGATTTGGAATCAGCGTGAAATTCTCTATCTGTATGGTGAGTTTCAAGTCAATCGGAGAGAAAAAATTTTCAACATTTTTCGAAAAAACGACAGAGTTAGAATTTGGGACGTTTTGGTGTGTAGCGCCAAAACGAACCATCGGATGAGAAAACGGAGGCCAGATTCGGATTCAGCGTGAAATTCTGCATCGGTATGGTGAATTTGAACGCCATCGGAGAGAAAAAATTTTCGCTGACGTCCCCCCCCTCTGGACAGCTCGCTTCGATCTTGACTTCTAGTGGACGGATTTTGTCGTGTCATAGCTCGTTTGAAAGCTAAGAGTGAGACAAATTCACTGAAAGAATCGGCTTGTTCCTATCTGTCTTCGTTGAGATGTGAGACGCCATTTAAGATTTTGGGACATTGGCGAAAAACGACAGAGTTAGAATTTGGGACGTTTTGGGCTGTAGCTTCAAAACGAAGCATCGGATTGGAAAACGGATTTCAGATTTGGAATCAGCGTGAAATTCTCTATCTGTATGGTGAGTTTCAAGTCAATCGGAGAGAAAGAATTTTCAACATTTTTCGAAAAAACGACAGAGTTAGAATTTGGGACGTTTTGGTGTGTAGCGCCAAAACGAACCATCGGATGAGAAAACGGAGGCCAGATTCGGATTCAGCGTGAAATTCTGCATCGGTATGGTGAATTTGAACGCCATCGGAGAGAAAATATTTTCGCTGACGTCCCCCCCCCTCTGGACAGCTCGCTTCGATCTTGACTTCTAGTAGACGGATTTTGTCGTGTCATAGCTCGTTTGAAAGCTAAGAGTGAGACAAATTCACTGAAAGAATCGGCTTGTTCCTATCTGTCTTCGTTGAGATGTGAGACGCCATTTAAGATTTTGGGACATTGGCGAAAAACGACAGAGTTAGAATTTGGGACGTTTTGGGCTGTAGCTTCAAAACGAAGCATCGGATTGGAAAACGGATTTCAGATTTGGAATCAGCGTGAAATTCTCTATCTGTATGGTGAGTTTCAAGTCAATCGGAGAGAAAAAATTTTCAACATTTTTCGAAAAAACGACAGAGTTAGAATTTGGGACGTTTTGGTGTGTAGCGCCAAAACGAACCATCGGATGAGAAAACGGAGGCCAGATTCGGATTCAGCGTGAAATTCTGCATCGGTATGGTGAATTTGAACGCCATCGGAGAGAAAAAATTTTCGCTGACGTCCCCCCCCTCTGGACAGCTCGCTTCGATCTTGACTTCTAGTGGACGGATTTTGTCGTGTCATAGCTCGTTTGAAAGCTAAGAGTGAGACAAATTCACTGAAAGAATCGGCTTGTTCCTATCTGTCTTCGTTGAGATGTGAGACGCCATTTAAGATTTTGGGACATTGGCGAAAAACGACAGAGTTAGAATTTGGGACGTTTTGGGCTGTAGCTTCAAAACGAAGCATCGGATTGGAAAACGGATTTCAGATTTGGAATCAGCGTGAAATTCTCTATCTGTATGGTGAGTTTCAAGTCAATCGGAGAGAAAAAATTTTCAACATTTTTCGAAAAAACGACAGAGTTAGAATTTGGGACGTTTTGGTGTGTAGCGCCAAAACGAACCATCGGATGAGAAAACGGAGGCCAGATTCGGATTCAGCGTGAAATTCTGCATCGGTATGGTGAATTTGAACGCCATCGGAGAGAAAAAATTTTCGCTGACGTCCCCCCCCTCTGGACAGCTCGCTTCGATCTTGACTTCTAGTGGACGGATTTTGTCGTGTCATAGCTCGTTTGAAAGCTAAGAGTGAGACAAATTCACTGAAAGAATCGGCTTGTTCCTATCTGTCTTCGTTGAGATGTGAGACGCCATTTAAGATTTTGGGACATTGGCGAAAAACGACAGAGTTAGAATTTGGGACGTTTTGGGCTGTAGCTTCAAAACGAAGCATCGGATTGGAAAACGGATTTCAGATTTGGAATCAGCGTGAAATTCTCTATCTGTATGGTGAGTTTCAAGTCAATCGGAGAGAAAAAATTTTCAACATTTTTCGAAAAAACGACAGAGTTAGAATTTGGGACGTTTTGGTGTGTAGCGCCAAAACGAACCATCGGATGAGAAAACGGAGGCCAGATTCGGATTCAGCGTGAAATTCTGCATCGGTATGGTGAATTTGAACGCCATCGGAGAGAAAAAATTTTCGCTGACGTCCCCCCCCTCTGGACAGCTCGCTTCGATCTTGACTTCTAGTGGACGGATTTTGTCGTGTCATAGCTCGTTTGAAAGCTAAGAGTGAGACAAATTCACTGAAAGAATCGGCTTGTTCCTATCTGTCTTCGTTGAGATGTGAGACGCCATTTAAGATTTTGGGACATTGGCGAAAAACGACAGAGTTAGAATTTGGGACGTTTTGGGCTGTAGCTTCAAAACGAAGCATCGGATTGGAAAACGGATTTCAGATTTGGAATCAGCGTGAAATTCTCTATCTGTATGGTGAGTTTCAAGTCAATCGGAGAGAAAAAATTTTCAACATTTTTCGAAAAAACGACAGAGTTAGAATTTGGGACGTTTTGGTGTGTAGCGCCAAAACGAACCATCGGATGAGAAAACGGAGGCCAGATTCGGATTCAGCGTGAAATTCTGCATCGGTATGGTGAATTTGAACGCCATCGGAGAGAAAAATTTTCGCTGACGTCCCCCCCCTCTGGACAGCTCGCTTCGATCTTGACTTCTAGTGGACGGATTTTGTCGTGTCATAGCTCGTTTGAAAGCTAAGAGTGAGACAAATTCACTGAAAGAATCGGCTTGTTCCTATCTGTCTTCGTTGAGATGTGAGACGCCATTTAAGATTTTGGGACATTGGCGAAAAACGACAGAGTTAGAATTTGGGACGTTTTGGGCTGTAGCTTCAAAACGAAGCATCGGATTGGAAAACGGATTTCAGATTTGGAATCAGCGTGAAATTCTCTATCTGTATGGTGAGTTTCAAGTCAATCGGAGAGAAAAAATTTTCAACATTTTTCGAAAAAACGACAGAGTTAGAATTTGGGACGTTTTGGTGTGTAGCGCCAAAACGAACCATCGGATGAGAAAACGGAGGCCAGATTCGGATTCAGCGTGAAATTCTGCATCGGTATGGTGAATTTGAACGCCATCGGAGAGAAAAAATTTTCGCTGACGTCCCCCCCCCTCTGGACAGCTCGCTTCGATCTTGACTTCTAGTGGACGGATTTTGTCGTGTCATAGCTCGTTTGAAAGCTAAGAGTGAGACAAATTCACTGAAAGAATCGGCTTGTTCCTATCTGTCTTCGTTGAGATGTGAGACGCCATTTAAGATTTTGGGACATTGGCGAAAAAACGACAGAGTTAGAATTTGGGACGTTTTGGGCTGTAGCTTCAAAACGAAGCATCGGATTGGAAAACGGATTTCAGATTTGGAATCAGCGTGAAATTCTCTATCTGTATGGTGAGTTTCAAGTCAATCGGAGAGAAAAAATTTTCAACATTTTTCGAAAAAACGACAGAGTTAGAATTTGGGACGTTTTGGTGTGTAGCGCCAAAACGAACCATCGGATGAGAAAACGGAGGCCAGATTCGGATTCAGCGTGAAATTCTGCATCGGTATGGTGAATTTGAACGCCATCGGAGAGAAAAAATTTTCGCTGACGTCCCCCCCTCTGGACAGCTCGCTTCGATCTTGACTTCTAGTGGACGGATTTTGTCGTGTCATAGCTCGTTTGAAAGCTAAGAGTGAGACAAATTCACTGAAAGAATCGGCTTGTTCCTATCTGTCTTCGTTGAGATGTGAGACGCCATTTAAGATTTTGGGACATTGGCGAAAAACGACAGAGTTAGAATTTGGGACGTTTTGGGCTGTAGCTTCAAAACGAAGCATCGGATTGGAAAACGGATTTCAGATTTGGAATCAGCGTGAAATTCTCTATCTGTATGGTGAGTTTCAAGTCAATCGGAGAGAAAAAATTTTCAACATTTTTCGAAAAAACGACAGAGTTAGAATTTGGGACGTTTTGGTGTGTAGCGCCAAAACGAACCATCGGATGAGAAAACGGAGGCCAGATTCGGATTCAGCGTGAAATTCTGCATCGGTATGGTGAATTTGAACGCCATCGGAGAGAAAAAATTTTCGCTGACGTCCCCCCCCTCTGGACAGCTCGCTTCGATCTTGACTTCTAGTGGACGGATTTTGTCGTGTCATAGCTCGTTTGAAAGCTAAGAGTGAGACAAATTCACTGAAAGAATCGGCTTGTTCCTATCTGTCTTCGTTGAGATGTGAGACGCCATTTAAGATTTTGGGACATTGGCGAAAAACGACAGAGTTAGAATTTGGGACGTTTTGGGCTGTAGCTTCAAAACGAAGCATCGGATTGGAAAACGGATTTCAGATTTGGAATCAGCGTGAAATTCTCTATCTGTATGGTGAGTTTCAAGTCAATCGGAGAGAAAAAATTTTCAACATTTTTCGAAAAAACGACAGAGTTAGAATTTGGGACGTTTTGGTGTGTAGCGCCAAAACGAACCATCGGATGAGAAAACGGAGGCCAGATTCGGATTCAGCGTGAAATTCTGCATCGGTATGGTGAATTTGAACGCCATCGGAGAGAAAAAATTTTCGCTGACGTCCCCCCCCTCTGGACAGCTCGCTTCGATCTTGACTTCTAGTGGACGGATTTTGTCGTGCCATAGCTCGTTTGAAAGCTAAGAGTGAGACAAATTCACTGAAAGAATCGGCTTGTTCCTATCTGTCTTCGTTGAGATGTGAGACGCCATTTAAGATTTTGGGACATTGGCGAAAAACGACAGAGTTAGAATTTGGGACGTTTTGGGCTGTAGCTTCAAAACGAAGCATCGGATTGGAAAACGGATTTCAGATTTGGAATCAGCGTGAAATTCTCTATCTGTATGGTGAGTTTCAAGTCAATCGGAGAGAAAAAATTTTCAACATTTTTCGAAAAAACGACAGAGTTAGAATTTGGGACGTTTTGGTGTGTAGCGCCAAAACGAACCATCGGATGAGAAAACGGAGGCCAGATTCGGATTCAGCGTGAAATTCTGCATCGGTATGGTGAATTTGAACGCCATCGGAGAGAAAAAATTTTCGCTGACGTCCCCCCCCCCTCTGGACAGCTCGCTTCGATCTTGACTTCTAGTGGACGGATTTTGTCGTGTCATAGCTCGTTTGAAAGCTAAGAGTGAGACAAATTCACTGAAAGAATCGGCTTGTTCCTATCTGTCTTCGTTGAGATGTGAGACGCCATTTAAGATTTTGGGACATTGGCGAAAAACGACAGAGTTAGAATTTGGGACGTTTTGGGCTGTAGCTTCAAAACGAAGCATCGGATTGGAAAACGGATTTCAGATTTGGAATCAGCGTGAAATTCTCTATCTGTATGGTGAGTTTCAAGTCAATCGGAGAGAAAAAATTTTCAACATTTTTCGAAAAAACGACAGAGTTAGAATTTGGGACGTTTTGGTGTGTAGCGCCAAAACGAACCATCGGATGAGAAAACGGAGGCCAGATTCGGATTCAGCGTGAAATTCTGCATCGGTATGGTGAATTTGAACGCCATCGGAGAGAAAAAATTTTCGCTGACGTCCCCCCCCTCTGGACAGCTCGCTTCGATCTTGACTTCTAGTGGACGGATTTTGTCGTGTCATAGCTCGTTTGAAAGCTAAGAGTGAGACAAATTCACTGAAAGAATCGGCTTGTTCCTATCTGTCTTCGTTGAGATGTGAGACGCCATTTAAGATTTTGGGACATTGGCGAAAAACGACAGAGTTAGAATTTGGGACGTTTTGGGCTGTAGCTTCAAAACGAAGCATCGGATTGGAAAACGGATTTCAGATTTGGAATCAGCGTGAAATTCTCTATCTGTATGGTGAGTTTCAAGTCAATCGGAGAGAAAAAATTTTCAACATTTTTCGAAAAAACGACAGAGTTAGAATTTGGGACGTTTTGGTGTGTAGCGCCAAAACGAACCATCGGATGAGAAAACGGAGGCCAGATTCGGATTCAGCGTGAAATTCTGCATCGGTATGGTGAATTTGAACGCCATCGGAGAGAAAAAATTTTCGCTGACGTCCCCCCCCTCTGGACAGCTCGCTTCGATCTTGACTTCTAGTGGACGGATTTTGTCGTGTCATAGCTCGTTTGAAAGCTAAGAGTGAGACAAATTCACTGAAAGAATCGGCTTGTTCCTATCTGTCTTCGTTGAGATGTGAGACGCCATTTAAGATTTTGGGACATTGGCGAAAAAACGACAGAGTTAGAATTTGGGACGTTTTGGGCTGTAGCTTCAAAACGAAGCATCGGATTGGAAAACGGATTTCAGATTTGGAATCAGCGTGAAATTCTCTATCTGTATGGTGAGTTTCAAGTCAATCGGAGAGAAAAAATTTTCAACATTTTTCGAAAAAACGACAGAGTTAGAATTTGGGACGTTTTGGTGTGTAGCGCCAAAACGAACCATCGGATGAGAAAACGGAGGCCAGATTCGGATTCAGCGTGAAATTCTGCATCGGTATGGTGAATTTGAACGCCATCGGAGAGAAAAAATTTTCGCTGACGTCCCCCCCCTCTGGACAGCTCGCTTCGATCTTGACTTCTAGTGGACGGATTTTGTCGTGTCATAGCTCGTTTGAAAGCTAAGAGTGAGACAAATTCACTGAAAGAATCGGCTTGTTCCTATCTGTCTTCGTTGAGATGTGAGACGCCATTTAAGATTTTGGGACATTGGCGAAAAACGACAGAGTTAGAATTTGGGACGTTTTGGGCTGTAGCTTCAAAACGAAGCATCGGATTGGAAAACGGATTTCAGATTTGGAATCAGCGTGAAATTCTCTATCTGTATGGTGAGTTTCAAGTCAATCGGAGAGAAAAAATTTTCAACATTTTTCGAAAAAACGACAGAGTTAGAATTTGGGACGTTTTGGTGTGTAGCGCCAAAACGAACCATCGGATGAGAAAACGGAGGCCAGATTCGGATTCAGCGTGAAATTCTGCATCGGTATGGTGAATTTGAACGCCATCGGAGAGAAAAAATTTTCGCTGACGTCCCCCCCCCTCTGGACAGCTCGCTTCGATCTTGACTTCTAGTGGACGGATTTTGTCGTGTCATAGCTCGTTTGAAAGCTAAGAGTGAGACAAATTCACTGAAAGAATCGGCTTGTTCCTATCTGTCTTCGTTGAGATGTGAGACGCCATTTAAGATTTTGGGACATTGGCGAAAAACGACAGAGTTAGAATTTGGGACGTTTTGGGCTGTAGCTTCAAAACGAAGCATCGGATTGGAAAACGGATTTCAGATTTGGAATCAGCGTGAAATTCTCTATCTGTATGGTGAGTTTCAAGTCAATCGGAGAGAAAAAATTTTCAACATTTTTCGAAAAAAACGACAGAGTTAGAATTTGGGACGTTTTGGTGTGTAGCGCCAAAACGAACCATCGGATGAGAAAACGGAGGCCAGATTCGGATTCAGCGTGAAATTCTGCATCGGTATGGTGAATTTGAACGCCATCGGAGAGAAAATATTTTCGCTGACGTCCCCCCCCTCTGGACAGCTCGCTTCGATCTTGACTTCTAGTGGACGGATTTTGTCGTGTCATAGCTCGTTTGAAAGCTAAGAGTGAGACAAATTCACTGAAAGAATCGGCTTGTTCCTATCTGTCTTCGTTGAGATGTGAGACGCCATTTAAGATTTTGGGACATTGGCGAAAAACGACAGAGTTAGAATTTGGGACGTTTTGGGCTGTAGCTTCAAAACGAAGCATCGGATTGGAAAACGGATTTCAGATTTGGAATCAGCGTGAAATTCTCTATCTGTATGGTGAGTTTCAAGTCAATCGGAGAGAAAAAATTTTCAACATTTTTCGAAAAAACGACAGAGTTAGAATTTGGGACGTTTTGGTGTGTAGCGCCAAAACGAACCATCGGATGAGAAAACGGAGGCCAGATTCGGATTCAGCGTGAAATTCTGCATCGGTATGGTGAATTTGAACGCCATCGGAGAGAAAATATTTTCGCTGACGTCCCCCCCTCTGGACAGCTCGCTTCGATCTTGACTTCTAGTGGACGGATTTTGTCGTGTCATAGCTCGTTTGAAAGCTAAGAGTGAGACAAATTCACTGAAAGAATCGGCTTGTTCCTATCTGTCTTCGTTGAGATGTGAGACGCCATTTAAGATTTTGGGACATTGGCGAAAAACGACAGAGTTAGAATTTGGGACGTTTTGGGCTGTAGCTTCAAAACGAAGCATCGGATTGGAAAACGGATTTCAGATTTGGAATCAGCGTGAAATTCTCTATCTGTATGGTGAGTTTCAAGTCAATCGGAGAGAAAAAATTTTCAACATTTTTCGAAAAAACGACAGAGTTAGAATTTGGGACGTTTTGGTGTGTAGCGCCAAAACGAACCATCGGATGAGAAAACGGAGGCCAGATTCGGATTCAGCGTGAAATTCTGCATCGGTATGGTGAATTTGAACGCCATCGGAGAGAAAAAATTTTCGCTGACGTCCCCCCCCTCTGGACAGCTCGCTTCGATCTTGACTTCTAGTGGACGGATTTTGTCGTGTCATAGCTCGTTTGAAAGCTAAGAGTGAGACAAATTCACTGAAAGAATCGGCTTGTTCCTATCTGTCTTCGTTGAGATGTGAGACGCCATTTAAGATTTTGGGACATTGGCGAAAAAACGACAGAGTTAGAATTTGGGACGTTTTGGGCTGTAGCTTCAAAACGAAGCATCGGATTGGAAAACGGATTTCAGATTTGGAATCAGCGTGAAATTCTCTATCTGTATGGTGAGTTTCAAGTCAATCGGAGAGAAAAAATTTTCAACATTTTTCGAAAAAACGACAGAGTTAGAATTTGGGACGTTTTGGTGTGTAGCGCCAAAACGAACCATCGGATGAGAAAACGGAGGCCAGATTCGGATTCAGCGTGAAATTCTGCATCGGTATGGTGAATTTGAACGCCATCGGAGAGAAAAAATTTTCGCTGACGTCCCCCCCCTCTGGACAGCTCGCTTCGATCTTGACTTCTAGTGGACGGATTTTGTCGTGCCATAGCTCGTTTGAAAGCTAAGAGTGAGACAAATTCACTGAAAGAATCGGCTTGTTCCTATCTGTCTTCGTTGAGATGTGAGACGCCATTTAAGATTTTGGGACATTGGCGAAAAACGACAGAGTTAGAATTTGGGACGTTTTGGGCTGTAGCTTCAAAACGAAGCATCGGATTGGAAAACGGATTTCAGATTTGGAATCAGCGTGAAATTCTCTATCTGTATGGTGAGTTTCAAGTCAATCGGAGAGAAAAAATTTTCAACATTTTTCGAAAAAACGACAGAGTTAGAATTTGGGACGTTTTGGTGTGTAGCGCCAAAACGAACCATCGGATGAGAAAACGGAGGCCAGATTCGGATTCAGCGTGAAATTCTGCATCGGTATGGTGAATTTGAACGCCATCGGAGAGAAAAAATTTTCGCTGACGTCCCCCCCCTCTGGACAGCTCGCTTCGATCTTGACTTCTAGTGGACGGATTTTGTCGTGCCATAGCTCGTTTGAAAGCTAAGAGTGAGACAAATTCACTGAAAGAATCGGCTTGTTCCTATCTGTCTTCGTTGAGATGTGAGACGCCATTTAAGATTTTGGGACATTGGCGAAAAACGACAGAGTTAGAATTTGGGACGTTTTGGGCTGTAGCTTCAAAACGAAGCATCGGATTGGAAAACGGATTTCAGATTTGGAATCAGCGTGAAATTCTCTATCTGTATGGTGAGTTTCAAGTCAATCGGAGAGAAAAAATTTTCAACATTTTTCGAAAAAACGACAGAGTTAGAATTTGGGACGTTTTGGTGTGTAGCGCCAAAACGAACCATCGGATGAGAAAACGGAGGCCAGATTCGGATTCAGCGTGAAATTCTGCATCGGTATGGTGAATTTGAACGCCATCGGAGAGAAAAAATTTTCGCTGACGTCCCCCCCCTCTGGACAGCTCGCTTCGATCTTGGCTTCTAGTGGACGGATTTTGTCGTGTCATAGCTCGTTTGAAAGCTAAGAGTGAGACAAATTCACTGAAAGAATCGGCTTGTTCCTATCTGTCTTCGTTTAGATGTGAGACGCCATTTAAGATTTTGGGACATTGGCGAAAAACGACAGAGTTAGAATTTGGGACGTTTTGGGCTGTAGCTTCAAAACGAAGCATCGGATTGGAAAACGGATTTCAGATTTGGAATCAGCGTGAAATTCTCTATCTGTATGGTGAGTTTCAAGTCAATCGGAGAGAAAAAATTTTCAACATTTTTCGAAAAAACGACAGAGTTAGAATTTGGGACGTTTTGGTGTGTAGCGCCAAAACGAACCATCGGATGAGAAAACGGAGGCCAGATTCGGATTCAGCGTGAAATTCTGCATCGGTATGGTGAATTTGAACGCCATCGGAGAGAAAAAATTTTCGCTGACGTCCCCCCCCTCTGGACAGCTCGCTTCGATCTTGGCTTCTAGTGGACGGATTTTGTCGTGCCATAGCTCGTTTGAAAGCTAAGAGTGAGACAAATTCACTGAAAGAATCGGCTTGTTCCTATCTGTCTTCGTTTAGATGTGAGACGCCATTTAAGATTTTGGGACATTGGCGAAAAACGACAGAGTTAGAATTTGGGACGTTTTGGGCTGTAGCTTCAAAACGAAGCATCGGATTGGAAAACGGATTTCAGATTTGGAATCAGCGTGAAATTCTCTATCTGTATGGTGAGTTTCAAGTCAATCGGAGAGAAAAAATTTTCAACATTTTTCGAAAAAACGACAGAGTTAGAATTTGGGACGTTTTGGTGTGTAGCGCCAAAACGAACCATCGGATGAGAAAACGGAGGCCAGATTCGGATTCAGCGTGAAATTCTGCATCGGTATGGTGAATTTGAACGCCATCGGAGAGAAAAAATTTTCGCTGACGTCCCCCCCCTCTGGACAGCTCGCTTCGATCTTGGCTTCTAGTGGACGGATTTTGTCGTGCCATAGCTCGTTTGAAAGCTAAGAGTGAGACAAATTCACTGAAAGAATCGGCTTGTTCCTATCTGTCTTCGTTTAGATGTGAGACGCCATTTAAGATTTTGGGACATTGGCGAAAAACGACAGAGTTAGAATTTGGGACGTTTTGGGCTGTAGCTTCAAAACGAAGCATCGGATTGGAAAACGGATTTCAGATTTGGAATCAGCGTGAAATTCTCTATCTGTATGGTGAGTTTCAAGTCAATCGGAGAGAAAAAATTTTCAACATTTTTCGAAAAAACGACAGAGTTAGAATTTGGGACGTTTTGGTGTGTAGCGCCAAAACGAACCATCGGATGAGAAAACGGAGGCCAGATTCGGATTCAGCGTGAAATTCTGCATCGGTATGGTGAATTTGAACGCCATCGGAGAGAAAAAATTTTCGCTGACGTCCCCCCCCTCTGGACAGCTCGCTTCGATCTTGGCTTCTAGTGGACGGATTTTGTCGTGCCATAGCTCGTTTGAAAGCTAAGAGTGAGACAAATTCACTGAAAGAATCGGCTTGTTCCTATCTGTCTTCGTTTAGATGTGAGACGCCATTTAAGATTTTGGGACATTGGCGAAAAACGACAGAGTTAGAATTTGGGACGTTTTGGGCTGTAGCTTCAAAACGAAGCATCGGATTGGAAAACGGATTTCAGATTTGGAATCAGCGTGAAATTCTCTATCTGTATGGTGAGTTTCAAGTCAATCGGAGAGAAAAAATTTTCAACATTTTTCGAAAAAACGACAGAGTTAGAATTTGGGACGTTTTGGTGTGTAGCGCCAAAACGAACCATCGGATGAGAAAACGGAGGCCAGATTCGGATTCAGCGTGAAATTCTGCATCGGTATGGTGAATTTGAACGCCATCGGAGAGAAAAAATTTTCGCTGACGTCCCCCCCCTCTGGACAGCTCGCTTCGATCTTGGCTTCTAGTGGACGGATTTTGTCGTGCCATAGCTCGTTTGAAAGCTAAGAGTGAGACAAATTCACTGAAAGAATCGGCTTGTTCCTATCTGTCTTCGTTTAGATGTGAGACGCCATTTAAGATTTTGGGACATTGGCGAAAAACGACAGAGTTAGAATTTGGGACGTTTTGGGCTGTAGCTTCAAAACGAAGCATCGGATTGGAAAACGGATTTCAGATTTGGAATCAGCGTGAAATTCTCTATCTGTATGGTGAGTTTCAAGTCAATCGGAGAGAAAAAATTTTCAACATTTTTCGAAAAAACGACAGAGTTAGAATTTGGGACGTTTTGGTGTGTAGCGCCAAAACGAACCATCGGATGAGAAAACGGAGGCCAGATTCGGATTCAGCGTGAAATTCTGCATCGGTATGGTGAATTTGAACGCCATCGGAGAGAAAAAATTTTCGCTGACGTCCCCCCCTCTGGACAGCTCGCTTCGATCTTGGCTTCTAGTGGACGGATTTTGTCGTGCCATAGCTCGTTTGAAAGCTAAGAGTGAGACAAATTCACTGAAAGAATCGGCTTGTTCCTATCTGTCTTCGTTTAGATGTGAGACGCCATTTAAGATTTTGGGACATTGGCGAAAAACGACAGAGTTAGAATTTGGGACGTTTTGGGCTGTAGCTTCAAAACGAAGCATCGGATTGGAAAACGGATTTCAGATTTGGAATCAGCGTGAAATTCTCTATCTGTATGGTGAGTTTCAAGTCAATCGGAGAGAAAAAATTTTCAACATTTTTCGAAAAAACGACAGAGTTAGAATTTGGGACGTTTTGGTGTGTAGCGCCAAAACGAACCATCGGATGAGAAAACGGAGGCCAGATTCGGATTCAGCGTGAAATTCTGCATCGGTATGGTGAATTTGAACGCCATCGGAGAGAAAAAATTTTCGCTGACGTCCCCCCCTCTGGACAGCTCGCTTCGATCTTGGCTTCTAGTGGACGGATTTTGTCGTGCCATAGCTCGTTTGAAAGCTAAGAGTGAGACAAATTCACTGAAAGAATCGGCTTGTTCCTATCTGTCTTCGTTTAGATGTGAGACGCCATTTAAGATTTTGGGACATTGGCGAAAAACGACAGAGTTAGAATTTGGGACGTTTTGGGCTGTAGCTTCAAAACGAAGCATCGGATTGGAAAACGGATTTCAGATTTGGAATCAGCGTGAAATTCTCTATCTGTATGGTGAGTTTCAAGTCAATCGGAGAGAAAAAATTTTCAACATTTTTCGAAAAAACGACAGAGTTAGAATTTGGGACGTTTTGGTGTGTAGCGCCAAAACGAACCATCGGATGAGAAAACGGAGGCCAGATTCGGATTCAGCGTGAAATTCTGCATCGGTATGGTGAATTTGAACGCCATCGGAGAGAAAAAATTTTCGCTGACGTCCCCCCCTCTGGACAGCTCGCTTCGATCTTGGCTTCTAGTGGACGGATTTTGTCGTGCCATAGCTCGTTTGAAAGCTAAGAGTGAGACAAATTCACTGAAAGAATCGGCTTGTTCCTATCTGTCTTCGTTTAGATGTGAGACGCCATTTAAGATTTTGGGACATTGGCGAAAAACGACAGAGTTAGAATTTGGGACGTTTTGGGCTGTAGCTTCAAAACGAAGCATCGGATTGGAAAACGGATTTCAGATTTGGAATCAGCGTGAAATTCTCTATCTGTATGGTGAGTTTCAAGTCAATCGGAGAGAAAAAATTTTCAACATTTTTCGAAAAAACGACAGAGTTAGAATTTGGGACGTTTTGGTGTGTAGCGCCAAAACGAACCATCGGATGAGAAAACGGAGGCCAGATTCGGATTCAGCGTGAAATTCTGCATCGGTATGGTGAATTTGAACGCCATCGGAGAGAAAAAATTTTCGCTGACGTCCCCCCCCTCTGGACAGCTCGCTTCGATCTTGGCTTCTAGTGGACGGATTTTGTCGTGCCATAGCTCGTTTGAAAGCTAAGAGTGAGACAAATTCACTGAAAGAATCGGCTTGTTCCTATCTGTCTTCGTTTAGATGTGAGACGCCATTTAAGATTTTGGGACATTGGCGAAAAACGACAGAGTTAGAATTTGGGACGTTTTGGGCTGTAGCTTCAAAACGAAGCATCGGATTGGAAAACGGATTTCAGATTTGGAATCAGCGTGAAATTCTCTATCTGTATGGTGAGTTTCAAGTCAATCGGAGAGAAAAAATTTTCAACATTTTTCGAAAAAACGACAGAGTTAGAATTTGGGACGTTTTGGTGTGTAGCGCCAAAACGAACCATCGGATGAGAAAACGGAGGCCAGATTCGGATTCAGCGTGAAATTCTGCATCGGTATGGTGAATTTGAACGCCATCGGAGAGAAAAAATTTTCGCTGACGTCCCCCCCCTCTGGACAGCTCGCTTCGATCTTGGCTTCTAGTGGACGGATTTTGTCGTGCCATAGCTCGTTTGAAAGCTAAGAGTGAGACAAATTCACTGAAAGAATCGGCTTGTTCCTATCTGTCTTCGTTTAGATGTGAGACGCCATTTAAGATTTTGGGACATTGGCGAAAAACGACAGAGTTAGAATTTGGGACGTTTTGGGCTGTAGCTTCAAAACGAAGCATCGGATTGGAAAACGGATTTCAGATTTGGAATCAGCGTGAAATTCTCTATCTGTATGGTGAGTTTCAAGTCAATCGGAGAGAAAAAATTTTCAACATTTTTCGAAAAAACGACAGAGTTAGAATTTGGGACGTTTTGGTGTGTAGCGCCAAAACGAACCATCGGATGAGAAAACGGAGGCCAGATTCGGATTCAGCGTGAAATTCTGCATCGGTATGGTGAATTTGAACGCCATCGGAGAGAAAAAATTTTCGCTGACGTCCCCCCCTCTGGACAGCTCGCTTCGATCTTGGCTTCTAGTGGACGGATTTTGTCGTGCCATAGCTCGTTTGAAAGCTAAGAGTGAGACAAATTCACTGAAAGAATCGGCTTGTTCCTATCTGTCTTCGTTTAGATGTGAGACGCCATTTAAGATTTTGGGACATTGGCGAAAAACGACAGAGTTAGAATTTGGGACGTTTTGGGCTGTAGCTTCAAAACGAAGCATCGGATTGGAAAACGAATTTCAGATTTGGAATCAGCGTGAAATTCTCTATCTGTATGGTGAGTTTCAAGTCAATCGGAGAGAAAAAATTTTCAACATTTTTCGAAAAAACGACAGAGTTAGAATTTGGGACGTTTTGGTGTGTAGCGCCAAAACGAACCATCGGATGAGAAAACGGAGGCCAGATTCGGATTCAGCGTGAAATTCTGCATCGGTATGGTGAATTTGAACGCCATCGGAGAGAAAAAATTTTCGCTGACGTCCCCCCCCCTGGACAGCTCGCTTCGATCTTGGCTTCTAGTGGACGGATTTTGTCGTGCCATAGCTCGTTTGAAAGCTAAGAGTGAGACAAATTCACTGAAAGAATCGGCTTGTTCCTATCTGTCTTCGTTTAGATGTGAGACGCCATTTAAGATTTTGGGACATTGGCGAAAAACGACAGAGTTAGAATTTGGGACGTTTTGGGCTGTAGCTTCAAAACGAAGCATCGGATTGGAAAACGGATTTCAGATTTGGAATCAGCGTGAAATTCTCTATCTGTATGGTGAGTTTCAAGTCAATCGGAGAGAAAAAATTTTCAACATTTTTCGAAAAAACGACAGAGTTAGAATTTGGGACGTTTTGGTGTGTAGCGCCAAAACGAACCATCGGATGAGAAAACGGAGGCCAGATTCGGATTCAGCGTGAAATTCTGCATCGGTATGGTGAATTTGAACGCCATCGGAGAGAAAAAATTTTCGCTGACGTCCCCCCCCTCTGGACAGCTCGCTTCGATCTTGGCTTCTAGTGGACGGATTTTGTCGTGCCATAGCTCGTTTGAAAGCTAAGAGTGAGACAAATTCACTGAAAGAATCGGCTTGTTCCTATCTGTCTTCGTTTAGATGTGAGACGCCATTTAAGATTTTGGGACATTGGCGAAAAACGACAGAGTTAGAATTTGGGACGTTTTGGGCTGTAGCTTCAAAACGAAGCATCGGATTGGAAAACGGATTTCAGATTTGGAATCAGCGTGAAATTCTCTATCTGTATGGTGAGTTTCAAGTCAATCGGAGAGAAAAAATTTTCAACATTTTTCGAAAAAACGACAGAGTTAGAATTTGGGACGTTTTGGTGTGTAGCGCCAAAACGAACCATCGGATGAGAAAACGGAGGCCAGATTCGGATTCAGCGTGAAATTCTGCATCGGTATGGTGAATTTGAACGCCATCGGAGAGAAAAAATTTTCGCTGACGTCCCCCCCCCTCTGGACAGCTCGCTTCGATCTTGGCTTCTAGTGGACGGATTTTGTCGTGCCATAGCTCGTTTGAAAGCTAAGAGTGAGACAAATTCACTGAAAGAATCGGCTTGTTCCTATCTGTCTTCGTTTAGATGTGAGACGCCATTTAAGATTTTGGGACATTGGCGAAAAACGACAGAGTTAGAATTTGGGACGTTTTGGGCTGTAGCTTCAAAACGAAGCATCGGATTGGAAAACGGATTTCAGATTTGGAATCAGCGTGAAATTCTCTATCTGTATGGTGAGTTTCAAGTCAATCGGAGAGAAAAAATTTTCAACATTTTTCGAAAAAACGACAGAGTTAGAATTTGGGACGTTTTGGTGTGTAGCGCCAAAACGAACCATCGGATGAGAAAACGGAGGCCAGATTCGGATTCAGCGTGAAATTCTGCATCGGTATGGTGAATTTGAACGCCATCGGAGAGAAAAAATTTTCGCTGACGTCCCCCCCTCTGGACAGCTCGCTTCGATCTTGGCTTCTAGTGGACGGATTTTGTCGTGCCATAGCTCGTTTGAAAGCTAAGAGTGAGACAAATTCACTGAAAGAATCGGCTTGTTCCTATCTGTCTTCGTTTAGATGTGAGACGCCATTTAAGATTTTGGGACATTGGCGAAAAACGACAGAGTTAGAATTTGGGACGTTTTGGGCTGTAGCTTCAAAACGAAGCATCGGATTGGAAAACGGATTTCAGATTTGGAATCAGCGTGAAATTCTCTATCTGTATGGTGAGTTTCAAGTCAATCCGAGAGAAAAAATTTTCAACATTTTTCGAAAAAACGACAGAGTTAGAATTTGGGACGTTTTGGTGTGTAGCGCCAAAACGAACCATCGGATGAGAAAACGGAGGCCAGATTCGGATTCAGCGTGAAATTCTGCATCGGTATGGTGAATTTGAACGCCATCGGAGAGAAAAAATTTTCGCTGACGTCCCCCCCTCTGGACAGCTCGCTTCGATCTTGGCTTCTAGTGGACGGATTTTGTCGTGCCATAGCTCGTTTGAAAGCTAAGAGTGAGACAAATTCACTGAAAGAATCGGCTTGTTCCTATCTGTCTTCGTTTAGATGTGAGACGCCATTTAAGATTTTGGGACATTGGCGAAAAACGACAGAGTTAGAATTTGGGACGTTTTGGGCTGTAGCTTCAAAACGAAGCATCGGATTGGAAAACGGATTTCAGATTTGGAATCAGCGTGAAATTCTCTATCTGTATGGTGAGTTTCAAGTCAATCGGAGAGAAAAAATTTTCAACATTTTTCGAAAAAACGACAGAGTTAGAATTTGGGACGTTTTGGTGTGTAGCGCCAAAACGAACCATCGGATGAGAAAACGGAGGCCAGATTCGGATTCAGCGTGAAATTCTGCATCGGTATGGTGAATTTGAACGCCATCGGAGAGAAAAAATTTTCGCTGACGTCCCCCCCCCTCTGGACAGCTCGCTTCGATCTTGGCTTCTAGTGGACGGATTTTGTCGTGCCATAGCTCGTTTGAAAGCTAAGAGTGAGACAAATTCACTGAAAGAATCGGCTTGTTCCTATCTGTCTTCGTTTAGATGTGAGACGCCATTTAAGATTTTGGGACATTGGCGAAAAACGACAGAGTTAGAATTTGGGACGTTTTGGGCTGTAGCTTCAAAACGAAGCATCGGATTGGAAAACGGATTTCAGATTTGGAATCAGCGTGAAATTCTCTATCTGTATGGTGAGTTTCAAGTCAATCGGAGAGAAAAAATTTTCAACATTTTTCGAAAAAACGACAGAGTTAGAATTTGGGACGTTTTGGTGTGTAGCGCCAAAACGAACCATCGGATGAGAAAACGGAGGCCAGATTCGGATTCAGCGTGAAATTCTGCATCGGTATGGTGAATTTGAACGCCATCGGAGAGAAAAAATTTTCGCTGACGTCCCCCCCCTCTGGACAGCTCGCTTCGATCTTGGCTTCTAGTGGACGGATTTTGTCGTGCCATAGCTCGTTTGAAAGCTAAGAGTGAGACAAATTCACTGAAAGAATCGGCTTGTTCCTATCTGTCTTCGTTTAGATGTGAGACGCCATTTAAGATTTTGGGACATTGGCGAAAAACGACAGAGTTAGAATTTGGGACGTTTTGGGCTGTAGCTTCAAAACGAAGCATCGGATTGGAAAACGGATTTCAGATTTGGAATCAGCGTGAAATTCTCTATCTGTATGGTGAGTTTCAAGTCAATCGGAGAGAAAAATTTTCAACATTTTTCGAAAAAACGACAGAGTTAGAATTTGGGACGTTTTGGTGTGTAGCGCCAAAACGAACCATCGGATGAGAAAACGGAGGCCAGATTCGGATTCAGCGTGAAATTCTGCATCGGTATGGTGAATTTGAACGCCATCGGAGAGAAAAAATTTTCGCTGACGTCCCCCCCCTCTGGACAGCTCGCTTCGATCTTGGCTTCTAGTGGACGGATTTTGTCGTGCCATAGCTCGTTTGAAAGCTAAGAGTGAGACAAATTCACTGAAAGAATCGGCTTGTTCCTATCTGTCTTCGTTTAGATGTGAGACGCCATTTAAGATTTTGGGACATTGGCGAAAAACGACAGAGTTAGAATTTGGGACGTTTTGGGCTGTAGCTTCAAAACGAAGCATCGGATTGGAAAACGGATTTCAGATTTGGAATCAGCGTGAAATTCTCTATCTGTATGGTGAGTTTCAAGTCAATCGGAGAGAAAAAATTTTCAACATTTTTCGAAAAAACGACAGAGTTAGAATTTGGGACGTTTTGGTGTGTAGCGCCAAAACGAACCATCGGATGAGAAAACGGAGGCCAGATTCGGATTCAGCGTGAAATTCTGCATCGGTATGGTGAATTTGAACGCCATCGGAGAGAAAAAATTTTCGCTGACGTCCCCCCCCCTCTGGACAGCTCGCTTCGATCTTGGCTTCTAGTGGACGGATTTTGTCGTGCCATAGCTCGTTTGAAAGCTAAGAGTGAGACAAATTCACTGAAAGAATCGGCTTGTTCCTATCTGTCTTCGTTTAGATGTGAGACGCCATTTAAGATTTTGGGACATTGGCGAAAAACGACAGAGTTAGAATTTGGGACGTTTTGGGCTGTAGCTTCAAAACGAAGCATCGGATTGGAAAACGGATTTCAGATTTGGAATCAGCGTGAAATTCTCTATCTGTATGGTGAGTTTCAAGTCAATCGGAGAGAAAAAATTTTCAACATTTTTCGAAAAAACGACAGAGTTAGAATTTGGGACGTTTTGGTGTGTAGCGCCAAAACGAACCATCGGATGAGAAAACGGAGGCCAGATTCGGATTCAGCGTGAAATTCTGCATCGGTATGGTGAATTTGAACGCCATCGGAGAGAAAAAATTTTCGCTGACGTCCCCCCCCCTCTGGACAGCTCGCTTCGATCTTGGCTTCTAGTGGACGGATTTTGTCGTGCCATAGCTCGTTTGAAAGCTAAGAGTGAGACAAATTCACTGAAAGAATCGGCTTGTTCCTATCTGTCTTCGTTTAGATGTGAGACGCCATTTAAGATTTTGGGACATTGGTGAAAAACGACAGAGTTAGAATTTGGGACGTTTTGGGCTGTAGCTTCAAAACGAAGCATCGGATTGGGAAAACGGATTTCAGATTTGGAATCAGCGTGAAATTCTCTATCTGTATGGTGAGTTTCAAGTCAATCGGAGAGAAAAAATTTTCAACATTTTTCGAAAAAACGACAGAGTTAGAATTTGGGACGTTTTGGTGTGTAGCGCCAAAACGAACCATCGGATGAGAAAACGGAGGCCAGATTCGGATTCAGCGTGAAATTCTGCATCGGTATGGTGAATTTGAACGCCAACGGAGAGAAAAAATTTTCGCTGACGTCCCCCCCCCTCTGGACAGCTCGCTTCGATCTTGGCTTCTAGTGGACGGATTTTGTCGTGCCATAGCTCGTTTGAAAGCTAAGAGTGAGACAAATTCACTGAAAGAATCGGCTTGTTCCTATCTGTCTTCGTTTAGATGTGAGACGCCATTTAAGATTTTGGGACATTGGCGAAAAACGACAGAGTTAGAATTTGGGACGTTTTGGGCTGTAGCTTCAAAACGAAGCATCGGATTGGAAAACGGATTTCAGATTTGGAATCAGCGTGAAATTCTCTATCTGTATGGTGAGTTTCAAGTCAATCGGAGAGAAAAAATTTTCAACATTTTTCGAAAAAACGACAGAGTTAGAATTTGGGACGTTTTGGTGTGTAGCGCCAAAACGAACCATCGGATGAGAAAACGGAGGCCAGATTCGGATTCAGCGTGAAATTCTGCATCGGTATGGTGAATTTGAACGCCATCGGAGAGAAAAAATTTTCGCTGACGTCCCCCCCCTCTGGACAGCTCGCTTCGATCTTGGCTTCTAGTGGACGGATTTTGTCGTGCCATAGCTCGTTTGAAAGCTAAGAGTGAGACAAATTCACTGAAAGAATCGGCTTGTTCCTATCTGTCTTCGTTTAGATGTGAGACGCCATTTAAGATTTTGGGACATTGGCGAAAAACGACAGAGTTAGAATTTGGGACGTTTTGGGCTGTAGCTTCAAAACGAAGCATCGGATTGGAAAACGGATTTCAGATTTGGAATCAGCGTGAAATTCTCTATCTGTATGGTGAGTTTCAAGTCAATCGGAGAGAAAAAATTTTCAACATTTTTCGAAAAAACGACAGAGTTAGAATTTGGGACGTTTTGGTGTGTAGCGCCAAAACGAACCATCGGATGAGAAAACGGAGGCCAGATTCGGATTCAGCGTGAAATTCTGCATCGGTATGGTGAATTTGAACGCCATCGGAGAGAAAAAATTTTCGCTGACGTCCCCCCCCTCTGGACAGCTCGCTTCGATCTTGGCTTCTAGTGGACGGATTTTGTCGTGCCATAGCTCGTTTGAAAGCTAAGAGTGAGACAAATTCACTGAAAGAATCGGCTTGTTCCTATCTGTCTTCGTTTAGATGTGAGACGCCATTTAAGATTTTGGGACATTGGCGAAAAACGACAGAGTTAGAATTTGGGACGTTTTGGGCTGTAGCTTCAAAACGAAGCATCGGATTGGAAAACGGATTTCAGATTTGGAATCAGCGTGAAATTCTCTATCTGTATGGTGAGTTTCAAGTCAATCGGAGAGAAAAAATTTTCAACATTTTTCGAAAAAACGACAGAGTTAGAATTTGGGACGTTTTGGTGTGTAGCGCCAAAACGAACCATCGGATGAGAAAACGGAGGCCAGATTCGGATTCAGCGTGAAATTCTGCATCGGTATGGTGAATTTGAACGCCATCGGAGAGAAAAAATTTTCGCTGACGTCCCCCCCCTCTGGACAGCTCGCTTCGATCTTGGCTTCTAGTGGACGGATTTTGTCGTGCCATAGCTCGTTTGAAAGCTAAGAGTGAGACAAATTCACTGAAAGAATCGGCTTGTTCCTATCTGTCTTCGTTTAGATGTGAGACGCCATTTAAGATTTTGGGACATTGGCGAAAAACGACAGAGTTAGAATTTGGGACGTTTTGGGCTGTAGCTTCAAAACGAAGCATCGGATTGGAAGACGGATTTCAGATTTGGAATCAGCGTGAAATTCTCTATCTGTATGGTGAGTTTCAAGTCAATCGGAGAGAAAAAATTTTCAACATTTTTCGAAAAAACGACAGAGTTAGAATTTGGGACGTTTTGGTGTGTAGCGCCAAAACGAACCATCGGATGAGAAAACGGAGGCCAGATTCGGATTCAGCGTGAAATTCTGCATCGGTATGGTGAATTTGAACGCCATCGGAGAGAAAAAAATTTTCGCTGACGTCCCCCCCCCTCTGGACAGCTCGCTTCGATCTTGGCTTCTAGTGGACGGATTTTGTCGTGCCATAGCTCGTTTGAAAGCTAAGAGTGAGACAAATTCACTGAAAGAATCGGCTTGTTCCTATCTGTCTTCGTTTAGATGTGAGACGCCATTTAAGATTTTGGGACATTGGCGAAAAACGACAGAGTTAGAATTTGGGACGTTTTGGGCTGTAGCTTCAAAACGAAGCATCGGATTGGAAAACGGATTTCAGATTTGGAATCAGCGTGAAATTCTCTATCTGTATGGTGAGTTTCAAGTCAATCGGAGAGAAAAAATTTTCAACATTTTTCGAAAAAACGACAGAGTTAGAATTTGGGACGTTTTGGTGTGTAGCGCCAAAACGAACCATCGGATGAGAAAACGGAGGCCAGATTCGGATTCAGCGTGAAATTCTGCATCGGTATGGTGAATTTGAACGCCATCGGAGAGAAAAAATTTTCGCTGACGTCCCCCCCCTCTGGACAGCTCGCTTCGATCTTGGCTTCTAGTGGACGGATTTTGTCGTGCCATAGCTCGTTTGAAAGCTAAGAGTGAGACAAATTCACTGAAAGAATCGGCTTGTTCCTATCTGTCTTCGTTTAGATGTGAGACGCCATTTAAGATTTTGGGACATTGGCGAAAAACGACAGAGTTAGAATTTGGGACGTTTTGGGCTGTAGCTTCAAAACGAAGCATCGGATTGGAAAACGGATTTCAGATTTGGAATCAGCGTGAAATTCTCTATCTGTATGGTGAGTTTCAAGTCAATCGGAGAGAAAAAATTTTCAACATTTTTCGAAAAAACGACAGAGTTAGAATTTGGGACGTTTTGGTGTGTAGCGCCAAAACGAACCATCGGATGAGAAAACGGAGGCCAGATTCGGATTCAGCGTGAAATTCTGCATCGGTATGGTGAATTTGAACGCCATCGGAGAGAAAAAATTTTCGCTGACGTCCCCCCCTCTGGACAGCTCGCTTCGATCTTGGCTTCTAGTGGACGGATTTTGTCGTGCCATAGCTCGTTTGAAAGCTAAGAGTGAGACAAATTCACTGAAAGAATCGGCTTGTTCCTATCTGTCTTCGTTTAGATGTGAGACGCCATTTAAGATTTTGGGACATTGGCGAAAAACGACAGAGTTAGAATTTGGGACGTTTTGGGCTGTAGCTTCAAAACGAAGCATCGGATTGGAAAACGGATTTCAGATTTGGAATCAGCGTGAAATTCTCTATCTGTATGGTGAGTTTCAAGTCAATCGGAGAGAAAAAATTTTCAACATTTTTCGAAAAAACGACAGAGTTAGAATTTGGGACGTTTTGGTGTGTAGCGCCAAAACGAACCATCGGATGAGAAAACGGAGGCCAGATTCGGATTCAGCGTGAAATTCTGCATCGGTATGGTGAATTTGAACGCCATCGGAGAGAAAAAATTTTCGCTGACGTCCCCCCCCTCTGGACAGCTCGCTTCGATCTTGGCTTCTAGTGGACGGATTTTGTCGTGCCATAGCTCGTTTGAAAGCTAAGAGTGAGACAAATTCACTGAAAGAATCGGCTTGTTCCTATCTGTCTTCGTTTAGATGTGAGACGCCATTTAAGATTTTGGGACATTGGCGAAAAACGACAGAGTTAGAATTTGGGACGTTTTGGGCTGTAGCTTCAAAACGAAGCATCGGATTGGAAAACGGATTTCAGATTTGGAATCAGCGTGAAATTCTCTATCTGTATGGTGAGTTTCAAGTCAATCGGAGAGAAAAAATTTTCAACATTTTTCGAAAAAACGACAGAGTTAGAATTTGGGACGTTTTGGTGTGTAGCGCCAAAACGAACCATCGGATGAGAAAACGGAGGCCAGATTCGGATTCAGCGTGAAATTCTGCATCGGTATGGTGAATTTGAACGCCATCGGAGAGAAAAAATTTTCGCTGACGTCCCCCCCCTCTGGACAGCTCGCTTCGATCTTGGCTTCTAGTGGACGGATTTTGTCGTGCCATAGCTCGTTTGAAAGCTAAGAGTGAGACAAATTCACTGAAAGAATCGGCTTGTTCCTATCTGTCTTCGTTTAGATGTGAGACGCCATTTAAGATTTTGGGACATTGGCGAAAAACGACAGAGTTAGAATTTGGGACGTTTTGGGCTGTAGCTTCAAAACGAAGCATCGGATTGGAAAACGGATTTCAGATTTGGAATCAGCGTGAAATTCTCTATCTGTATGGTGAGTTTCAAGTCAATCGGAGAGAAAAAATTTTCAACATTTTTCGAAAAAACGACAGAGTTAGAATTTGGGACGTTTTGGTGTGTAGCGCCAAAACGAACCATCGGATGAGAAAACGGAGGCCAGATTCGGATTCAGCGTGAAATTCTGCATCGGTATGGTGAATTTGAACGCCATCGGAGAGAAAAAATTTTCGCTGACGTCCCCCCCCTCTGGACAGCTCGCTTCGATCTTGGCTTCTAGTGGACGGATTTTGTCGTGCCATAGCTCGTTTGAAAGCTAAGAGTGAGACAAATTCACTGAAAGAATCGGCTTGTTCCTATCTGTCTTCGTTTAGATGTGAGACGCCATTTAAGATTTTGGGACATTGGCGAAAAACGACAGAGTTAGAATTTGGGACGTTTTGGGCTGTAGCTTCAAAACGAAGCATCGGATTGGAAAACGGATTTCAGATTTGGAATCAGCGTGAAATTCTCTATCTGTATGGTGAGTTTCAAGTCAATCGGAGAGAAAAAATTTTCAACATTTTTCGAAAAAACGACAGAGTTAGAATTTGGGACGTTTTGGTGTGTAGCGCCAAAACGAACCATCGGATGAGAAAACGGAGGCCAGATTCGGATTCAGCGTGAAATTCTGCATCGGTATGGTGAATTTGAACGCCATCGGAGAGAAAAAATTTTCGCTGACGTCCCCCCCTCTGGACAGCTCGCTTCGATCTTGGCTTCTAGTGGACGGATTTTGTCGTGCCATAGCTCGTTTGAAAGCTAAGAGTGAGACAAATTCACTGAAAGAATCGGCTTGTTCCTATCTGTCTTCGTTTAGATGTGAGACGCCATTTAAGATTTTGGGACATTGGCGAAAAACGACAGAGTTAGAATTTGGGACGTTTTGGGCTGTAGCTTCAAAACGAAGCATCGGATTGGAAAACGGATTTCAGATTTGGAATCAGCGTGAAATTCTCTATCTGTATGGTGAGTTTCAAGTCAATCGGAGAGAAAAAATTTTCAACATTTTTCGAAAAAACGACAGAGTTAGAATTTGGGACGTTTTGGTGTGTAGCGCCAAAACGAACCATCGGATGAGAAAACGGAGGCCAGATTCGGATTCAGCGTGAAATTCTGCATCGGTATGGTGAATTTGAACGCCATCGGAGAGAAAAAATTTTCGCTGACGTCCCCCCCCTCTGGACAGCTCGCTTCGATCTTGGCTTCTAGTGGACGGATTTTGTCGTGCCATAGCTCGTTTGAAAGCTAAGAGTGAGACAAATTCACTGAAAGAATCGGCTTGTTCCTATCTGTCTTCGTTTAGATGTGAGACGCCATTTAAGATTTTGGGACATTGGCGAAAAACGACAGAGTTAGAATTTGGGACGTTTTGGGCTGTAGCTTCAAAACGAAGCATCGGATTGGAAAACGGATTTCAGATTTGGAATCAGCGTGAAATTCTCTATCTGTATGGTGAGTTTCAAGTCAATCGGAGAGAAAAAATTTTCAACATTTTTCGAAAAAACGACAGAGTTAGAATTTGGGACGTTTTGGTGTGTAGCGCCAAAACGAACCATCGGATGAGAAAACGGAGGCCAGATTCGGATTCAGCGTGAAATTCTGCATCGGTATGGTGAATTTGAACGCCATCGGAGAGAAAAAATTTTCGCTGACGTCCCCCCCTCTGGACAGCTCGCTTCGATCTTGGCTTCTAGTGGACGGATTTTGTCGTGCCATAGCTCGTTTGAAAGCTAAGAGTGAGACAAATTCACTGAAAGAATCGGCTTGTTCCTATCTGTCTTCGTTTAGATGTGAGACGCCATTTAAGATTTTGGGACATTGGCGAAAAACGACAGAGTTAGAATTTGGGACGTTTTGGGCTGTAGCTTCAAAACGAAGCATCGGATTGGAAAACGGATTTCAGATTTGGAATCAGCGTGAAATTCTCTATCTGTATGGTGAGTTTCAAGTCAATCGGAGAGAAAAAATTTTCAACATTTTTCGAAAAAACGACAGAGTTAGAATTTGGGACGTTTTGGTGTGTAGCGCCAAAACGAACCATCGGATGAGAAAACGGAGGCCAGATTCGGATTCAGCGTGAAATTCTGCATCGGTATGGTGAATTTGAACGCCATCGGAGAGAAAAAATTTTCGCTGACGTCCCCCCCCTCTGGACAGCTCGCTTCGATCTTGGCTTCTAGTGGACGGATTTTGTCGTGCCATAGCTCGTTTGAAAGCTAAGAGTGAGACAAATTCACTGAAAGAATCGGCTTGTTCCTATCTGTCTTCGTTTAGATGTGAGACGCCATTTAAGATTTTGGGACATTGGCGAAAAACGACAGAGTTAGAATTTGGGACGTTTTGGGCTGTAGCTTCAAAACGAAGCATCGGATTGGAAAACGGATTTCAGATTTGGAATCAGCGTGAAATTCTCTATCTGTATGGTGAGTTTCAAGTCAATCGGAGAGAAAAAATTTTCAACATTTTTCGAAAAAACGACAGAGTTAGAATTTGGGACGTTTTGGTGTGTAGCGCCAAAACGAACCATCGGATGAGAAAACGGAGGCCAGATTCGGATTCAGCGTGAAATTCTGCATCGGTATGGTGAATTTGAACGCCATCGGAGAGAAAAAATTTTCGCTGACGTCCCCCCCCTCTGGACAGCTCGCTTCGATCTTGGCTTCTAGTGGACGGATTTTGTCGTGCCATAGCTCGTTTGAAAGCTAAGAGTGAGACAAATTCACTGAAAGAATCGGCTTGTTCCTATCTGTCTTCGTTTAGATGTGAGACGCCATTTAAGATTTTGGGACATTGGCGAAAAACGACAGAGTTAGAATTTGGGACGTTTTGGGCTGTAGCTTCAAAACGAAGCATCGGATTGGAAAACGGATTTCAGATTTGGAATCAGCGTGAAATTCTCTATCTGTATGGTGAGTTTCAAGTCAATCGGAGAGAAAAAATTTTCAACATTTTTCGAAAAAACGACAGAGTTAGAATTTGGGACGTTTTGGTGTGTAGCGCCAAAACGAACCATCGGATGAGAAAACGGAGGCCAGATTCGGATTCAGCGTGAAATTCTGCATCGGTATGGTGAATTTGAACGCCATCGGAGAGAAAAAATTTTCGCTGACGTCCCCCCCCTCTGGACAGCTCGCTTCGATCTTGGCTTCTAGTGGACGGATTTTGTCGTGCCATAGCTCGTTTGAAAGCTAAGAGTGAGACAAATTCACTGAAAGAATCGGCTTGTTCCTATCTGTCTTCGTTTAGATGTGAGACGCCATTTAAGATTTTGGGACATTGGCGAAAAACGACAGAGTTAGAATTTGGGACGTTTTGGGCTGTAGCTTCAAAACGAAGCATCGGATTGGAAAACGGATTTCAGATTTGGAATCAGCGTGAAATTCTCTATCTGTATGGTGAGTTTCAAGTCAATCGGAGAGAAAAAATTTTCAACATTTTTCGAAAAAACGACAGAGTTAGAATTTGGGACGTTTTGGTGTGTAGCGCCAAAACGAACCATCGGATGAGAAAACGGAGGCCAGATTCGGATTCAGCGTGAAATTCTGCATCGGTATGGTGAATTTGAACGCCATCGGAGAGAAAAAATTTTCGCTGACGTCCCCCCCCCTCTGGACAGCTCGCTTCGATCTTGGCTTCTAGTGGACGGATTTTGTCGTGCCATAGCTCGTTTGAAAGCTAAGAGTGAGACAAATTCACTGAAAGAATCGGCTTGTTCCTATCTGTCTTCGTTTAGATGTGAGACGCCATTTAAGATTTTGGGACATTGGCGAAAAACGACAGAGTTAGAATTTGGGACGTTTTGGGCTGTAGCTTCAAAACGAAGCATCGGATTGGAAAACGGATTTCAGATTTGGAATCAGCGTGAAATTCTCTATCTGTATGGTGAGTTTCAAGTCAATCGGAGAGAAAAAATTTTCAACATTTTTCGAAAAAACGACAGAGTTAGAATTTGGGACGTTTTGGTGTGTAGCGCCAAAACGAACCATCGGATGAGAAAACGGAGGCCAGATTCGGATTCAGCGTGAAATTCTGCATCGGTATGGTGAATTTGAACGCCATCGGAGAGAAAAAATTTTCGCTGACGTCCCCCCCTCTGGACAGCTCGCTTCGATCTTGGCTTCTAGTGGACGGATTTTGTCGTGCCATAGCTCGTTTGAAAGCTAAGAGTGAGACAAATTCACTGAAAGAATCGGCTTGTTCCTATCTGTCTTCGTTTAGATGTGAGACGCCATTTAAGATTTTGGGACATTGGCGAAAAACGACAGAGTTAGAATTTGGGACGTTTTGGGCTGTAGCTTCAAAACGAAGCATCGGATTGGAAAACGGATTTCAGATTTGGAATCAGCGTGAAATTCTCTATCTGTATGGTGAGTTTCAAGTCAATCGGAGAGAAAAAATTTTCAACATTTTTCGAAAAAACGACAGAGTTAGAATTTGGGACGTTTTGGTGTGTAGCGCCAAAACGAACCATCGGATGAGAAAACGGAGGCCAGATTCGGATTCAGCGTGAAATTCTGCATCGGTATGGTGAATTTGAACGCCATCGGAGAGAAAAAATTTTCGCTGACGTCCCCCCCTCTGGACAGCTCGCTTCGATCTTGGCTTCTAGTGGACGGATTTTGTCGTGCCATAGCTCGTTTGAAAGCTAAGAGTGAGACAAATTCACTGAAAGAATCGGCTTGTTCCTATCTGTCTTCGTTTAGATGTGAGACGCCATTTAAGATTTTGGGACATTGGCGAAAAACGACAGAGTTAGAATTTGGGACGTTTTGGGCTGTAGCTTCAAAACGAAGCATCGGATTGGAAAACGGATTTCAGATTTGGAATCAGCGTGAAATTCTCTATCTGTATGGTGAGTTTCAAGTCAATCGGAGAGAAAAAATTTTCAACATTTTTCGAAAAAACGACAGAGTTAGAATTTGGGACGTTTTGGTGTGTAGCGCCAAAACGAACCATCGGATGAGAAAACGGAGGCCAGATTCGGATTCAGCGTGAAATTCTGCATCGGTATGGTGAATTTGAACGCCATCGGAGAGAAAAAATTTTCGCTGACGTCCCCCCCTCTGGACAGCTCGCTTCGATCTTGGCTTCTAGTGGACGGATTTTGTCGTGCCATAGCTCGTTTGAAAGCTAAGAGTGAGACAAATTCACTGAAAGAATCGGCTTGTTCCTATCTGTCTTCGTTTAGATGTGAGACGCCATTTAAGATTTGACATTGGCGAAAAACGACAGAGTTAGAATTTGGGACGTTTTGGGCTGTAGCTTCAAAACGAAGCATCGGATTGGAAAACGGATTTCAGATTTGGAATCAGCGTGAAATTCTCTATCTGTATGGTGAGTTTCAAGTCAATCGGAGAGAAAAAATTTTCAACATTTTTCGAAAAAACGACAGAGTTAGAATTTGGGACGTTTTGGTGTGTAGCGCCAAAACGAACCATCGGATGAGAAAACGGAGGCCAGATTCGGATTCAGCGTGAAATTCTGCATCGGTATGGTGAATTTGAACGCCATCGGAGAGAAAAAATTTTCGCTGACGTCCCCCCCCTCTGGACAGCTCGCTTCGATCTTGGCTTCTAGTGGACGGATTTTGTCGTGCCATAGCTCGTTTGAAAGCTAAGAGTGAGACAAATTCACTGAAAGAATCGGCTTGTTCCTATCTGTCTTCGTTTAGATGTGAGACGCCATTTAAGATTTTGGGACATTGGCGAAAAACGACAGAGTTAGAATTTGGGACGTTTTGGGCTGTAGCTTCAAAACGAAGCATCGGATTGGAAAACGGATTTCAGATTTGGAATCAGCGTGAAATTCTCTATCTGTATGGTGAGTTTCAAGTCAATCGGAGAGAAAAAATTTTCAACATTTTTCGAAAAAACGACAGAGTTAGAATTTGGGACGTTTTGGTGTGTAGCGCCAAAACGAACCATCGGATGAGAAAACGGAGGCCAGATTCGGATTCAGCGTGAAATTCTGCATCGGTATGGTGAATTTGAACGCCATCGGAGAGAAAAAATTTTCGCTGACGTCCCCCCCCTCTGGACAGCTCGCTTCGATTTTGGCTTCCAGTGGACGGATTTTGTCGTGCCATAGCTCGTTTGAAAGCTAAGAGTGAGACAAATTCACTGAAAGAATCGGCTTGTTCCTATCTGTCTTCGTTTAGATGTGAGACGCCATTTAAGATTTTGGGACATTGGCGAAAAACGACAGAGTTAGAATTTGGGACGTTTTGGGCTGTAGCTTCAAAACGAAGCATCGGATTGGAAAACGGATTTCAGATTTGGAATCAGCGTGAAATTCTCTATCTGTATGGTGAGTTTCAAGTCAATCGGAGAGAAAAAATTTTCAACATTTTTCGAAAAAACGACAGAGTTAGAATTGTTGGGACGGTGTGTAGCGCCAAAACGAACCATCGGATGAGAAAACGGAGGCCAGATTCGGATTCAGCGTCAAATTCTGCATCGAAATGGGGAATTTCCAACTCAATCGGAGCACTAGAACCGGAGATAGACGGGATTTTTAGTGTTTGGATGATGGGTATTACGTCATCAGCTGATCGCCACACACTATATAAGCTGGGAACCGACAGAGACTTGTCATTCAGACGAGAGCGATTGTCAGAGGTAGGTCGTCTCTCTGAGCTCCGATGATAGCTTCGGACATTCCAAATCCCGAGTTTCTGTAAGATACCGACTTAGAAAATTTCATTGCTGATATCAGCTAAGGCGTCAGACTTAGAGGTTCGCCAGGAGATGGCCTTCGTCTCCAGGCCATAAAAGACTCCAAAACTTTAAAGGCTTGTAACTTTGCTTCTACAAGTCCGTTTGACTTGATTCAAAAAAGGTTCGGTTGCTATTGACCAGACCTATATGGTCGGACTACCTATAAAATTTCATAAGTAGTGCTAAAAAGTTGAAAAATTTAAATTCACTAGTTTTGGAGGTTTTCTGGGGTTTTCGACCCTGCTGAATTCAACTAAGGCATTTAGTTGTTGTACGAGGCGAGCTTCAGCTCGAGACTTGTTTCCTGATGTAAATAACTCCACCGATTTTCATGTCAAAATCGGGGTCCGAATACCAACACAGTGATATGACGCACGCTCTGTCCGTCGGAGGTTGGATTTGTGGGCCGAGGCCTTGGAGTTGGGATAAGATCCCCTCTGAGTAATGCCTGTAACGGATTCATCAGCTTAACTTGTCTATCCTCAAGTAATGATAGCATTACAGTATGACTTTGAAAACATAATCTTCACATTTACTGACATTTTATTTCTATACGTTGCGCTCTGCTCAGGTTTGATATCAAACTTTCTCATTTTTCTTTGCAGTGAAAAATGACCAAAGACGTGAATAAACGCCTGCAATTTTTTGAATGCAGTTGTGGGGATGTGTTTAGGGATGAGAATTTTCACCTTCACCATAAAAAGAATGCTGCGCATAGTGTTGCGGTTAAGGTGTGGTTTTGTGTGTGGTGCAATGTGAAGTGTGATGAAAGGAATGATGCGTTCAGTGAGTTGCACTCGAAGTGTGTATTCACAAAAATTTCGAAAGTTTTGATGAAGAAGATGATGTGTGGTGAGCAGGGAATGCTGTATGAGGAGGGAATGTGTGCTCGTTTGCCACCAGTAGAGGTGGTAAATGTTGAAAAGCGTGTTGTGAGTGATGTAGATTTGGATGCGAGTACCTCCAAAAAGAGTAGAGTGATGTCGGTGAGTTGGATTTCATCGGATGATGAATGTATGAATGTTGATTCGAGTGTTGCTGCTGCTGAGCGTGAGCTTGAGAAAGCTGTGAGGGCGATTGTGCCAGCACCCGAGGTGTTGGCACAATCAACGCCTAGACCTTCACCGAGGTGTGTTGAGAAAGTTGAGAGGTCGACTGTTCCGTGTGAAGTTGTGCTGTCGAGGGATGATGTGCGTGCTTATACGAATGTGAGGCATGAGTGTACAAAGTTAGAAGGAAGAGTGAGATTGCTGAAGAGTACGCTGAAAGAGGTGACTGCTGAGCGTGATAGTTTGAAGTTGAATGCTGAGAGTGTGACTCAAAAGTTAAGGGAATGTGCGGCTGCAAAAGAGAGTATGGTGAAGGAGAGAAAGTTGAAGGAAGAGGCGGTGATGAAGTTTGAGAAGTGTGATCGAGAGCGAAGTGAGGAGCGCATGCTGAAGGAAGCGGCGCTTGAGGAAGTGAGTTTGTTGAAGAATGAGTTGGCGCGTTTGAAGGAGTGTGAGAAGGTGAAATCCCTCAGAACTATGCACATCCCCATCGCGGGTGTCGTCCCTGACAAGCCAATTGTATATCTAAATATGAGCAACGACGACACTCAGGAGTACTACAGCTGTGCGGATGTCCGTTGCTACCATGTAAATATTCAACACACCGACGACATCCACATAGCTTGTTCAAAGCCATACAAGTATCGTGAGTATAATGACTGAGATATATCATCATGCCATCTTTCCAACTCTTACTTCTTTCATTTCAGGAGCCATAAAGAAGTAAAAGCTATTTCTTGTGAACGCACCAAACGGCCTTTTTAAAGGCCACTCTTAATGTGGCTAGATCGGTCCCAAGCCCGACAGCATCTTCGGATGTGAACACAGAGGGAGAGTCTACAATTAAAACTTAGTAAAATAGATGTGTGAGATGGATTCAACCCGAATCCTATAACACCTTTACATTTACTGACTATACATTTGTCCTGCTATCAGGTTGTTTTGACTTGCTATCTAGTTGAATAGTCTCTTGCTATCAAGAGATTCACTTCTGCTCATAAAGCACATCATCGCTGTAATACCTCCTTTGCTCGAGCGTTCCTTCGGGACGGCGGGTACTACCGTAGAGGGATTGTGTTGCACGGGTTGTTCGTCGTTTGTTAGACCGAAACCTCTGAGCCGTTGCTCATGTTGGGCGTTCGACTTCATACTCAACGTGACGCTTTCTCTCGCCAGGTCAGAGTACTTCAGCCATTCGACAAAGGTTAGTCTTTATGATATGGAGTAGAGTGAAATGTAATTTATTAGATGTCCCTTCAATGATTGCTCCCATGATAAACGTTGATGAGACAAATGAAATGATTCTCATCTTCCCTTTTCAGCGATTGAAATCTACTAACACACTACCGTATAATCGTCCACTATGGGGCAAGACATGATAGAGCCTCCACGCGGTTTGCCCTGGGCAGTCTTTAGACTGGCGAATACTATCATTAAGTTGAATCTGCTATCAGTCAACTTGAACGTTGCGTCGTGTTAGAGGGTATATAAACCACTGCCTCTCATTTCATTTCATTTCAATCATGCAGACGCCGAACAGTCAAGTCAGCTCTCCTCGCGGACCGCAGTTAAGGCCGCGAAATTTATTTGAGGAGTTTGTCAGGCTAGAGGAGCAAGACAGAGTCCACAATAATCTTGCTCGGATTGGCAATCCGATGACAGCAACTGTTGTCAATCCAACGGAATGGCGCTACATTCCACTTTTTAGCCATGTGCCAATTAGTGTGGAAGTCGACACTGCTACCAAAGAGAGAGTCAAAGACTCTCTCAGCAGAATTGGTAGGGTGTAAGATGACGTTACTCCCGAGAACGAACCACCGGCTCTCTTAAGGGCCACCATGGGGCTAGACATGATAGAACCTCCACGCGGTTTGCCCTGGGCAGTCTTCGGACTGGCGAATACTATCATTAAGTTGAATCTGCTATCAGTCAACTTGAACGTTGCAAATGAAGTTCGGTGTAATACTTCCTTTCGACGGGCGTTCCTGTATAGGGCGGCGGTGAAACCCGTAGCTATGTATACCGCAAGGGACATTCGGCAATGGTCAATCTTGTTAAACCTCTCTGCGTCATGTTTGCAAGTGATTGCCTCTGTCTCAACGTAGTATGCATTCGCGCCAGGGCGACATTTAGCCAACTGTCGAAGGTTGCCTAAAACTATCCATTGCATACGTTATGAGAACCATGAGTTCTACCTACCTCTATCAATGAGATGAATTGATGAATGGAATGAAATGGGAGGACACTCACGCGCCACACGCAACATAACACACTTCTCTCTTCCGTAGTCTAACAAGCTCTTTACACATGGATCGCAGTCGATTGCTATCCCTGTATCATGTAAGCTATCTAAATTTTATTTAACACTATTTCATCCACCATCATCACCCATATGAAGTGTCATAAGATTTACAAGTTAGACTAAGCGTTCTACTATTTGTAAATGAAAGATATAGTTTCAACAGTTTACAGATTGAAAATAAAGTTTCAATAGTGTGTGCGTTAGAAATAAAGCTTTATCTGTTTGTATGTTAGAAACAAAATAAAGTTTACAAGATAAAAAGTAACGTTTCACCACTTTTCAAGTTAAAAAATAAAGTTTCAATAGTGTATGCGTTAGAAATAAAGGTGTAACTGTTTGTAAAAATAAGATCGCAAGATTTACTAGTTTACAAGTTAGACTAAGTGTAAATTAAAAATAAAATTATAACTGTTTCAAGAGTTTACAAGTTAGAAATTAAGTTTCAATGGTGTATACGTTAGAAATAAAGTTTTAGCTGTTTGTATATCAAAATAAAGTTTCAAGAGTTTACAAGTTAGAAATAAAGTTTCAATAGTGTATATGTTAGAAATAAAGGTGTAACTGTTTGTAAAAATAAGATCGCAAGATTTACTAGTTTACAAGTTAGGCTAAGTGTAAATTAAAAATAAAATTATAACTGTTCACGAGTTAAAGCGTTGATGCAACGATGAACAATTAATAAGCTGAAAAGTTTTAGATTCACTTTAATATTATCATATGTTTACAGATAGAAATGTATCACAGCAAAGCTACTTCATGAGTTAGTTTGCCAGGAGTGTATCATCTCAAACTTTTACTCCGACTGTGGAACATTGATTTCCATGATGAAGATTTAAATAGTTAGATTCGATGACGAACAAGATTTACTAGTTTACAAGTTGGACAAAGCGTTCTACTATTTGTAAATGAAAGATATCATTTCAACAGTTTACCAGTTAGAAATAAAGTTTCAACAGTCTACAAGTTAAAAATAAAGTTTCAACCGTTTACAAGTTAAAAATGAAGTTTCAATAGTGTGTATGTTAAGAATAAAGTTCTATCTGCTTATATGTTAGAAATAAAATGAAGGTTCACCAGTTGACAAGTTAAGAATGAAGTTTTATCTGTTTCTATGATAGAAATGAAACAAAGTTTCAACCGTTTACAAGTTAAAAATAAAGTTTCAATAGTTTACAAGTTAAGAATAAAGTTTCAATATTGTGTATGTTAAGAATAAAGTTCTATCTGTTTATATGTTAGAAATAGAATGAAGTTTCACCAGTGTGTATGTTAAGAATAAAGTTCTATCTGTTTATATGTTAGAAATAAAATGAAGGTCCACCAGTTTACAAGTTACGAATAAAGTTCTATCTGTTTGTATGTTAGAAATAAACTTCTATCTGTTTATATGTTAGAAATAGAATGAAGTTTCACCAGTTTACAAGTTAAGAATAAAGTTCTATCTGTTTATATGTTAGAAATAAAATGAAGTTTCACCAGTTTACAAGTTACGAATAAAGTTCTATCTGTTTAAGTTAACAAGTTAAGAATACAGTTTCAATATTGTGTATGTTAAGAATAAAGTTTCATCTGTTTGTATGTCAGAAATAGAATGAAGTTTCACCAGTTGGCAAGTTAAGAATAAAGTTTTATCTGTTTCTATGATAGAAATAAAACAAAGTTTCAACCGTTTACAAGTTAAGAATAAAGTTTCAATAGTTTACAAGTTAAGAATAAAGTTTCAATAGTGTGCATGTTCAGAATAAAGTTCTATCTGTTTATATGTTAGAAATAAAATGAAGGTTCACCAGTTTACAAGTTAAGAATAAAGTTCTATCTGTTTGTATGTTAGAAATAAAACAAAGTTTCAACCGTTAACAAGTTAAAAATAAAGTTTCAATAGTTTGCAAGTTAAAACTAATGTTTCAATAGTGCATATGTTAAGAATAAAGTTTTATCTGTTTGTATGTTAGAAATAGAATGAAGTTTCACCAGTTGGCAAGTTAAGAATAAAGTATTATCTGTTTCTATGATAGAAATAAAACAAATTTTCAACCGTTTACAAGTTAAAAATAAAGTTTCAATAGTTTACAAGTTAAGAATAAAGTTTCAATGGTGTATTTGTTAAAAATAAAGTCCTATCTGTTTATCTGTTAGAAATAGAATGACGTTTCACCAGTTTACAAGTTAAGAATAAAGTTCTATCTCTTTGTATGTTAGAAATAAACTTCTAACTGTTTATATATTAGAAATAAAATGAAGTTTCACCAGTTTACAAGTTAAGAATAAACTTCTATCTGTTTATATGTTAGAAATAAAATGAAGTTTCATCAGTTTACAAGTTAAGAATAAAGTTTCAATAGTTTACAAGTTAAGAATAAAGTTTTCTTGGTATGCATGTTCAGAATAAAATTCTATTTGTTTATATGTTAGAAAAAGAATGAAGTTTCACCAGTTTACAAGTTACGAATAAAGTTCTATGTGTTTAAGTTTACAAGTTAAGAATAAAGTTCTATCTGTTTGTATGTTAGAAATAGAATGAAGTTTCAACCGTTTACAAGTTAAGAATAAAGTTCTATCTGTTTATATGTTAGAAATAAAATGAAGTTTCATCAGTTTACAAGTTAAGAATAAAGTTTCAATAGTTTACAAGTTAAGAATAAAGTTTCAATAGTGTGCATGTTAAGATTAAAGTTCTATCTGTTTATATGTTAGAAATAGAATGACGTTTCACCAGTTTACAAGTTAAGAGTAAAGTTCTATCTGTTTGTATGTTAGAAATAAAACAAAGTTTCAACCGTTAACAAGTTAAAAATAAAGTTTCAATAGTTTGCAAGTTAAAACTAATGTTTCACCAGTTGGCAAGTTAAGAATAAAGTTTTATCTGTTTGTATGATAGAAATAAAACAAAGTTTCAACCCTTTACAAGTTAAAAATAAAGTTTCAATAGTTTACAAGTTAAGAATAATGTTTCAATGGTGTGTTTGTTAAGAATAAAGTTCTATCTGTTTATATGTTAGAAATAGAATGAAGTTTCACCAGCTTGCAAGTTAAGAATAAAGTTCTATCTGTTTATATGTTAGAAATAAAATGAAGTTTCATCAGTTTACAAGTTAAGAATAAAGTTTTAGCTGTTTGTATGTTAGAAATAAAACAAAGTTTCAACCGCTAACAAGTTAAAAATAAAGTTTCAATAGTTTGCAAGTTAAAACTAATGTTTCAATAGTGCGCATGTTAAGAATAAAGTTTTATCTGTTTGTATGTTAGAAATAAAAATGAAGGTTCAATAGTTTACAAGCTAAGAATAAAGTTTTATCTGCTTGTATGTCAGAAATGAAATAAAGTTTCACCAGTTGAAAAGTTAAAAATAAAGTTTCAATAATGTGTACGTTAGAAATAAAGTTACAACCGTTACCGTTTACAAGTTAAAAATAAAGTTTCAATAGTGTGTATGTTAAGAATAAAGTTCTATCTGTTTATATGTTAGAAATAAAAATGAAGGTTCAATAGTTTACAAGTTAAGAATAAAGTTTTATCTGCTTGTATGTCAGAAATGAAATAAAGTTTCAACCGTTTACAAGTTAAAAATAAAGTTTCAACAGTGTGTATGTTAGAAATAAAGTTTTATCTGTTTATATGTTAGAAACAAAACAAAGTTTCAACAGTTTACAAGCTGACAAATAAAGTTTCAACAGTGTGTACGTTAGGAATAAAGTTTTATCTGTTTGTAAGTTAGAAATAAAGTTTTAACTGCTTGTATGCTAGAAATAGAGGTATGACAGTTTATATGCTAGAAAGAAAGGTATAACTGTTTGTAAGACAAATAAATGAAAGTAAGAACTTCATCGTATGAGTATTCAAAGCATGTTTTGTAAATCAAATGTGTGTAGTACTGACATGATAGAATCAAGCTATGACGCGTTTGTCAAGCTTGATTCTATCATGTCAGTACTACACTAATTTGATTTACAAAACATGCTTTGAATACTCATACGATGAAGTTCTTACTTTCATTTATTTCTAACGTACACACTGTTAAAACTTTATTTTTAACTTGTAAACGGCTGAAACTTTATTTCTAACGCACGAAGCGCTTAAACTTTATTTCCATCATACACACTATTGTAACTTTATTTTAATCTGTAAACTGTTGAAACGATATTTTTCATTTACAACTAGTAGAACGCTGAGTCTAACTTGCAAACTAAAAAATCTTACGATCTTGTCTTACAAACAGTTATAGCTTTCTTTCTAGCATATAAACTGTCATACCTCTATTACTAACATACAAGCAGTTAAAACTTTTTTCTAACTTACAAACAGATAAAACTTTATTCCTAACGTACACACTGTTGAAACTTTATTTGTCAGCTTGTAAACTGTTGAAACTTTGTTTTGTTTCTAACATATAAACAGATAAAACTTTATTTCTAACATACACACTGTTGAAACTTTATTTTTAACTTGTAAACGGTTGAAACTTTATTTCATTTCTGACATACAAGCAGATAAAACTTTATTCTTAACTTGTAAACTATTGAACCTTCATTTTTATTTCTAACATATAAACAGATAGAACTTTATTCTTAACATACACACTATTGAAACTTTATTTTTAACTTGTAAACGGTAACGGTTGTAACTTTATTTCTAACGTACACATTATTGAAACTTTATTTTTAACTTTTCAACTGGTGAAACTTTATTTCATTTCTGACATACAAGCAGATAAAACTTTATTCTTAACTTGTAAACTATTGAACCTTCATTTTTATTTCTAACATACAAACAGATAAAACTTTATTCTTAACATGCGCACTATTGAAACATTAGTTTTAACTTGCAAACTATTGAAACTTTATTTTTAACTTGTTAGCGGTTGAAACTTTGTTTTATTTCTAACATACAAACAGATAAAACTTTATTCTTAACTTGTAAGCTGGTGAAACTTCATTCTATTTCTAACATATAAACAGATAGAACTTTATTCTTAACAAACACACCATTGAAACTTTATTCTTAACTTGTAAACTATTGAAACTTTATTTTTAACTTGTAAACGGTTGACACTTTGTTTCATTTCTATCATACAAACAGATAGAACTTTATTCTTAACTTGTAAACTGGTGAAACGTCATTCCATTTCTAACATATAAACAGATAGAACTTTATTCTTAACATGCACACTATTGAAACTTTATTCTTAACTTGTAAACTATTGAAACTTTATTTTTAACTTGTAAACGGTTAAAACTTCATTCTATTTCTAACATACAAACAGATAGAACTTTATTCTTAACTTGTAAACTTAAACAGATAGAACTTTATTCGTAACTTGTAAACTGGTGAAACTTCATTCTATTTCTAACATATAAACAAATAGAACTTTATTCTGAACATGCATACTATTGAAACTTTATTCTTAACTTGTAAACTATTGAAACTTTATTCTTAACTTGTAAACTGATGAAACTTCATTTTATTTCTAACATATAAACAGATAGAACTTTATTCTTAACTTGTAAACTGGTGAAACTTCATTCTATTTCTAACATATAAACAGATAGAAGTTTATTTCTAACATACAAACAGATAGAACTTTATTCTTAACTTGTAAACTGGTGAAACTTCATTCTATTTCTAACATATAAACAGATAGAAGTTTATTTCTAACATACAAACAGATAGAACTTTATTTTTAACTTGTAAAAGGTTGAAACTTTGTTTTATTTCTAACATACAAACAGATAGAACTTTATTCTTAACTTGTAAACTTAAACAGATAGAACTTTATTCGTTACTTGTAAACTGGTGAAACTTCATTCTATTTCTAACATATAAACAAATAGAACTTAATTCTGAACATGCATACCAAGAAAACTTTATTCTTAACTTGTAAACTATTGAAACTTTATTCTTAACTTGTAAACTGATGAAACTTCATTCTATTTCTAACATATAAACAGATAGAAGTTTATTTCTAACATACAAACAGATAGAACTTCATTCTTAACTTGTAAACTGGTGAAACTTCATTCTATTTCTAACATATAAACAGGTAGAACTTTAGTCTTAACAAATACACCATTGAAACTTTATTCTTAACTTGTAAACTATTGAAACTTTATGTTTAACTTGTAAACGGTTGAAAATTTGTTTTATTTCTATCATAGAAACAGATAGAACTTTATTCTTAACTTTCCAACTGGTGAAACTTCATTCTATTTCTAACATATAAACAGATAGAACTTTAGTCTTAACAAATACACCATTGAAACTTTATTCTTAACTTGTAAACTATTGAAACTTTATGTTTAACTTGTAAACGGTTGAAAATTTGTTTTATTTCTATCATAGGAACAGATAGAACTTTATTCTTAACTTTCCAACTGGTGAAACTTCATTCTATTTCTAACATACAAACAGATAAAACTTTATTCTTAACATACACAATATTGAAACTTTATTCTTAACTTGTTAACTTAAACAGATAGAACTTTATTCGCAACTTGTAAACTGGTGAAACTTCATTCTATTTCTAACATATAAACAGATAGAAGTTTATTTCTAACATACAAACAGATAGAACTTTATTCTTAACTTGTAAACTGGTGAAACTTCATTCTATTTCTAACATATAAACAGATAGAACTTTAGTCTTAACAAATACACCATTGAAACTTTATTCTTAACTTGTAAACTATTGAAACTTTATTTTTAACTTGTAAACGGTTGAAAATTTGTTTTATTTCTATCATAGAAACAGATAGAACTTTATTCTTAACTTGTCAACTGGTGAAACTTCATTTTATTTCTAACATATAAACAGATAGAACTTTATTCTTAACAAATACACCATTGAAACTTTATTCTTAACTTGTAAACTATTAAAACTTTATTTTTAACTTGTAAACGGTTGAAAATTTGTTTTATTTCTATCATAGAAACAGATAGAACTTTATTCTTAACTTGCCAACTGGAGAAACTTCATTCTATTTCTAACATATAAACAGATGAAACTTTATTCTTAACATATGCACTATTGAAACATTAGTTTTAACTTGCAAACTATTGAAACTTTATTTTTAACTTGTCAACGGTTAAAACTTTGTTTTATTTCTAACATACAAACAGATAAAACTTTATTCTTAACTTGTAAACTGATGAAACTTCATTTTATTTCTAACATATAAACAGATAGAACTTTATTCTTAACTTGTAAACTTAAACAGATAGAACTTTATTCGTAACTTGTAAACTGGTGAAACTTCATTCTATTTCTAACATATAAACAAATAGAACTTTATTCTGAACATGCATACTATTGAAACTTTATTCTTAACTTGTAAACTATTGAAACTTTATTCTTAACTTGTAAACTGATGAAACTTCATTTTATTTCTAACATATAAACAGATAGAACTTTATTCTTAACTTGTAAACTTAAACAGATAGAACTTTATTCGTAACTTGTAAACTGGTGAAACTTCATTCTATTTCTAACATATAAACAAATAGAACTTTATTCTGAACATGCATACTATTGAAACTTTATTCTTAACTTGTAAACTATTGAAACTTTATTCTTAACTTGTAAACTGATGAAACTTCATTTTATTTCTAACATATAAGCAGATAGAACTTTATTCGCAACTTGTAAACTGGTGAAACTTCATTCTATTTCTAACATATAAACAGATAGAAGTTTATTTCTAACATACAAACAGATAGAACTTTATTCTTAACTTGTAAACTGGTGAAACTTCATTCTATTTCTAACATACGTGTATAAACAGATAGAATTTTATTCTTAACAAATACACCATTGAAACTTTATTTTTAACTTGTAAACGGTTGAAAATTTGTTTTATTTCTTTCATAGAAACAGATAAAACTTTATTCTTAACTTGCTAACTGGTGAAGCTTCATTCTATTTCTAACATACAAGCAGATAAAACTTTATTCTTAACATATGCACTATTGAAACATTAGTTTTAACTTGCAAACTATTGAAACTTTATTTTTAACTTGTTAACGGTTGAAACTTTGTTTTATTTCTAACATACAAACAGATAGAACTTTATTCTTAACTTGTAAACTGGTGAACCTTCATTTTATTTCTAACATATAAACAAATAGAACTTTATTCTGAACATGCACACTATTGAAACTTTATTCTTAACTTGTAAACTATTGAAACTTTATTTTTAACTTGTAAACGGTTGAAACTTTGTTTTATTTCTATCATAGAAACAGATAAAACTTTATTATTAACTTGTAAACTTAAACAGATAGAACTTTATTCGTAACTTGTAAACTGGTGAAACTTCATTCTATTTCTAACATATAAACGAATAGAACTTTATTCTGAACATGCACACTATTGAAACTTTATTCTTAACTTGTAAACTATTGAAACTTTATTTTTAACTTGTAAACGGTTGAAACTTTGTTTTATTTCTATCATAGAAACAGATAAAACTTTATTCTTAACTTGCCAACTGGTGAAACTTCATTCTATTTCTAACATACAAACAGATAAAACTTTATTCTTAACATACACAATATTGAAACTTTATTCTTAACTTGTTAACTTAAACAGATAGAACTTTATTCGCAACTTGTAAACTGGTGAAACTTCATTTTATTTCTATCATATAAACAGATAGAACTTTATTCTTAACTTGTAAACTGGTGAAACTTCATTCTATTTCTAACATATAAACAGATAGAAGTTTATTTCTAACATACAAACAGATAGACTTTTATTCGTAACTTGTAAACTGGTGAAACTTCATTTTATTTCTAACATATAAACAGATAGAACTTTATTCTTAACATACACACTGGTGAAACTTCATTCTATTTCTAACATATAAACAGATAGAAGTTTATTTCTAACATACAAACAGATAGAACTTTATTCGTAACTTGTAAACTGGTGGACCTTCATTTTATTTCTAACATATAAACAGATAGAACTTTATTCTTAACATACACACTGGTGAAACTTCATTCTATTTCTAACATATAAACAGATAGAACTTTATTCTTAACATACACACTGGTGAAACTTCATTTTATTTCTATCATATAAACAGATAGAACTTTATTCTTAACTTGTAAACTGGTGAAACTTCATTCTATTTCTAACATATAAACAGATAGAAGTTTATTTCTAACATACAAACAGATAGACTTTTATTCGTAACTTGTAAACTGGTGAAACTTCATTTTATTTCTAACATATAAACAGATAGAACTTTATTCTTAACTTGCCAACTGGTGAAACTTCATTCTATTTCTAACATACAAACAGATAAAACTTTATTCTTAACATACACAATATTGAAACTTTTTTCTTAACTGGTAAACTATTGAAACTTTATTTTTAACTTGTAAACGTTTGAAACTTTGTTTTATTTCTATCATAGAAACAGATAAAACTTCATTCTTAACTTGCCAACTGGTGAACCTTCATTTTATTTCTAACATATAAACAGATAGAACTTTTTTCTTAACATACACACTATTGAAACTTCATTTTTAACTTGTAAACGGTTGAAACTTTATTTTTAACTTGTAGACTGTTGAAACTTTATTTCTAACTGGTAAACTGTTGAAATGATATCTTTCATTTACAAATAGTAGAACGCTTTGTCCAACTTGTAAACTAGTAAATCTTGTTCGTCATCGAATCTAACTATTTAAATCTTCATCATGGAAATCAATGTTCCACAGTCGGAGTAAAAGTTTGAGATGATACACTCCTGGCAAACTAACTCATGAAGTAGCTTTGCTGTGATACATTTCTATCTGTAAACATATGATAATATTAAAGTGAATCTAAAACTTTTCAGCTTATTAATTGTTCATCGTTGCATCAACGCTTTAACTCGTGCACAGTTATAATTTTATTTTTAATTTACACTTAGCCTAACTTGTAAACTAGTAAATCTTGCGATCTTATTTTTACAAACAGTTACACCTTTATTTCTAACATATACACTATTGAAACTTTATTTCTAACTTGTAAACTCTTGAAACTTTATTTTGATATACAAACAGCTAAGACTTTATTTCTAACGCATACACTATTGAAACTTTATTTCTAACTTGTAAACTCTTGAAACTTTATTTTGATATACAAACAGCTAAAACTTTATTTCTAACGTATACACCATTGAAACTTAATTTCTAACTTGTAAACTCTTGAAACAGTTATAATTTTATTTTTAATTTACACTTAGTCTAACTTGTAAACTAGTAAATCTTGCGATCTTATTTTTACAAACAGTTACACCTTTATTTCTAACGCATACACTATTGAAACTTTATTTTTTAACTTGAAAAGTGGTGAAACGTTACTTTTTATCTTGTAAACTTTATTTTGTTTCTAACATACAAACAGATAAAGCTTTATTTCTAACGCACACACTATTGAAACTTTATTTTCAATCTGTAAACTGTTGAAACTATATCTTTCATTTACAAATAGTAGAACGCTTAGTCTAACTTGTAAATCTTATGACACTTCATATGGGTGATGATGGTGGATGAAATAGTGTTAAATAAAATTTAGATAGCTTACATGATACAGGGATAGCAATCGACTGCGATCCATGTGTAAAGAGCTTGTTAGACTACGGATGGGCTTCAGTGGATGATTTAACCATGTATACTTTTTCATTTGGAAATAGTAGCACGCTTAGTCTAACTTGTAAATCTTATAACATTTCATATGGGCGATGATGGTAGATGAAATAGTGTCAAATAAAATTAAGATAGCTTACACTTCTGATACAGGGATAGCAATCGACTGCGATCCATGTGTAAAGAGCTTGTTAGACTACGGATGGGCTTCAGTGGATGATTTAACCATGTATACTTTTTCATTTGGAAATAGTAGCACGCTTAGTCTAACTTGTAAATCTTATGACACTTCATATGGGTGATGATGGTGGATGAAATAGTGTTAAATAAAATTTAGATAGCTTACATGATACAGGGATAGCAATCGACTGCGATCCATGTGTAAAGAGCTTGTTAGACTACGGAAGAGAGAAGTGTGTTATGTTGCGTGTGGCGCGTGAGTGTCCTCCCATTTCATTCCATTCATCAATTCATCTCATTGATAGAGGTAGGTAGAACTCATGGTTCTCATAACGTATGCAATGGATAGTTTTAGGCAACCTTCGACAGTTGGCTAAATGTCGCCCTGGCGCGAATGCATACTACGTTGAGACAGAGGCAATCACTTGCAAACATGACGCAGAGAGGTTTAACAAGATTGACCATTGCCGAATGTCCCTTGCGGTATACATAGCTACGGGTTTCACCGCCGCCCTTTACAGGAACGCCCGTCGAAAGGAAGTATTACACCGAACTTCATTTGCAACGTTCAAGTTGACTGATAGCAGATTCAACTTAATGATAGTATTCGCCAGTCCGAAGACTGCCCAGGGCAAACCGCGTGGAGGTTCTATCATGTCTTGCCCCATGGTGGCCCTTAAGAGAGCCGGTGGTTCGTTCTCGGGAGTAACGTCATCTTACACCCTACCAATTCTGCTGAGAGAGTCTTTGACTCTCTCTTTGGTAGCAGTGTCGACTTCCACACTAATTGGCACATGGCTAAAAAGTGGAATGTAGCGCCATTCCGTTGGATTGACAACAGTTGCTGTCATCGGATTGCCAATCCGAGCAAGATTATTGTGGACTCTGTCTTGCTCCTCTAGCCTGACAAACTCCTCAAATAAATTTCGCGGCCTTAACTGCGGTCCGCGAGGAGAGCTGACTTGACTGTTCGGCGTCTGCATGATTGAAATGAAATGAAATGAGAGGCAGTGGTTTATATACCCTCTAACACGACGCAACGTTCAAGTTGACTGATAGCAGATTCAACTTAATGATAGTATTCGCCAGTCTAAAGACTGCCCAGGGCAAACCGCGTGGAGGCTCTATCATGTCTTGCCCCATAGTGGACGATTATACGGTAGTGTGTTAGTAGATTTCAATCGCTGAAAAGGGAAGATGAGAATCATTTCATTTGTCTCATCAACGTTTATCATGGGAGCAATCATTGAAGGGACATCTAATAAATTACATTTCACTCTACTCCATATCATAAAGACTAACCTTTGTCGAATGGCTGAAGTACTCTGACCTGGCGAGAGAAAGCGTCACGTTGAGTATGAAGTCGAACGCCCAACATGAGCAACGGCTCAGAGGTTTCGGTCTAACAAACGACGAACAACCCGTGCAACACAATCCCTCTACGGTAGTACCCGCCGTCCCGAAGGAACGCTCGAGCAAAGGAGGTATTACAGCGATGATGTGCTTTATGAGCAGAAGTGAATCTCTTGATAGCAAGAGACTATTCAACTAGATAGCAAGTCAAAACAACCTGATAGCAGGACAAATGTATAGTCAGTAAATGTAAAGGTGTTATAGGATTCGGGTTGAATCCATCTCACACATCTATTTTACTAAGTTTTAATTGTAGACTCTCCCTCTGTGTTCACATCCGAAGATGCTGTCGGGCTTGGGACCGATCTAGCCACATTAAGAGTGGCCTTTAAAAAGGCCGTTTGGTGCGTTCACAAGAAATAGCTTTTACTTCTTTATGGCTCCTGAAATGAAAGAAGTAAGAGTTGGAAAGATGGCATGATGATATATCTCAGTCATTATACTCACGATACTTGTATGGCTTTGAAAAAGCTATGTGGATGTCGTCGGTGTGTTGAATATTTACATGGTAGCAACGGACATCCGCACAGCTGTAGCACTCCTGAGTGTCGTCGTTGCTCATATTTAGATATACAATTGGCTTGTCAGGGACGACACCCGCGATGGGGATGTGCATAGTTCTGAGGGATTTCACCTTCTCACACTCCTTCAAACGCGCCAACTCATTCTTCAACAAACTCACTTCCTCAAGCGCCGCTTCCTTCAGCATGCGCTCCTCACTTCGCTCTCGATCACACTTCTCAAACTTCATCACCGCCTCTTCCTTCAACTTTCTCTCCTTCACCATACTCTCTTTTGCAGCCGCACACTCCCTTAACTTTTGAGTCACACTCTCAGCATTCAACTTCAAACTATCACGCTCAGCAGTCACCTCTTTCAGCGTACTCTTCAGCGATCTCACTCTTCCTTCTAACTTTGTACACTCATGCCTCACATTCGTATAAGCACGCACATCATCCCTCGACAGCACAACTTCACACGGAACAGTCGACCTCTCAACTTTCTCAACACACCTCGGTGAAGGTCTAGGCGTTGATTGTGCCAACACCTCGGGTGCTGGCACAATCGCCCTCACAGCTTTCTCAAGCTCACGCTCAGCAGCAGCAACACTCGAATCAACATTCATACATTCATCATCCGATGAATCCAACTCACCGACATCACTCTACTCTTTTTGGAGGTACTCGCATCCAAATCTACATCACTCACAACACGCTTTTCAACATTTACCACCTCTACTGGTGGCAAACGAGCACACATTCCCTCCTCATACAGCATTCCCTGCTCACCACACATCATCTTCTTCATCAAAACTTTCGAAATTTTTGTGAATACACACTTCGAGTGCAACTCACTGAACGCATCATTCCTTTCATCACACTTCACATTGCACCACACACAAAACCACACCTTAACCGCAACACTATGCGCAGCATTCTTTTTATGGTGAAGGTGAAAATTCTCATCCCTAAACACATCCCCACAACTGCATTCAAAAAATTGCAGGCGTTTATTCACGTCTTTGGTCATTTTTCACTGCAAAGAAAAATGAGAAAGTTTGATATCAAACCTGAGCAGAGCGCAACGTATAGAAATAAAATGTCAGTAAATGTGAAGATTATGTTTTCAAAGTCATACTGTAATGCTATCATTACTTGAGGATAGACAAGTTAAGCTGATGAATCCGTTACAGGCATTACTCAGAGGGGATCTTATCCCAACTCCAAGGCCTCGGCCCACAAATCCAACCTCCGACGGACAGAGCGTGCGTCATATCACTGTGTTGGTATTCGGACCCCGATTTTGACATGAAAATCGGTGGAGTTATTTACATCAGGAAACAAGTCTCGAGCTGAAGCTCGCCTCGTACAACATTATAAATGCCTTAGTTGAATTCAGCAGGGTCGAAAACCCCAGAAAACCTCCAAAACTAGTGAATTTAAATTTTTCAACTTTTTAGCACTACTTATGAAATTTTATAGGTAGTCCGACCATATAGGTCTGGTCAATAGCGACCGAACCTTTTTTGAATCAAGTCAAACGGACTTGTAGAAGCAAAGTTACAAGCCTTTAAAGTTTTGGAGTCTTTTATGGCCTGGAGACGAAGGCCATCTCCTGGCGAACCTCTAAGTCTGACGCCTTAGCTGATATCAGCAATGAAATTTTCTAAGTCGGTTTCTTACAGAAACTCGGGATTTGGTATGTCCGAAGCTATCATCGGAGCTCAGAGAGACGACCTACCTCTGACAATCGCTCTCGTCTGAATGACAAGTCTCTGTCGGTTCCCAGCTTATATAGTGTGTGGCGATCAGCTAATGACGTAATACCCATCATCCAAACACTAAAAATCCCGTCTATCTCCGGTTCTAGTGCTCCGATTGAGCTGGAAATACACCATTTCCATGTAGAATTTGACGCTGAATCCGAATCTGGCCTCCGTTTTCCAATCCGATGCTTCGTTTTGAAGCTACAGCCCAAAACGTCCCAAATTCTAACTCTGTCGTTTTTCGCCAATGTCCCAAAATCTTAAATGGCGTCTCACATCTCAACGAAGACAGATAGGAACAAGCCGATTCTTTCAGTGAATTTGTCTCACTCTTAGCTTTCAAACGAGCTATGGCACGACAAAATCCGTCCACTAGAAGTCAAGATCGAAGCGAGCTGTCCAGAGGGGGGGACGTCAGCGAAAATTTTTTCTCTCCGATGGCGTTCAAATTCACCATACCGATGCAGAATTTCACGCTGAATCCGAATCTGGCCTCCATTTTCCCATCCGATGGTTCGTTTTGGCGCTACACACCAAAACGTCCCAAATTCTAACTCTGTTAAAATTTTGAAGAAAAATTTTTTCTCGCCGATTGAGCTGGAAATCACACCACAGATGCAGAATTTTACGCTGAATCCGAATCTGGCAGCCATTTCACCATCCACGACAACCTAGACGGTCGCCCACGTCAACCTAGACGGTCGCCCACGTCAACCTAGACGGTCGCCCACGTCAACCTGGACGGTCGCCCACGTCAACCAGGCGGTCGGACCAACCCACCCGAGTCTCACACTCTGTCGTTTTCGGGGGGGGGAGTCAGCGAACATGTTGTGAACGTGAACCAACCTGGCCGGCACACCACGACAGACCTCTGTCGTTCCAGAGGGGGGGGACGTCAGCGACGGCGGCCATCTTGCGCTATCTGGTGTTTGTCACTTGCTTACTACTCGCGTAAGAGCTGGATTTTACCGAGTAGACTATGATGCCTTGGTCAATGTCGGTCCGCCAAATCTCTTCGATGAATCTGCTCGACTCGCAGGTGGCAGGTTTGCATGGTAGTCTGGAACAAGACGTTAAGACAGGGCTTCCCCCACGGACCCCAATGGGTCCACAGAGCTATTACAAGGGGTCCATAGATAAAGTGCTAATCATGCTAAATGAATGTTGTTCATAAAAGTTGTTGCAGTTTTCGCATGTTGTCGGGAAGCTGAATAAACGAAATAGTACTTGTTGCATCAGTGCTGTTATTGGATCACTAAGCCGTTCAAGTGGCTATAGAAACAAATGCTGTTAGAGGATTGTCTTGCATAGACACTAGCAGGCTGTCTCATTTGGATGTGCTACATAATTATAACTACGAATTTATCAAAGTTTTGCATAAACTGCGAAGATGATGCTGTCGGCAACGTGAAGGGATGACAATTATGGCAACTCCAATTATTTCATTCAACCAGAATTGTGCACCCACAAGCTGCATATGTGACGTGTTCGTATGATCACCTCATCATGCACTAACTAAGAAGTGCTTTGATCACAGAATCTTTAAAATGAAAATCGAGGTGAATGAGAAAACCCGATATTCGAGCCAAACACGAAACAAAAAGCCCAAACTTAACTGGAGAGGGCCTCAGGCATACCGTACCTTCCGGGCAGCTCAGATGATAATCAGTGTGATAATAATACAGAGTATACTTAGATTAAATTTTTATATGAAGCCATCAAGTTTTGTAATTTGGCCATCCCGAATTAGAATTCCTGGCAAAATCAGCACTCGGGGGTCCATTGAACATTGAAAATTTATTTAGGGGCCCATAGCGAATAAAGTTGGCAGTATTTAGTCGGCCTTGGCAGAATAATTGTAACTGCAATAACAACTGCGTAATTGCGATTGCAATAACATACTGTAATTAGTAATTGTTGTCAATTAGATTTTCTGATGAGTCATTTGTAATTGAAATCAATTACATTTTTAGCCATGTAATTGCAAGCAATTGCATGGAACGATTGATTTTTTTTCATGGAATGTTTCGGCGAAATTTACTGATTGGAAAAATGCAAATCAGAACACTACTTTTACTTAATTTCCATCTCGGAAAAAAAGAAGCAAGCACTTTCTTCTAGAAACAAGGGTCTAAATCTTTGTAAGTAGTCTTTGTCAGAGGCAGAAGTAGAGATGCAAGTGCAAGCTTGTTATACGAGCTTAGATTCCTAGAATCCACAAGCCTCGATATATCAGTATTGTATCTTCAGTTTGAATCTTGGCAGCAATGTAAGGCGAAAACACTCGGCGGAAGAAGAAATAAGCGGTAATTTGATGTCAACGGTACAAGCGTGGTCTGTTTTCCAGGGAGTAATTGTAATTAAACTTTGAAGAGCCCGGAAAAAGGAATGATGGGGTAAACTTAGGGAGGACAGTGCAGCATTGACAATTATCTAGAGTAATTGCAATGTAATTCAAGAAAAACAGAGTAATTTGTAATTGTAGTCAATAACATTGATACAGATACAATGTGCAATTGTAATGAATTTCATTTCATGCGTAATTGACAAAATTATCGGCCTTGGGAAGATCAGGTGCATTGAATGCTTATAATCAGGTTTACAATTTAGGTTTCGATCGTATATCCGAGCACCTCCTCGCTCATCTATTACTCTTGTCCATGAGTTATTATTGGAAAACGACCACATGAAGAAGAGGATAATGTATAATCGATTATTCTTCACTGCTTTTAATTAAAAGTGCTCTTAAATCACTGAATGTCCCGATCTACCGATATTCATAGGGTTGTGAATGTTGGTGAAAAGGTGAAAATGGTGAAAGTTAAGTATTGAATGAATAGCAGCACTTTTCTTTTACATATACTCGTTATTGAGTCTTCAATATCAAAATGCTTTTTTGCAAATTTACCAGGAGCAAATAAATCATCTTCTTTTAGTAATAGCTGTTGATCTGGTAAAGGGAGACTTTGATATCATTATTTTTAAATCAATGAAATAATGTTAGTTTTGGTCCTTCTACGCACAAAAATTTATAGATTTCATCAAAATGCAATGCGCAGATCTGGCGATCTCGATGGTGATGGTTTTCAGAATCGCATTTTTACCTGTTATCTACGTGGCCATGATGATGCAGAAAAGGCCTGAATTAGTCGAATTTTGGTGTCATGTGCTACTATAGTGAATTTTTATTGAAGGCGTGAGCCCATTGATATATACCAGAAGGCAGGGGTGCTTATTGTTAAGATTTCTCCAAAATCGGAGGACATGTAAATTACATACATAAATTGACTATTACAGAATATCTTCAATATTGGTCTATTTTCATAGTTGACAGCCTTATATGGGAGGGTGTTCATGGTGAGGATGAGAAAAAAATAATACGGCACTCCCTTTACTAACGGCTTGTATAAAATCGAATAGCTAAAATTATTTACACGGCAAACGTTTCGAAACGCAGTCGCTGCCTCAGTGCACTAAAAAGAAGGTATATTTTCTCTTCGTTAGATGCAACTTGAAGACACGAAGCCCGAAATGCATCTATGAGAGATACTAATTGAGTATATCAGAAGCTTAATTTTACTTGAAGTCCACTTTGGCCAATGACAGAGACCGCGAAATACAGTTGTCGTCATTTGAGACCGTGGTCTCATTCGATATCACCTGAACTGTTTTCGCAGTAAGTCTCCGCACAATCCTTAGAGTTGGTTTCATTGACACAGAAAGGGAATGATGATGGAACACTTACCGTCGGCAGTTACCATGTTTTCTCAGAAGCTTCAATTGCTCGCCTGATGTGATTATGTAATGCAGACGCGCAAAAGGCAATCTCATCCGATGCCTGGGATCAGGGATGTTTACTCGGTGACTTCCAATTCAGCTGGTTCCAACTGAGATGGATCTCATTCAGCTGGTTCCCAATCAGCTGGTTGTCTGTTCAGAGTCTCATTCAGCTGGGAATTTTTGGCTCTCTTCCCTACTGTGACACCCCGTAGATTCTCGCAGTCTGAGTTAAGAATGAGATAAACAAATATGTCATGATTAATTTATATCTTAGTTTTTGTATTAAAACTTACACAATTATGAAAACAGAAGACTCAATTATCAAAACTCATATCTATATTTATGATACAATAAACCATCTGAACAGTGAGCTAAGATATAACTTTACTTTGTGAAAGAGATACAACACAACACTTGCTGCAGTAGTCCCAAGCGTCAATATCACCTTCCTGTAGATTTTGCTTCAATCGCTGCAATCTTGGAGTAGCTTTGGCATACTTTCGCCGCTGCTTGGGGGGTGATGCTCCAGCTTTCAGCAAGCGAATAGTCGTCTCCTCGGCATCCTGTACTTCTCTCAGACATTCCATGAACTTGAAGATATTCGGGTGGCGATTAAAGATCTGAAAAGAAATAGAGGAAATACAATTAACTCGTGTTTTGTAATTTTTAGTAAAGATCATAGAGTAGAAATATAAAGTAAGGGTACAGTGTCAACTTCAAAAAAATGTAGCAAGCACTTTATATTTTTACATCAAAATAATCAGTTTTTTACGGAGAATACAATTCTGAAGTCCAAAAAAATATTTGATGCAATTTTTATCATCAGTTAGTTTTATCAACAGATTTCATGTCATGTATTATACTTATATTTAATTACTACATGTTACTATCATATTATTTTATCATTTTCTATTACATTATTTTCTATTGTCAATAATTAAGAAAACTATTAGAAAACAATATCATCAATAATAGAATTTAAAATCCATGATAGGCCTAAGTACTAATATACCATAATACCGCTACATGATATGTGGCATTCAACCGAGATAGGTGAAGAAGCTTACCTTGCGAAATTTTGGATTTCTGCTCTCCAATGCATTATTGGTCCTGATTCCACTACTGTTGTCGTAATGACACCAAATCTCTCTTGAAAAGATGGCATCCAAATCATCCACATATGTCTTAGTGACATAGTCCACAAATTCTTGACATTCCTCAGGACACTCACCAATCACCCGTACCCATACTTCATCAATCTTGTCCTTTGGAAGAAAAGGCAAACCGAGGGCTTTTCTCACTATGCGTCCAACTTCTTCATTTTCTCGATATGGAATTGTCAATCCAAGTCGCTGGACTCTACGCCAAATCGATTGGGTGTAGTGAAAATGACATCCACGAATTGAAGTGCTTGGAAATGAATGTTGTACCGCGTTTATCGCCGCTTTCTCGAAATCCAATGGAACGGTATCGGGTTCAATTTTCAAGTTGAATTGAGCTGCTTTCAATTTCAATAAATCTAATAAGCGCTTGTATGTATGTTCTGTCTTGTTCGGTAAAAGTGCATAGCATACTGGAACCAACGTATTGCAAAATGATGCATATATCATGTACAGCTGATGGAATAGCCGTGCAGCAACATGGAACGTGCCATCCATGTAAAGACACTTGGAGGATGCCAAAATACGGAGACATGGGATTGTGAAGAAGGCGAGAATTCGATCATCGCTCCCATCGTCTATCTGAAGAAAGTCCTGTCCAGATTGTGTTTTTGTCCATTCACCTTCGATCATAAGCTCAGAAAGAGTCTGAGGCTGATTCGGTAAGCGTGTACTACGTGCCCGATACATTGAGGACTTGAGAGACTTGAATGCAGGTTGAAGTACGTCCTCTTCGTCATCGGACTTTGAAGAAAACGCCGTAGAATATAGTCGCTTCATCGACGTTGTCGGTTGTTGGAGGGCATTATTGACAGCTTCTTTCTTCTTCCGCATCACGCTTACGGCAGCATTTTCTGGTAAATGTTCGTGACTGGATGCTTTGGAGGTAATGATGAAAGAATCCTCCTTAACAATTCCTCGAACGTTGCAGTTTTGGAGACGACAGGCGTACGATATGGTTCCATTCTTATTAAGTCTTTCTTTTTTTAAACAAGTAATTTTGGTAAAAAATGAGATTCGCACCCTTTCTGCTTTCGATATATTCGTAATTCATGTTGCCGATTAGAGTGAGGCTTCTATGACTGAGCAGTTAATATATAAGAATTTCATGTAATTTTATGACATCAATTTAATTTAAATCTCTCAATATGTTGGCAATTTCGTATCGTCTTTCCACAACAAATCTTTCACATGTTAATATTATAATATTCTGACAAACTGTTTTCTTATGTTGAGAATTTAGAGGTATCAATTTTCAACTTATCAAATTATCGTGATGATATAATTGACAGTTATTTTGACAGTATGTGATTGAACCAATTTCATGCTGTTTCTTGAAAATTCCCAGCTCGTTGAGACTGCATGACCAGCCGGTTGGGAACTCGAATCGTTAGCTTAGTCATCGTTAGCCATCGTTAGCTGAATGGGATGCAGCCGTTTACTCCGATATGCCACGCTGCATCTTTCGGAGCGAGCGACAGAATGCATTACAAATGCAAGCTGTCAAGGTCAGTTAAATCACGAACACAATTCACGGACATACTGAACAAGAAATAAGAAAAGGAATAAGAAATACATAGAAATGGAAAGATTGATGCCAAGTGATACATCATAATGCTGTTTAGTTAGTGAGTAGCAAGATGCTAAAGCGAAAATAAAAGCAGAAGAGAAAAGTATTCTATGATACAAGTGTTATGTGATTTACATATGCAAGTGTTATATGATATAAGTATTAACCGACAGGAGTAGAAAAATGCTTATTGTACACATATCGTGGGTTTATATGATAATGCATATATAATGTGCGCATGTTGTTTATATTAGAATTTCCCTTTCAAAAAGATGCAAAACGTGTAACTGTATCTGATAGAAAATAGTGCTTTTGGTATTTTGACTCTAAACAGTCGTCACGATCTGGTATCATACTTATGTATATATATAAATACATATTAATTATATAAACTTGCAATGTTGTCTTTAATAACGCATAAGATCGGCGTTTTTTAAATTTCATTAACATACTTGTACATTGGAGTAACTTTTGGGGAGTGATTGACAATATTTTTTGTTCTTTTACATTATGAACCTCCGGCTGAATCTGCATTTTGCGTCATTTTGTAGATAAATTTTGCTTGCAGTATTTTTTAAAGACAACATATTTTAAGTCAAATAGATTTGAATTACATGGAAGCTCACTATCAATATTATTCCAGTTTGCTATGCCTGCAGAGCTTCATTTGTGTGTGCAGCTATGAGTCAATGCCACTTTCATCTGAAATGCTGTTCATCAATTAAATTGGCTATTCAAAAAGGACTTAAAAAGTGATAAAAAATAGAAAGCGGTCTTGATAGGAATGAAGCAATAAAAAGTGATGAATGCTTTCCTTGCTTTTTATTACTTTGCATCGTCTATTGATCAACCATGTATAATAATTGACGTGCATAATTTGCTAGGCGTGTACAGCAGGCGTGCATATACATGTATACATGTAATTTAACAATTATACGCACAATGTATATATCACATGATGATTGTTCAGTCTTCTAGGCTAAAAGGTAAGCATAAACTTTCGAAAACGTCAGTTTCACGTAAATTGTGATTAAGTGCGGTCTGAAAATCCTAAAAAAAGTCGAATTTTCTTTACAAATATTTTCAGAAATGATGCGCACCACACTGCTGATAACAAGCTATTCATACGTTTTCTGACAAGCCAGTGGACTGGGTAGGAGTTGGGTCTGGACTAACGATGTGCGTGAGATCATAGAATGGCCGTCGATCCGATCCGATTGTATACGGGGAAAATCCGAGTCCGATCCAAATGACTTGATAGTAAATCCGATCCAATCCGATCCGCTGCGATCCGAAATAATCAGTTTTTTTTCATTTCTTTGCATATCTTTGAATTGAAAGTATTGAATCTCAGCGCATGGCTTCGGGTTGTGTAGCCCTGTGCACATTTTGAATACAGGCAAGCTGTTGGACATATGCATCATACATGTATGTGTTCGCAGCCTATCATTGCTAACGCTCAAAATGTTGGTCTGGTCTTCAATGTAGGGCTGGACATAATGCTAATATTTTCGTGGTGAATTATCTTAATAATCACTCAGATTGGTTCCTTTTATGTATACAGGCTCGAATGATAGGACACGGGGTTCAACATTTTTGCATGACCTGGTTAGCCTAATGGTTTTATGATTTATGAAATGTCTTTATTTGAGGGATATATTGCGCCGCAATATAACAGCCTACGTAGGCTACTTGCAAAATGCAGTTGTATAGTTTTTACCACCCATGTATCCACTTAAGCCAATCAACTATCAAAATAAGGCAGTCGATTGTGAAAAATAGTTCACCCATGTATCAGAATAGAGCACCGAAGTGTCATACTACACCACCCAAGTGCAAATAAGTTCAGTCAAGTATCAAATAAATGCAATATACCGGTATGCTTTTTAGTGTTTATTCCTACTGATATCTATGTCCATCGGTTTATGATGATATTCAAAGCATGTTTAATTAATGAATTACCATGAAAAAGGTGAAATATTATTAGGAAAAATTACTGAATCATTCAGATTTTCAGAGTTATTCGCCGAATATTCATCCATCAAGCTATGTTATTTAACTCATCAATTAACATCTATAGTCCTTTCTTGTATTTGACAATTGACTGCACTTGTTTGACAAGTGACTGGACTATGTGGATACATGGGTGGTAAAACTATATATAACAAATAGAATAATATCAGATAACGGTATCATAAATGTCTGTAATTAAATAACCATACTTTCTTTTGAATAGGAACAAAATATGAAATGTCCTATGTGGCCTACATCGAGATATCACTGTGCTAAGAATGAGACAATCTGATTTAATAATAGATATTATTTCTTAGATTATAGTTAAATTATTAGATAGCTTTGTTGGTAGAGCGTTGGCCAAGAATGCCAGTGGTCGGTGGTTCAAATCCACCAAGACGCACAGTTTTGTTCCGTCTGTGACATCTGCATAGTGTCACATTCCTGTCTGACAACCCAGTCAGCTTGCGCGGATCTTATGATGTACCAAATAGAAAGGAAATGGATGACTTCGAATTCCGATTTCCGGCCCCGAAGAACGGTGTTCGAGATGTGGAATAAGTGCAACATGTTATGTTTTTAATGTAATTAAAAGTAATCTGCTGAGTTGCATGGAAGACTCAAAGCATGGATAGATTTCCATGATTAATTCGGATTTTTCTTGACCAATCTTGTCCTATCCGATCCGCAATTTATTTTCGCAATCCGAATCCAATCCGAGTCCGAAATGATTAATCTGATCCGACTTCGGATCAGATCGGATTCACACACTTTTATTCTGGACTCTAAACTTCCCGATGGAAAGGGCCGGGACAAGCAAATTTACTAGTCTGCGTTTGATACAGTGCAGCTGATGTCATAATACTTGTACCAACGCAATGTTTTGTCCGTTTCTGTCCAATTTCTGTAGTCAATAGATAGACAGAGGGACTGCAAAATCATTTATACTCAATCTGAATTGACATTGGCTTTCCCTGCGAACAAAATTTTCAAGTACCTGCCTACTGTAGGCCTAATGGCTGAAATGCATGATAGTCTAGACCATATGTTTGCAGTCATGATTTGAAAGTCTTCTATTCCCCTTGAAAACAAAGTTATTTTATGAATGCATAAAAAATGCATGATAAGAAAATTTCATGCTAAAACTGCATCATTTATATATCTTATATAGGTCACAATTATTAATGCATGAACGTACAACGGCCATCCAAAACATATTCAATGTAAAAGACACTAATAAAGCCTGGTAAGATTTCATCGATAAAACATTTTTGAGAAGTCATTTTTGCAAGAAAAAGGAAACGAAAATTTCCCGGACGTTTCTCTCATCATGCTATTGAACATTCTTAAGAGTATGAAGATGAAAATTAACGACTGAATTACAAACATGAATTGATTTCAAAATTTGAAAATCATGTCTTGGAAACTATGCTAAAGGAAAATAAATAAACCGCAATTTCACAGAATCCTTCTGTCCATTCAATAGAAAGAAAATAAAGATGTCCTCAGACTTGAACAATTTAAGCACAACAATTCCTTTTGCAGCCGTAGACTGGCCATCTGGCACTCTGCAATCCTAATGATAATCAGCCGCAAGGCAAAGACAGGATAAATAAACGAACCCTTGTAGGGGAAACGCAGCGTCTACGGCTGCCAAGGAATTGTTGTGGCTAAATTGTTCAAGTCCGAGGACATCCTTTATTTCTTTCTATTTAATACCCAGATGAACTGGCACTCTGCAATCTTTATGACTGTCCATTCAGATTAGGATGATCTTAAGAATGAATAGCATTTCATACATATTGCTTCGTTGCAGACACTTGCTCAAGATTGCCGATGTTCTTCAACTCTTTGGGACAGACGTCGTGACTTGAATCGCACAAGCCACATTTATATTGGTAGATTTCTACGTTGCGACTGTTCACCAGGAGGGGTTACTCTAGCGGGTTTGCAACCATCGATGAGCTCTTGAGACTGATGAATATCGGTTCGATGAGCACGTTGATGCTGTGAAGTTGTTGTCGCACAAAAATACGTACGGTAAAATTAGCATTGTATCTGACTGGCTTTTCTTTTTGTCTTACTTTCATCGGTTGCGTGCACTTTGTCTAATGCGCATTTGATTGACATTTCTATCAGTCTGATGGAACATTGCAATTTCATGAATATGTCATTGATTAGTCCTTGTCAAAGTCAGACCAACTTGATGTCAAGCGATGAGCGCATGTTATCATGGTTTTCAGAATCGCATTTTTACCTGTTATCTACATGGCTATGATGATGCAGAAAAAGCCTGAATTAGTCGAATTTTGGTAAACATCCGCCGTAAAGTGGTCACAAATTTTGATTTAGAAATCAATGGCATTCACATCGCAACATGTACAATATGTCGCAATATGTGCGATGATTGGTAATTAGCTTAATTACATTTTCTTTTCCTTAGTCTATGTAGCACAATATACTAGATGTCAGATGCTTTGTTTTTGCCTACAAGTTAACTCATGGACTCCATGGCTAGCTATACAAATGTAAGATTCGTTTGTTAGCCTTTAGTCTAGCTACAATCTATGATTTTCATGCAATCAATTCATGTATTTAATTGATCAATCATTAATCTTCATACCTTTGACGATATTCAATAAGATGTCAAATTCAATATCTAAGTTAACTCTTTAGGTATACTGAAAATTATATCAAAGCACATATTTGGTGAAATCAAATTCAGCATTCTCAGGTGGCTCTGGTCATGAACAATATAATATGGCTTGAACGCGCAATGTGTCACTCAATATCAAATCTACCATGCAGAAGGCACTTCTTATAAAACCTGTTTATAAAAATCATTATGTTGAAAAGATCTAGATGATTATTATGAAATCTAATCTTAATATGAAATTTATATGATGATTAATGAAACTTCTAATCTAATGCATGTGATTGAACTAGTAATTCTCTGAATGTAGTACTACATGTAGTGCTACAACTAGTAATGCATGCATTCGAATCTAATTTTTCTATGCTCCAATAGATCAATTCGTAATTACAAAAACCATGCAACTGTAACTTATTATCGTCAGCGCAGAAGTAATAATTCGATTAACTGTTCATCTTCAGCACTTGAAGACAAAATATCACAAGAATTTCCACTGGGATAAATCCTTCAAGGAAAAGCATTCCCAGGACTTGACGATTTTGTATTGGTTCATCGAAATCAGTAATTACTTTCACATAGTGACCGCTGGCTATTTTCCATCTTGGAGCATGAGAATGCGATCGTGTTCAGCGTGTAGAATGTTGATAAATCATTCATATAGATGTCAGAAAAACGAATTCATCGTGCTACCTTTCTGATTGCACTGTTCGCTGCTCACTTGAACGCTTAACAAAAATTCAACTTTCTCATTCGGTATTTTGACTTATTAGATATTCTTTCTCAATTGTATTTCAGCATCGCACGTGTATTGCTTGATCCTAATGATATCAAGAAATATGCCATAAAATGAAACGTGAGCGTCTCTTAAGCTACGGACTTCTTCATGGATGCAATTAACTTTGCGGTCCGCACGATCGACATTGCGATGCAGAACAGAATTAATGAGACAAGATGATCAGTTTTTTTTTAACTTTATGGAATAATATTATTTTTATTCTTTTGGTCCTTCTACGCACAAAAATTAATAAATTGTATCAAAATATATATCGCCGATCTGGCCTCATCAATTGAGATCTTTTTAGTGCACTGAGGCAGCGACTGCGTTTCGAAACGTTTGCCGTGTAAATATTCGATTTTATAAAAGCCGTTAGTAAAGGGAGTGCCGTATTATTTTTTTTCTCATCCTCACCATGAACACCCTCCCATATAAGGCTGTCAACTATGAAAATAGACCAATATTGAAGATATTCTGTAATAGTCAATTTATGTATGTAATTTACATGTCCTCCGATTTTGGAGAAATCTTAACAATAAGCACCCCTGCCTTCTGGTATATATCAATGGGCTCACGCCTTCAATAAAAATTCACTATAGTAGCACATGACAACATTCAATAGAATCGCTGCGGAAATTAAAGTTTGCTCTTCGAATGACAACCGTGGACTCAAGTGGGTTGAGACAAATTCCTTTTGAAATCCTTTTGAAATTTACAAAAACAACATCAACAAATCATGTCTAATTGCACTGAGCCTCAAGAAGTAAGTAAAGCATATGTAATAAGTTTAAGAACGAAAATTGAATCTGGTATGTCCAGCTTACAAGGCAGATATTCGTTTTAGCACCATTTAAACTAGAGGTATAATTATTATCTCATTACTCTAATTGATCCACATCATCTGTTAGACAGCAACATCCCATATAAAAACCAATAAATAAACAAAAAAAGTTAAAATAAGATCAATTAGGCGCATTCTATAGATCCAGGGTTAGTAGTGATTTTCAGTTAAGATGTAAAGTTGCTGATTCATCTTGCAATTGCATTGCTATTGAATTGCATATGGCAAAGGCACTTGACACATTAAAAATTAATGAAGCACATTAATACATTAATCCCTTTCGCTGGCCTTCAATAGTCGGGCTTCGAGTGTCACCAATAATTGTTCAGAAAATAGTGATTTCAACAAACGGTGATAAAGAAAAATAGATTGATCTTAAAGTCATTGAAGTTTCAGCAAAGCCAATCAAGGCGCAACTATAGGTGGTACATATAGTGACACCCACACGATTTAGTGCGAAAGTTGCTGACCTTTTCTTCCTAAATTCGTGTACGAGCTTCTTGTTATTTTTAATTTGTAGATTGACACCCAATATCAGTAAAACGACTACTCTGAAGCTATAACTCCAGTCGTCTATCAAGTTACGGAGAGTCAAACATCGCAAAATCTCATTTTTATGTCCATCACCTTCCGAGTTTGGTACACTTAATAACTTAATAATCTAACATTCATTAAATCACTCAAAATGGAATTTGACATTCTTATGATTATGATTGCACTTTTAAGACGGATATCTTCCAAAGTAGGCAGAAATTTGATATTCCTCGCATCCGCTGGCTTGCCCGAATTGCTGCTAAAGATAATGAAGACGTCATGACAAGTGCTGTTATTGCTGCAAATAAACAAACAGAGTGTCCTGATCACAAAATGATATCCCATGATGATTAGATGTACATGTAGGATCATCCCAAAGTATATAGACGAAGATTTGTAAAGCAAAACGATTTTCAATTTACCTGTACTTGGCCCTTCCCAATCATAAAGATGCAAAACATCTGACCAAAGCCTATTCACTGCCATCTGTAGTTCGATTACAATACAATTGGAAGGTGAGTCAAGGGAGTTTTGTGATTTTGAAACGCACTTATGATTTTGCATCTTCGAATGGAATGCTTACTTATCTTTGAAATTCCCAGCTAATTTATCAGTAAATATTGATTGACAACTGTTATGCATATCCATGGAATTCTAGATAATTATCTAGAATTCCATGGCATATCAAATGCCCTGTGTGCTGCTGGAAATGAAATGGTGGAATCTTCTGCTATCATTGTTACCGAATTCGTAGCAGAATTCCGATGAGAAAACATTTCCCAAAATGGCTGGAACTTGACAAGCGTCGACGTCCACGGTCCAAAGAAGAACCGATCAGTGCCATCTGTCGTCATGTGTTGAACTGCGATCGTTTCAGCGGCAGTGTGTTTTCCTCCTATTTTTCAATTTCGAGTGTCCCTAGATCTCCAGTCACATTGCCTAATTTTCAGTCTCTGTTTATTTTACATCTCTGTCCTTCTCTGTGTATCCAGAAAGAACTGAAGTATTCTTTTAGACTTCCTTGGATTTTTATTTGTACTTTTCTCTTCTTTTTATTTTTCCATGTCAACAATTTGCTGTCCTCTGGTAATTCTCTCAACTAAGACAGCTGGCTACCCAGCTTCCAAAACCGAACTTTGTCCAACAAAAAGTAAAAGACATAGAAACTCGTACCACTGCGACTTTGTCTGCTGATATGATGAAGGCAGACATTGAAAAGTGCAAAAATAATTTAAAATTCACCGAATATACTAACAGCGATATAAGGAATTGCAACAAAACTAGAAAATAAACACAAATTAAATGATAGCAAAAATAATAGAAAATTAACAAGCAGAAAATGTACATTAAAGTTGCCTTTTGTCACCGACAGTTTGATAAGCAAAATTAATTATAACATTCGTAAATATGAATTGGGTATCAGCTTTGTAACTACTGGAAATAAAAAAATACTGCGCCAGGCTTTGAAAAGACATGGTCCGTGTAAAAAACATAGAAGCAGTGAAATCTGTGCCAAAATTCCTGATAAGTATAATTGTGGCAAATGATGTGTTGTTTATGAATTTGAATGTAAATTCTGTCATTCTAAATGAATAGGAAAAACTGCTCGGTCTTTCCGTCTACGTTATAGCAAACACAAAAATAGCATTATTAAATGCGATTGTCATAGCGCCTTGAACGATCATATTAAACTCTGCAACCCGTGTAATACTATAGATAGTTCCAGTATAAAATTCTTGAAGTGTACGAATGATCCGATTGAGACAAGCTTGCTGGAATCTCGTTTGATCGATTTTCGTAAGCCAGAGATGAACAAGCGTCACGACTGTGTTGTAACACCTACTGTAAGAATCATTTAGAAAGGCAGTGACCAATCGTCTGGACGCTTGCCGATTTTTGCCTTGTATTTTCTAGTTACTTAAAATTTTGATCCGTCAATACATATATTTCGGGAGAGATTTGTGTGTCTCTTTCTCAATGAATTTGCTCTCCGTTTTACTATTTTCTGTATAGACTATGTTTTCTATTTCTTCGAAGGTTGTCCTTCTGGTCTCTGTACACTGACTAGAATTCCGTATGATTGACATTTGTTGTTGATCTCCATATATTTTTCATATTCAATTGAGTTGTCCATCGCTGTGCATGCTTACAGCAATACGCAGTTAAAATCTCCGACAGGAAATCGCAAAATTCTCTTTCCTTTCATGTCTTCATACTAAATATTTTCCTTCCTGGGATTGTTCGATTGTTGGATATAATTATTCGAGTGAGAGAAAGGATGTGAGGAACGCATAAACAATTGTGATGATTTTGCCGCGCATGAAAACGCCACAAACTTCGAAGTAAAGTACAGGCAGAAATTAGTTACAAAGTCACACACGTTTTTCGTCGCTGAGAGCAACCCAACTCACCGCGATCGCCGATTGTCATAAATGGAAACTGCGGTAGAGAGGAGAAAACCTCTTCATATTCAGATAATTCCCTCAACAATTAGTACTTTATCATGTTTTTATCGAATTGCATGACAACCGAGAAAAAAGTGGTTCAAGCGATAATGAATACGGGTGAAGATGTACTGTTAATGTATTCAGTGTTTTCCCTGTATTTTGGATTTATTTTCTGCCTATTAAAATTGAATGAGAAATATCGTATAGCCTTAGCATTGACTGTCATGATATATTGTTGTTTTGTCAATTACATGTATGTCTACAGTTGATGACGTCGTACTTCTTAGCTGCCTCAATGCTCTCTATCTCTCCGATCGTACATAGCAGACAGAGATGATTTCAACTGTCTGAATGTTCGAAAGTCCCCTTTCAGCCTCTCCACTTTCAAACTTTCACATTGGAGTTCCGCAAGGTTTTGACATGGGACCTCTGTTATTCATTAATAACATAACAGAAAAGCAATTGTACTCCTAACTTCTTGTCTTCAAATTCCGATGCCATCATAGTGATTATTTTGTCTATCCCAATACCTGACTCGTAGAAGCAGCTTATAAGTCTACCACTCTCAAGACGATTCCTATTCGCCGAAGGTCAACTGGCACCCATGAACCTCCATCTAAAGCGCCACATCTGAGGAGCAGCGTCCCATCTAACTCTGAGTGGCCAAACTTCACTTTTTCTGTGTCCTTTGAAGTCCTCCCTGAGTGAACCCTGATTACTGAATGCGCTATGATAAGTATGTATTATCTTGGACAGTGGCTAGTATTTCACCATTTAAATTTGTTGATATATGAGAATGGTGAGCTGACAAGAAAAGTCCAGAGTGAAAATATTGTTTGCGAATTTCTTGCTTCCTTAAATCACTTTTTAACTTTTTGCTTTAAGTTATAGGCCTAATATAATAGCCAATACATGGTACGGCCTTGTGGACTGACTTGAGTACAAGCTTTTCTGAAGCATCACACTAGCACATACATTAGCACATATAGGACAGGAGCTACTGCCACTTTTTCCTAAATTCGAACACAAAGGGCTTAATAGCATGGATTTGTAGATCTTGAAACGCTGAATACAAAAATTAAATTCTTGAGTGTCACAGCCAGTCGCTTTCGGTTATCAAGGTTTAAGGATTCACATTGGAATCCAATGGCAAAATTTAAGAAATATCTATGGATTGTGAGACACAAATGCAATTTTCGTACATTTTCTTCTGCAGAAAAGAAACTATTTATCAGAATGCCATGAAATTTGAAACACAATTGAGTTCAGAACATCAACTTCGATATAAAAGTTGAAGTGAGTCACATGATTCAGTATTTGATGTCTGAGAGCCTCTACAAAATGAGTAAATTTCGTGTTTTGACTTAATTTTGGCGATTAGAAAGTGTCAGTAGCTCTCGGACTAATATTATATTCTAGCACTACGTAAGTGGAAGTTTGTTTATCGATAGCCCGAAAAACGAAAAGCCTCTTTAACACTCAAAACATTGTGGAGTATATTTTACCTTGAATTATATTCTTTGATGCAACCTACAAAAGTGAAAAATCCTCATGTGACTTTTACTCCAATATCTTTAGGTTTATAACTATTTATTACACTTTGCTTTGTTATTTGTTGTCTTTGTATTAATCGACCAAACTGAAAATGGGACAATGCTTCCGGTTGGGCATATTTCACCCATACAAAGTAGCATCCAAATATGCATAAATTCAATTCAAAAAAATATTAGAATGATAAATCTTCTCAATTTCCTCAAAATAGGACATGGATTTTGATGAAACTTTTTTGCAATTTGAAATGCCTCTCGTGTTTACCTGTCACTTGATCGTGGTAAGAGCTACATCTCTTGTATGTTCTCTCACGCAACAGATATTTCTGGACGATGAAGGAATCGGTGTTGAAGGAATCGAGGCTGATGCTGGGGTGACATTCAACAATAGACTTTGCAAGATGGAAGATGAAATGTGTCTTCTAAACGAATCGTAGTGGCATTTGAAAGCGGTCACCAGCCATACCTACACACCGCATTTCGTCTGCATATGTTGAGGACCATTTCTGCATTTGAATTCTTCCCTCCACGTTGGTGCACTCGACAATTATACGAACTATCTCATCTGTGAGAAAGAAGCGGAATGTATCAGCAGGACTTTTACCACCAAGTTGAAGAGTTGGACATTGTAGGACCTTCAGCATCTCCAAGCACATTGTGAGATGCGAATCTTCCTCTAGAACTGACACTGATTGTCTTGTCACTGTGGGTTCAATTGTCTTCTGACCGTCGATTTGTGAAATTTGTGGAATGAGTTTTGACTCTTCTGAAAATGTTGTTTTTGAGCTCTAAAAAGAATTCGCAAATGACTCGCTGAACAAAGTCACTGCCAGCCTGGTAGACTACGTACGTACTGTGAGGTTCGACGAAATGGCTGAAAACGTGGCAGTTGCTTTTCCTAAGTGTTCTGCCATTCATATGACATTTGCTCATAAGCTTCTGATCACGTTTCAGACTATTTAATAATAGATAAATTCAAATTATTGCAATCCTTATCAAAAATAGATCAGATGTCCACAATGGCACTGTTCCAATGTTTGAACTATAGCACTAACTCGTAGAATAGAGGAAAATAAATTATCAATATAATTTTCTTTCATATCGCAATATTGTTATGAATGCATTTACATGCTTCATCACGCAAAATAGCTCATGAGCATAGTGATGCCAGAAAATGCATATTTGCGGATATGTAAATTTACTTCAATAAGATATTTCGCAGGCTTATGTTAATAGCATGTAATCATGCATATTGCATGTGGACAAAAGATAATCAAATTAATCAATTTTTATAGATTTCGCATTGACAAAAAATATTTGGATTAATTGACTGCTAGTGAAATATGAGACCAACCGAATAAGCAACCAAGTCTCTGCCATGAGTCACACAAGCAGACTAAAATCTCAGATATTTTCCGAAAATAATGAATTTTTGTTCATAATTTAGCGAACAGTTCCTCTCTTTTTTAAGCAGATCCTCATTCGTTTCTTAGGTCAACTGCGCCTCCAACATGCTGTAAGACTCGAATTCAATGCATGGGATATGATCTCGTTAATCGACGAGACAGCATAAATCCCGCGCCTTGTCGATGATCACACTTCCACTAATTGGAATTCAAATGATTTCCTAAAATGACAATTGCTCAAAAATTCCATGAAATCTTTATTAGAAGGACTGAAAATGCAATCGATTTATATTTTTCTGTTTTTCCACAGGATGCGAACGTGTGAAGAGTGAAAAATCAGTCAGAGAGGAAATAGTGACAGATCCATTCACGAGCGACTTGATATTAATGGAGCTCAGGAGTTCAAATTTTCATTGACAATGGGAAATTTCAAACTTCCACTAGAAATGGTTAAAACATGAAATTGACCTCTACAGTTTAAGGATACAAATGTGGAGTGATTTCAGTGGAGCGAAAAGATCTCACTAGTGATAGGACCGCTCTCTGAAAAGTCGCAAACCCTTAGCAATCAAAACATCTGTCACAATTTATTCGTGATGGCGCCTACAGTCTACTTATGTACGTTAGTGAATAATGGAGAGGCGAATAGAGAACTTAAAGATGACTGTCATTCTAATATGACGCCAGAATCAAAGATGAGGTCACAAATTCAATGAGTCACTCGGGAATGGAACGAGGCTGTGAAGTTGATCGGTTGATCAATGCCAAATTCCATCTCATTGTCAAAGTATCGGTTTCAGAAACTCTTTTTGCTTTTTCGGAACTCATTTTCCCGAGACTGCTGTAGTTGAATCACAATTTTGTTTCAGTTAATTAAGTCAATGACAATTCAAGTTCGTCTTGTTAAAAACCATAATTATCCTACCCCTTCGAAAATCAATGGTTGGTCTTACTAACCCTTTATTCCGGACTAAAAAGTTAGAAAATTATTTTCTTCAATTTTTATTCCGAAAGAGAGATCTCCTAGGCTACCTAGTTATTTCGTAGCTCCAAGTAAATATCTGCAAAAGATTGTTATTCAATCCCGTGTTTTGATTGTCTGTAATTTTAGTATAATCAATTTCATTCCACATTTCAGCAAGTTAATCTTGTAACGTCCTTTAAATTTTCAATAATCAAAAGTATTGATCTGATCCTTTATGACATACCGGAAGATCCATTGTGAGAAAGGCTTCATATACGTGCTTATAGGCGAAGACGTGTAAATGCAAAATATGATGGAAAGGATTATTATGTTTGAATAATTTGAACATTGAAATCCTCACCAGCTGCAGCGCTTCTTGTCATTCTGCAGGGACTCTCAGCTTGGAATGACTGCAGCTAGCTTTTGGCATCAAGACATCAGTCTGAACAATAACTTATATATATAAGTTAGCAATAGCCCATATATATCTGTGAAGTTTGAGTTTCGAGCCTTAATTGTTGAAGATTGGAAACATTTTTCTATTCTAAATGAAAGTTCTAATAGAAAAGCTTTCCACATGCTTTTCAAAGGAGGTTATAGATTAAATCTTCTAACGGGTCAAATCTAACCATTTTTCTGAGGTATGATGCTCACAGCTAAAAGTCACGGAGGTTTACATAGGTCAGGAATTTTATTTTTAAGAGATCCACAGCAAAGATGCGACAAGGGAGATGAATCTTTCCTACTGGTATACACAATTATAGTTAATTTGAAACATTCATAGAAAACACTGACTTGTTTCTAATAGGCATTACAATGAGTTCATCAACTTTATTGGACCAGACTTTTTCCATTAGCTGGTAGCTGTATTAACCAAGTTGTGTTATAGCACACTACAATTCAAACTCCAAAAAGAAAAAGATCTTGAGATATTGCGAAAATTCGAGTGGAGTCTGGATAGTCAAGTCAGAAAGACACTTGCTAAATGAATTTGCCCTCTATTTTGATGTATCGTTTTCCTAATCTATAAAGTTTACCGATGAACTGTATAATTCGCTTCCTGAACTTCTTAAATGAAAATGAGAATGGACAAATGATTATTTGGACATTGTCCACTTCCTATTTAAAGTCATTTCGAGAGTGACTCACACGGGCGGGTCCACTGACCCATCCATCGCCGTTCGAACGGTGGCAATGCATCTTCATTAACTCGTCCTTATTGACCGATCTTTATCAGTGCGATGGCCAATGGTTCTTTGTCTGGGACATTTTCCATCGGAAACACGATGATATGACGGATTGCCTTCAGCAGAAATACATCGCAAGGCTTTGTCTGACGTCAGAATGGGCGGCTGAAATGGCATCTTATTAATTAAAGTTTCCTATCAGCGTTAGAACACAACTTATGAAATACAATGGTTTTCGCTGAGGATTGAGCGAGGAGCCGGGAGCCAAGTGACATTGGTATGACAGTAGGAACGCATTGAGACAGAGATGAATTGCCTCATACGTTCAGCAGCGGATCCGTGTCAGTGATGCAAGGTCATATGAAGGATAAATGATAGAATTGATGAAAGGAGAATTCTGATGAAGGAGTATGCATTAATCATCGAAATGGAACTTGATAAGAAATATTTGTTTGCTTGATGTAGATCAGAGATCACGCAGACAGCCTCATATCATGCAAGTTTAGAGATTATTCAACAAGTACATATGCTATTCTATTAATAACTTCTGTTAATATTTGCGTCGTAATTTAAGTGATTGCCATCATCGAATAATTGCAATTGATTGACTGACTTAATACTCCAAAAATGTTCCATTTATATATTTGGAAATATGGAACACTGCAAGAATAATTACAGCAGAAGGAATATTAACGAACGGAATATTACCACTAATTATGGTCACATCCAGTGGCAGATCCAGATGGGGCAATGTCGAGATGCATCCTTCACACCAGATAGCCTAATTGTATTTCAGTTTTCTCCATTCAAATAAACCTGTAATTATGGGATAATCTGGGACTGAGAGTGTTTATAATATCTATAGGTTATTTATGTTGTGATCCGTAATAATTCATTTTTCCTGAAGTAAGGAATTCATGAGGATTTTCGTGTAAGTGATTACTTACTTACTTACATCAAGTAAATATGCTCAAGCTGCCTAAAACGAGTATACTCGTGATGTTTTGTATTAGAAAATTAACTAAAAATGTGAACGAAATATATCACATTGTTACATGGGTCCATGCTAATAACCTAAATTGGTTATAGCCATAGAGCGAGTATATAGTACTTACTCTATGGTTGAATGTCTAAAGAGAATGATAGTTATTAAGTCAATACAAGACACCAACACCCTTGATTCCCCGACCGCACTCGCCTGACCCAGTAATCGAACCGAAGTCCGCGGTGGAGACGAGCTCGCACCTTCTTCACTAGGCCCCGCTGACGGTGCAAAAAGAATGCGAGTGAAGGCAGGAGTCATCTCTAAGTGATATCGACAGCTTATTGTCCTATTATTATTGACAGAACGCTATCAGCAGTCATGTTGTAGCGCATAGAAATTGATAACAATAAAACCTCTAGAATGGAAGTAAAGCTTCATGCAATACACAATAGTGGCACAAAAATCGCACGCATTTTCACTTAGATACACCTGTCAACGGCTGCGTCATTGGTCTAGAATCAGTCACATGTGTAATTCTAAGCTTTTCATTGGTGGTTCATGCCCCAACTTAGTTCCCCCGAATGTGCCGTGACCTTGAGTCAATTTCCATTCTAGTCAACTTTAGATAATCTATTTCTATGTTGAAGCGGGACAGCATATCAGCATGTCATTCGACTACGTCACAGTGTACATTGACAAGAAGGTCTGTCATAGTACATTGAATATCTAAAGAGAAAGTGTGAGCTCGTCTCCACCGCGGACTTCGGTTAGATTCCTGGATCAGACGAGTACAGTTGGGGAATCAAGGGTGCTGGTGTCACGTCTTTTATTGACTTAATAGTCTTCACTCTCTTTACATATTCAATGTACTACAACAGACCCTTGCTGTCACTGTATGGTTATAGCTTAAGAATCGCTCTGGAAATGTTTTTTTCGGATGCTAGAAATTCCTAGAATTCTCGGAATGTTCTTAAAAAAGATGCCGTCGCGAAAGGGCTACTGTGAATTTTTAATTCATATTTAATGAGACTTTTACATCTTCTACAAGTTTTAAATTTTTGATGTGATACTTCTTTGTGGCCTCTTTTTTCAAAATGTCTCGTAGCATTGATTCGCATAAATCTTGTCTTGAATCAGATAACTTAACATTGCTCATTTTTACAACTTCACTATAATTATGTTTTCCCTGGCGCCACATCTCTTCTTCTTGCCTGCATTGATTTTGCAACTGCTGTTATTTTTTATTCACTGATTTGCGGTCTTTCTTTCTTTTTTCCATACCGTCTTCTTTCGGCAACTTTGTTAGCGTTTCATGTTGATTTGGCGGCAAACGGAGAATGAGCAATAATCCTTCGTTTTATAGTCGATGACATTCCGACTGCGGACGATTCTTGCAAGATGCATTTTCCTTTCATAATGGACTTTCATAATTCGTCGATATCGTCAGCAGTCGAGTCATTGTTCTTCATAATAATCAAACTGTCTGCATTTCGTGATGAGATCGAAGATTTTCTTTACCTTGTAAGCGAGGATTGCGCTGATCGAATTCATTCTATGGGAAAGTATATCACAGGAGAATAGGTATCTGTCGAAGATGCTTCGATGTACAATTTCGAAATCAAGCAGGCTTACTAATAGCCAATTAGTAGCTTTATGTAAAGAAATTTTCGATCTTTCAACCTCAATATACATACAAAAAAGCGAAGCTTCAATTTGAATCTTTTAAAATCTCAAAATCGTTTCTAGCTTTCGAGCCGTCTTCAAGTCGAAATCATCAACATTGCGGGTGGTGATGGTGTGAGCGAAAGCATCCGTGAAAGCACCCAAATTGTAAATTCTTCGCCTACATGTAAAATCTCAATTGTATAATCACATGAAGTTCTTCAATGTATCAACCTATTTTTAGCATGAGGTGCTTACACTCACTATTATGCCATTATTATACATCAATACTTCATTACTACAATATAATGCGCATAGTGAACCTCATATAATACGTCAATCAAAAAGTAATGTACAGGCATTACAAGTTGCGCATTAAAATCAAGACGTTTTGATTTGCTTTGATCAAATTTTGACTTTATTTTCAACCTCAGAATTCTTCTTCGAAAGGAGTACAAATAGACTTCTTATGTCGGTGGTATGTGTAAAATCTGATGCTTGAAGGGTACTTTTAATTACCTGAAACCTCAAAATTTAGATTTCGATCGCATGACCACTTCACTTTCTGGAGTGTTGAAGAATTTGCGCAGCAGATGGTAGCCAAATCTAGAACTATATTTGTACAGTAGAGAATGCTTATGATCTGGTCTATAAACAGGTATCTCGTGACATTCATCATGGTCGATTTGATGCTTAGTTTAGTGAACAATGCGATAATGTTGTCGGTTTTCCCCGTTAATCTAATGTGTTTGACGCCCTTCTGACGATTCAAAAAGTTTCCTGTCCTGCCATTACTATTTATACGTTAATTATACAGCCTCCAAATCATTTAAAGGAACTGTATTTAAATTTTCCAGCTGTGTTGACAGGTCTTCGGGAAGCACTGATAGGAGTGGATGCATAATAATGTCTATTTCTGATATAATGTTATCAGATGGCTTGCTGACTTCTGCCTTGTATGGTACTTCCCGTCACGTGAAACTGACAGTGTTAACAAGTGCATCCAGAGTATCAACAACATTCTTAAATCTATATCAGTGTATTTAAAATTTTTCCTTTAAAGATGATTTCCCTTATAGTCCGGCCACCAGAACGAGTTTCTGCTGGGAACGAGGCTGAAAATGAGACTTTCATAGAATGATGTGCATCCTATGCCTGTTAAGAATCTGCGCGTCTGCCAGTTCTACTTGGTTCCTCTTCTTGTCAGACACGATAAAAAAGCACATGTAAATACATGTACAAAAGGACGCAGACTGCAGGTTTTGGCTATAAAAAATTTTCCATGTTCTATTTTATCAAGTGTTAATGCCAGAGTCACAATTTTTCACAATTTTCTATGAAGCTAAACACATTCAGAATTGGAAGGTCTCCCAATGTCCGTAAGCACAAACTTGCTGACCAATTTTACCTAGTTCAAGCAACATTCTCGCATACATCGCATATCAGAGACATAATAATAAAACATGGACATGATAGGAAATGACATGAAGACATTCCATGTCAAAATTATGTCATTAGACTTACTGTCTTATCGCTTAATCAGAGAAAACAGATAGTTTCATTTTAACCAAAAACTACAATCTGCGTCCCATTGGATTAACATGAGATTTTCTTTGATCATGTCTTCCAAGAAGAGGAATCAGTTAGAACTCGACAGACGCGCAGAGTAGGAATAAGGTACACATCGTTCTGTAAAAGTCTCATTTTCGGCCTCGTTCCCTGCAGAAATTCTCTCTGGCTGCCGAACTATTATTTCAAATTTAATGAAATTGATTCCACAAAGAAAATGAGAGAGAGAGAAATCAATGAAGTTTGTCAAAAGTACAGGGTGGTTGCAAAGTCGCTCCTTGATTCTACTTAGCTATATTTTCGGAAGTATATGGTCGTTTGATTGAAACTTCATATTTTAAGATTGCATGAGACCTGCCATTTCTTATGACAAATCATGAAACTGTTCAGTCAATTAGAATATGAGTAATGATCACCCCTCTGTCCGCGAAAGTTATCCGTTATATTAATTCACTACATGCAATTTGATCACAACATTGTTGATTTTATTTACGAAATGTCGCCTACTTTAAGCATTGAAGACCGAGCAAGAATTACCGCTAGATACGAGGTTTGGCAGTCTGTTGTACAAGTTCAACGATGGTGGAGGTCCCAACATGGAAGACATTCAAATCTTGACCCTAAGACAATTAAGAACTGCTACCGCAAACTGATGACAACTGGCAGCGTTCTTGATTCCGCCAGATCTGGAAGACCTTCGACAAAGTCAGACGCGGATGTGGAACTGGTGAGGGAGATGTTTGACAGGAGCCCTTCCAAGTCAACAAGGCAAGCTGCCCGTGAAAGTGGGATATGCCGCCACACTATCCTAAATGTTCTTCATGAGGATTTACGATACCGCCCGTGGAAGCCTCATTATGTCCAGCAACTGTTTCCGGAAGACTGTGACAGACGGGTGGAGTTCTGTGAAACGATGCTGACATGGTTTGAAGATTTCCCTGAGCTGAGTTCGAAGATTCTCTGGACAGATGAAGCCGTGTTTCGTGTGGGTGGCTTTGCCAACAGGCACAATTGTCACTATTGGTGTGAGAGTGATCCAAAGGAAATTACGGAAAGATGTCAGAACAGGCCGACAGTAACTGTTTGGTGCGGCTTGTCTTCAACAAGGATTCTTGGGCCATGCATCATTCGTAATACAATGAATAGTCAGCGATACTTCCACATGTTGGAGAATTTCGTTTGGCCAACAATTACTGAATGGGAAGAAGCCAACGAATTAAGTTTTATGCAAGACGGTGCTCCTCCACATTATGCACTAACAGTGAGAGCTTGGCTCGACGACCACTTCCCAGGGCGTTGGATGGGTCGACGTGGACCAACAGATTGGCCAGCGCGAAGTCCGGATTTCACGCCATGTGATTTCTTTTTGTGGGGATGGACCAAAGAGGAAGTCTACAAAACTTCACCGAGGACCATTGACGAGCTAGAGAACAGGATCCGTGAAGTCATTGAAAATGTTCCTCCTGAATTCTTAAGATTTCTCTTAAGTTTCTCTGTACATATTACTACTTATAATGCGTCTGAAATAACTTCAAACTTAGCATTGTGTACAATAATACCTTTGAGGCAGCTGTTCTAATAGTTATCGGACAACTGTCAACATTGACTTCGTTATATATAATATAATTCATTGAGAAACACAGCAAACTCAAGCTAATCCTGATTTTTATTCAAGTCGTTAAAAGAAATTACATTGAATTATTTCCCGAATTTTCGTGATTTAAATTGCTATGTTATGAAAGCACAAATTTATCAAAGAATTAGAATTCATTCATTTAGGAGACTTTAGGCAGACTTTAAGACCTTTGCCTAAACTCAGTAATGGACAGTTTTGATATTCTTATGCTAAGATTGATGGACCAGAGGCTCTCTATTATTCGTCAAGGACCACCATCCTCGAATGGTACTTTGCGCTGCAATAAATGTCTTTAGCAAAATTTTATGATAAAACTGATGCGTAATTATATTACCAAGATGTATCAGATCGGTAGAGAAAATGAAAAGAAGAAAACTGCGAAGGAAATTTGTAAGAATAATAGACAAGGAAAACCATAGCCATGTATAAATATTGCATCAAGGCAACCAGGAATCTTGGTAAGACAAGATAATCATTTTAATGTCACCATATTACTAACTTTTATCGTCAAGTGAAGAATTCCTTCACAATCAATAATTGATTATGCAACTGCAATTATATACAGTAAATGTTCTACAATCACCACTTGTTAACAAACTATGTGTATAGACACTGCACATTAGGTTGAATTTTAACTTTGTTTTACCCAAAATTAAAACGGCTCGTCGGCTCGGCTCGGCTCGGCTCGGCTCAGCTCGGCTCAGCTCGGCTTGAATATTTCAAAATCACATCGCCTCGCGGCTCGTCAGGTCGAGCCATGTGCATCTTTAATTATAACTCTGAACAATATTATAAGTTAATACCTAGACCAAGGATTGAAAATCGTTTTAATACATTCTTTTTTGCCCTGCTGTATTTTCTCCGTGTTATATTTATGTTCCTCAAATGAAAACACGCGACATAGGGTTTGCTATGCAAGCTAGCAAATATTGGTCTTGATGGCACACTTATTGTACTAACAGATTTATAAAAGACCCTCACGGGAATTTAGAGACATTCTCGATATCCACTAACAGTGCATTCGTACAATCGTGCACTTTATACACATTTACGCTAAAAACGATCGTCGCATGTTGTATTTTCTAATGAGATTAATGAGTCTGATGTCAATTGAATAGTGCTGTCAAAGATGTAAAAAGAGTAGCTTTAAAAACCGTTGTTTTAAGCATTTCATGCGTTGCTATAAACATTGTTATAAAACTTTGTGTTTAAACTTGCTTCATGAAATACGTGATGTTCTTTTGAACCCAATATGACAGCCAAGAAAAAGATGACCGCAAGATAGGCTTGTTGATAAATGACTGAAGCTTTCTATTCGCAAGCAGTAATCCTACTTTCTGTCCATGGATTGCTGAAGAAGTGAATGCGAAGTCTAAGAAATTGAATTCTGTCAGACAGCATAATAAGAATGATATAAGCACGTGACAAAATCAGCATGTTATCGACATCAGATAAATTACAGTTTCCTCTATTTCACACATCCAAACAGCTTCAGAGGCTGTCGATTTATGGAATAGGTTGATCAGCTGAGGAAAACGGAGTAAATTTGGTGAAATAAAAAACAGCTGAAGAGTCAAAGCACGTGTTTATCAAAACAAGTCGCAAAATCAAGGACGCTTTTTACCATAGAAATCTGACGTTAGATAACATTAAAGGCTAGGGCAGACATGCGCATTGAAGACTCTCATATGGGGTGGTCACGTTGATATGATAGACAGCATCTAAAGCAGGGATTTTTTTGTCAGGGTCCAAAAAATGCCTATGGAGTTATGTTGTGGTCCACGGCCACGCTATGAAAAAGTTGCCCGTCCCTGATCTTAATGATGGCAACTTCGAATTTCGAATGCCTTGTAAAATACTTTTGATTACCGTGTTTTATCCTGCTGTTAGAGTTAATTAATGCACTTTATGCAAATTCCGGATTTTCATTATTTGTCTTCAAAAATGAAATTATTTAGATCAAATAATTTGAAATGAAACTTAAAACACGAATCCACAACTATTGTATGTCTCAACAATTTGATTCCTCTTCAAAATCCAAATCTACGCCTATCGGAGCAGCCAAAATGACTATTAACAACCAGTGGTTTCCTTGGCATGCCATCCTACAGACAAAAGCGAATTACAGTTCTCCTCGTTTTAAATTAAGGTTGCGGACTTGCAATAGTTGCATTGCCAGAATGTCCCCTAAAGGAGAGCTTTTCTTGAACATTCCTGTCCCTCATATGCATCTATTAAGATGTTCACTAATTGATTGAATCCTCTGATACATTCATGAGGTCGTTCAGTGCAATCGTTTCTCTGAGTTCTTCCAATCATTTTTTTACATTTATCATATTTCTGCTAATTTCTCTAACAATTTTTAAATTGAATTGAAGTGACCTCACAAATTCAAAAGAAACCTCATAATTCATCTGATTCATTGATTCTCTGTCCTAAAAATTTCTTTGAAAATTTCTCTTCTCGGATGTACGGTAGATCGTATATCAGCCATTTAGTTCTTCCCCAGTTGGATTAATCTCTCCATTTTCATGCTCAGCTGCCGATCTTTCATCATGACCCTATAAGGTAATCAAACTTATGGAAATCACATCTCATCTTCGAAGAGTCCGTTACCTGACACTCAACATGCACTAATTCCTCAATATGTTACTCGACGATGAGGGCAGTGCTGTCAGTTTGACGTTAATCTCAACCTTCCTTGAAAACAGAAACACATCGACAACTCTCCAGGGTTCGTCATCGAGCTTTCCTCGTCCTGAACTCGCGTCGTGGCCAGATGGCGATCGCCGACTTTGATCTGAGTGAGTCAGACGACAGAAGGACTGCAATGCCAATGACTCAGACCTGTCGCCAGTCAACCATTCCAAGTTTACGATCTTGGAGAATCTTAGACGAGACTTGAGGACGGTTCCACTTTGCTTCGACGCCCGCCAAGACGTTGAGTCATCTTCAGATCTGATGAGATCAACCAGTTGAGGATTCAAGCAGGAAATGTGACTCACAGATATTCAAGAAGATAAAGCTTTTTGAGCGCTTTCAGTCAAGTCTCGAGGAAAGTGTTCTATATAAACTAGTGAATTCTATCTCGATCTCGCCTCTCAATCTCGAGATCTCGAATTAATGCTTTCCAAATACCGAGATCTCGAATTCGATACTACAAGTAAGCCTACATCAGATGCTGTTACCAATATACAGAATTGCAATTACGCAGTCCTATTTGTAATTGAAATTGCAATTGTAGCACAAATCTGGACTACATTTGCTATCCATTAATACAATGTATAGTGCAAAGGTGCAGAGCAATATCTGCAGATCAGACTTTCCTCACTTTATCTCACAGTATTCTGTACACCATCCACGCGAATATTATTTGTCACTATTTAACGCAAAAGCTCTATGAATTCCCGGCTTCCCACAATTATGTCGAGAAGCCCGCAGTTTTGAGGCAATGATTCTTCATCTATAATAATGTGTGCCATCTGTTCTTTTTATATGTCAAATTCTCTCTGTCAATGCCGAACCTTTGGTGCACACTTGCATATACAAATGTCATTTATTCATCAACATATTTTAATTGCATGTAAACTGTAATTTAATCTAGGATTTGTTGGGATCAGTAAAAAAATGAGAAAAGTTATTTAGATGTGATGTGGCAAACGCGTGGACTTTCAGTCATCACCGACGGGCATCTTCAGGCCTTTTATGACATAAACTCTCTAAAAAAATCATGTATTAAAGTCAATTCATATCTGAAAACGATGATCATGGCTGTTAGAAGAACATACAAGAGCAATAACTAATAAGCCTTTCCATGGAAGTAATTCCTTAAACGCAGCGTCGAGTTGACATACCGACATGTATTGACAAAACTTTGGTATTCACTTGGAAAAATTGCTCTTCATCAGTGTTCAATACATCGATAACCACAGCTGACAGTCATTTAAAAGACAGTTCAAAGGCACAGTCATTCAATATTGTGCATCTTCAAGAACTCATCATTCATTACCCTTCAGATGATTATGAAAATATGCCGTAGATTTTTTACTAATAATTCAAAAGCAAGGGAATGCCAAGTTGACTTGTATTAGTTTTATAATAAGAAGTCCAATTAATTTCTGACTTCTTCACGAAGCTGTCTTCAGGGAACTTGAATATTGGTGTTAAAAAATTTAGCCACTATTTATGTTCCCTGAAGATAGCTTCAGAAATTAAGTGGATTTTTTGTTGTAAAATATTACAAGTTAGCTTGGCATTCTTTTTACTTTTGATTCACCTTTCAGATAGTATTTAATTGGTCGGCATGGGAATACAGTACATTTGGTATCAGTAGTTGACGAAATGTTCCAACAAGCAATTCAATGTAACGGTAGTTTTCATTAGTTAAATGCGTCCTTTTGTTAAAATAAAAAAATCGTCTGAATTGAGGGAGAGCTATATTTTTGCTTACATCGTGGAAAATTGGATAAATGCGTCCATTAAAAAAATCTAATCTCGAAAAGTCGAGATCTCGAGATTGAATTCACTAATCTAAAACCACTCTATGATCTAAACCATTAAAACATATTCATATTGACCGTCAAGTTGAAGTTCTGGTAGGCTTACTGAATCAGGTAGTTTTGTAGACGTGAATCATCCATGACGTGAATAAAAAATTCGCCCACTTGTTGTACACAAAATATCTTGTAAATGTTACACGACCCTCATGTGTCTGCATTATGAATGACTTTAACTTGATTATAGGCATCTAGTATCATTTTCTAGCATCCATCTGGTGTTGAGTTGTTCGCTCAACCTTCATGAAAAAGCAAATTGCATTATCTAAAATAGGGTTAATTTTTACTGTTTAAAGGCAAAGATGATGAAGTTGATTTTTTCAATTCCAGAAATGCATTTAACTGAACTACTTAATTAACAAATCGGCCAACTGAAAGGCTGTCTTGTAATGTGAAGTAGAGCACTTTAAATGTCGATCGACACCATGCTGCCCGCAATTGTGCTGTGGCAGATGTTTATGTCATGCTACTTGCATTTGTCGGAATCGACTATATTTTTTGATAGTATTTCGAGCATTCCATGGATGGATAGACAGTCGGATCATTTTGACTCACTGAGAATTTAATATCAATGCGCCTATCTTTTTATATCACAATCATCTATTCATGAGACCTAAATTAAAGTTTTGAAACGTAAAATGCTTTAAAACAGTAAATGTTTTAATGTAGAATAACAAGAAGCACAGTTTCATAAAGTATGTTTAAAATCGCACTATTGCAAGTCATGTCTATAACACAGTATAAAATGTCATCTCATGTTATCACCATTTCAAAACAATCTTTGAGCGCATGATTTTTAAACAACATGCAAAGTGTGATTATAAAGTCATATGTCTAAAACCTGGTGCAAAAATCTGTGTTATGACTGCCAGTTTGAAATTTTCTGAAGACTTTTTTGCTATCAAATTGATTAGAATGAACTAATTTTATTTATAAAAATAGCAGCATGCGGTAAGTGTGTTCAGTGGCAGCACACTGTATGAATGCTAAAGCATTATGGGATGAATATTCAATTAGTGATTTTTCAAGGAATTAGATATTGTTTAACATTTTTTATTAATGGAATTTCAGCTTTAAAGCTTGTGGGTGAAGTAATGAACAATTTTTTCATTCTTTTGTTCCATACTCATCAGCGATGCACTGGAATGGAATTACACTTGCCTGTATGTTCAGGGTGGCATTTTACAATTATGGCATTAAGTATGATGTACATGCCCTCTATAAAAGCATATAAAAAGTTACAAAGAAAACAAGAACTAAGCTGCCTCCGTACAGCGTGAGAGGAGAGCTCGAGCATTGGCCTTGGCTAATGCAACGCCAAGCCGCTGGAAGCTCTCTCTTCGAACCTGATTCCTATCACTGTTCATGCGAATAGGTATTGTGTTGCATAATCTTGTTAAGGCTGCTGAAGCTTCCTCTCCCCATTCACCATAAACGGTTATTGCCATCGGAATGCAGCGCCAGCCCAATTCATTACATTTCGGTCCATTTTCAATATGATTTCTCTTCAAGGCCGCCTGGAGACAGACATCAACATTCGTACTCATTCATCAATGATTGAGGGCTTCAGCGGGTGTACAATGGTGATGTCAAGTGCAGCAGCCTGTCCGAGAGACCAAGAGTGGCACCAAAATGTCTGCAGGACGGGAGAGCTTCGGAGAGTTGTCCAATCCAACACCTTGCTCTAGACGTGGATTCAAAGATGCTTGACGGCAAAGACCATAAATGATGTTCTGGATCTCGTTGTGACGTCGAACAATGTTTGGTCCGCGTTTGCAAGTCAATCCGTGGTAGCCAAAACTGTCTATTAATTTTTCTGGGCACATTGGACACGTCATGTTTTCCTCAGTGAAGGAAAGTCCCACACGTAGCTTCACCAATATTTGGACCACATTTGGTTCAAGTCGTTGACCAAGACCTGGACTAGGAGTGGCTATGTTCAGTATCTGCTATTGTTACTTCACGGTTTGTTATTTCAGCGATGCTTGTCATTTTCCAAAGAACTATTTGTGATGGCTTTCCAGTGATTTTCTGGGACTTAAAGGGATATGGGACGTATGTGTCCCATAATTAACATCCTGCTCTACAATGTACAAAAATCCATTAGTGTCATTCAAGTGTGCTGTAATAGTAATAAACCGGTATGCATAGTATTTCAGTTTTAGCGCAGTTTAGAGTCGGTTACTGCTGTAAATGTGGTGCAATTTGAGTTTTGAAATCTAAAAAATATTTAGTTTAAATTCAAATATTGAATTTAATTTTCAGTAATTGAATGAATTTTCATGACCAGATATTCACTCTAGAGCATGACCTGATCGCTATTTTTCAGTGCGCGTATCCATTACAAATGCAATATTCAGTATTTTTTGTTATTTAGTCATGGGACATATACGTCCAATTATCCCATCATGGGTATAATTGAATAAAATCTCTATCTTTACCAAGTAATGCAAAAGTCAAAATTAGGCATTCATATCATTGCTAATTATGATGATGATTTGTGTAGAAGACAAATAACTTTTGATATAATGCGGTGTGTAAATGCACAGTTCAGTACAATTAGAGCAGAATTGGACAAATTCACTGCAAATTCCTTAATACCAAGCAAATGCGAAGCATCGATGCCAAAATATTCTTTGATATATCTTCGCAAATCAGTTCTTCAGTTTCTCAGTAAATTATTATTAGACTTCAGTGAAGGTCTTTAGTAAATCAATCGTTATTTTCAATTTGTATGTGAATTTAGAATAACTTTGTTTATACTTTTCGCATCTAACGATTGTGTTGTGAAGCATGGAGGCTGCAAAAACTAAAGAATGTTAGTTGTTGCCGTGGACTTCAAATAAACAGCTGTCATCACTGGATGAAAGCATGAAAGCGAGTTGCACGTTGACCGCAAGATTATTGTGCGTTTTTTCTGAAGCGCAATTTATGATACATTCGTGCATCCTATTATGCCCTGTGTATCCTACATACAGTAGGTGAATATGTTGTGATAGGCTTACAACAATCTTTTTTTGCTGCTTGAAGAGGAGGGGAATTTTCCGTGATCTCTCTATTATCCAGTCACTTCTTCAGCAACATACTGTTGAAATTCAAGATACGCTGGACTGCTGTTCGAAATCCTTTTCTTGAAATTCAGGTAGCCATCTGCTGTTTCAGGACAGTAAAAATTCATCGTATTTTCACTTGCCACGAAAATCAATCAAAACATGATTTGCTTCACCATACTTGGAAATTCAACGGAGGTTATGCTAGCCTTGCCTTTCACCTTCCTTCCGGCATCTCTTCGCACAAGAACTTCTTCTGAGTTAAGTAAAGCATGAGTATACTTATTGAAACAGACCAATAAATGCCCACTCTTATAACTCAGTTCATTTACTGTTTGCAGATGCTAGTAATTTCAGGTCTTAGATATGATGTGTGATGGTAAAACAGACGATAAATTAAATCAATCTACCTTACCTATGCACCAGCAGAGTAATTTTTATGAACTGTTCAAGAAATCCTGACTGCAGTAAATTCCATTTCAATATAACTACCTCATGGGATATGGAACAGATACGCACGTCCCATATCTAAAACTATCTCATGGGATAATGGGACATATGGTATGTCCCATAAATAAACGTGGTCCTAGATCACACAATATGGTTTATTTTGACAATCTGACTATATTTCATGTTTATTTACATCATAATATGGACAGTCGAAATAGATTTGAAGAAAATCTGGTTTTGAAAATCTTTTCCCTTTAAGGGTAAAGGATCGAAAGAAAAATTTCACTTACATAGTTAATTAATTCAACCATGGAATATAAATTTTTGATTGTCAGCTCCTAAACATGTGCATTGTGCAGCTTAGAACCGGTATTGACTTTATTTTAGAATTGTTTGAAATATTAATAATCAGGATGCAAAGTCCCGCTATCAATAAGACGGAATCAGGTAAGTTTTCAGTCTTTTTGAGAATCAGTGTGTTCCATTTGTCACAAAGATGATCTCAAAATTTTCAATAATTTCATATCAAAGGAAAGACGCGATTAAGGAAAGATTTTTAATTATGAAAATTAGACAAAACGGTGTCATAAATTGCGAGGCCTTTCGCCGATTCTTGTCGCGCAACACTTCGGGACGTACAATAACGAACATTAAAGAGATTGTGTACAGATGAAGTGAATGAAGTCAAAGAGTAAAAATCACTGCCACAGGAATGCGAGCGTCAACATTGTTTGCTTCTAAATAATTATTCACTTTATCTGTACATAATCACTTTAACTTTTTTTATTGTACGCGTCCCGAAGTGCTACCCGACAAGAATCGGTAAAAAACCATAACAGCCAACAAATGTTTCAAAAATTTTTGAATAATTGGAGTTTTTTAATTATGTGTAAAAGATGAAAATGCATCGGCTTATGGGTGATATCGCTTATGGGGTTTCATGTTCCTGATAATCATTGAAGTGAAATTACATAATTGAAAAGGCAAATGGAATAGCCTTCAAAAGTCATGGAATGAAATACCGGTACCTCGCCTCAATGAACACAATAAAAACAATGACATTTTTGCTATTTTGATAGCAGCAGCAATTGATGACTAATGTCCGCTCCGTTTTTAAGTTTGTCGTTCTCTCCCTACTTCTCTCGATACTCATTCGACCTCCTCTTCACCTTATGCTCGCTGCCCGCTTTTTTCTTGCCGCGTCAATCTCCGAGGGAACATGTTCGTGTTATATTTATTTGCATAAGGTGGAGTCGGAGCTCTCACGCATCCCAGAGATTGAGACACGACATGCAACATGGACGGAATCGGAACATTTGAATCTCTAAAGGTCGAGCAGGATTGAACGCCATCCATCATAGATCCGCGATTATCGCTTGTCACGCTTTGAGAGAGGCTTCGAGTTTCTGACGCCTCAGTGAGTCAGCGATCTCAGCCGCGGGCCAACGACCGCGATCTAGAATGAGTCAGCCAACGGCTTCAAGTACTTTCATGTTGCTCGAAGTCGAAATGAAAACATTCGATTTAATGAAGACGATGTTAAAGTGGTTTTAGGGGTTAAGTACAACTTGGGTCCTCAGGATCAAAATTTAAAAGTCTTTATCATTTATAAGAATACCACATTTTGTTACTTCAATTAACTTCTGTCAACTTCTGAGTAGGAAGGCAACGACTTATTTGTCATACATATTGAATTTTAGAAAAGTTGCATTGTATTTTATTACGTCAGGTGCATCGCCCTATAGAAATCCCACATTTTTCTTTGTTTAAGGTCGCAAGACTAAAGGTTTTACCAACCATGTATCCACGCAAGAAAGTCATCATCTAATATGACACGATCGATTGTCAATATTGGTCAAGCAGGTGTCTAGTTAGAACAGTCAGTTGTCATGAATGGCCATTGACTGACTTTCACATTCATGGACAACTGACTGCGCTAGCTATGACAACTGATTGAACTAATCGGAAAACTGCTTGATCAATATTGACAATCGATCGTGTGACATTAAGTGATGACTTTCTTACATGGATACATGGATGGTCAAACATATAGAATGGACAACAGCTGCTTCTTGGTCATTTCAGTCGATCATTTAGGCACCGACCTAGGTCCTAAGAAGAATCCGTTTACTTAAACCATGAGTAGCATGATCAGAAAGTGAGCAGGAAAATAGAAAGTCTGTCTTGCATTCCTAATGTGTGTCACAGTTATGTAAGGAGAAAAACGGGCATAAAGTGTCGTTCTCCATATACACTCCGCTGAGATATGGCAGTAAAGGTCAACTACATTCCGTCGTAAAAATCTTTAGAAGATTGCATGTCAGATCCAAATTTGTTCAAAATGCAATATCTCGTTCTCTTGTACCTAAGCGTGCCTAGGAAAGGAACACATGCATAGCAATGCAAAGTTAATATAAGTAGAAACGCATTTACATTAACTTACGATACATTGCTTAGTTCGAAGACCAGTTTGCAGCGTGAAAGGAGAATTGGTACTTATGGGTTATCTCCACCCCCCACGTTTTCAAATTTGTATACAATCCGTAGAAATGAGTCAATCATCGCTAGACTTCAGAGACACGTATTTGAGTATATTACATGTATATACATATATAATCCCCCCACATGCAGAATTTTATGCAAATCGGACAAACACTTTTTGAATTAGAGACGATGACGTGAAGTGTAGCGATGTCAGCAGCTTGATCTGACTTCGCCTGACCTCATCGTCTGAGCGGATAACACTAGGTCAACAAAGTCATGTCGCAACAACTGTAGAAGTGATAATGACCCAGACCACATCCTTTCCATTAATGTGCTTAACCTAAGAAAGGTGTGGTGTGGTAGTGGTAGTGGGAAGATTTCAAATAGCAGTGAATGAGACGGAGACGGAAAGAGAACGATGCACGTGCACACGAGTATCAATAATGCGTCGAACAGACAGACTCAGATCAAGCTGCTGACATTGCTACACTTCACGTTATCGTCTCTTATTCAAAGAGTAGGGGAACACGGGGCATAGCGGATCACCTAAGGCTTAAACCCATCTACCAGCCAAACTAGTCATATTAGCGTAACATATTTAGGTCTAAAACAAAGCCCAGAGACCACAGATTCATAAAAAAGTGTTGATCGGCAGAGATATCAAATATATTTATCACCACAGACAAAAATGTAAAATTACAAATTGATCCACTATGCCCCACCACCCCGGGGCAAAGTGGATCAGATAAGTTGATCTAAAAAGATAACCTTCTCCGAGTAAAATATCTCAATCATATCAGCAGAAGTCACAGACAAAGTACTCATTCGTGTTCTCGTATCCTGTGCATAGCATGTGAGCCCACTGCTCACACTTCTTGCACTGAATCCACACTTCTCGATCCCGCGATTCGGACCACGGTTCGTCGCAGCACAAGCACAGACAATCCTCCTGTGGCATCGTCTCCTCCGCATTCTTCTGGACAGCACGCTTCTGTCGTTTCATTCCCCTCTTCAAGCGAACCTCCTCTCCTCCAGCATCGGTCGGGCATTGATCTATGAAAAAGAAAACAGCATTTTTTAAAGTACCGTAAGCTTACCGGTGGGCCTCTGTATCGATTGGTACAAAACATGGCATCAATCAATAAAGTGATTTCATTTTCATTCAAGTGACTTACCTTTCTCCGTGCGAGTCTGATTCACTCCAGCATCTGTCGGACATTGATCTAAAAAGATAGATAAGCGACTTAGAGTACCGATAGTCCTGCATGTAGGCAAAAGGATGACATCGATGAACAATGATGTTATTATTTCACCGTTAGTGATATCCGTAATCACTTGCGCCCGTTGAACCTTTCGCTTTCTTTTGTGACTTGAATCACATGTCCTTTGAGGCAGCGGAGACTTTTCCAGAATAGTTTCCATGAATGCACTGCATGTTGATGTGGAATGGTCGATGTCAGGCTTAGCAGGCCTATCATCAGAAGTGACAGCTAACGATCTGGAGCTGGGTCCTTCCACGTAAGTCATATCATCAGGAATGACGTTGCTTTGATCTGACTTTTCTTGTTCGCTTTGATTTTCTTTTGATTTAACGTTAATAGTTGGAGTGGAAAAGACGACATTGGAGGGGGAGAAGTCTGAGTCAGCAAAGAGATCTGCGTTGTAAGGAAATATCCCACTGGATTCGAAGCCTTTGATACACTTTGACATCGTCGCAGTGGCAATGTAGGCCTTTGCGAACAACTCCGAAATGTCACAGAAAGTTATCCTTTTCCACGGATTTTGCATCATGTACTGGTCAGAAAATTTGTTGTAGCTGTTCTTCAGTGGTCCGAAAAAGACACGGTCCAGAGGCTGAAGCCTGTGTGTGGTATGCGGGGGTAAGATCAAGATGTCAACGTAATTTGCCTTAGCTTTTTCCATAAGCTCCATAGACCTATGACTGATGTGCCCATCAAGAATCAGAAGTTGCCTGTTTCTTTTGGAAGAGTTCGTCATTTTGATGAAGTGCTCAAACCACTTCAAGAAACGTTCCTGGGTCATCCACCCATTATCACTGTTTGTAACTAGACTGTCAGGTGGGGCACCTTTCGCAAGTGCCTCGCACATGCGTTTGCGAGGGAAGATTATCATGGGGGAACAAATCTGTCTGCGGCATTCATGCAACATAAAACAGTCACGTTCTGACCTCTCTCGGCGCTTGTTGTCTTTCCTACTTGCTTCTGACCTTTTTTGGCAAGAATTTTAGGAAGCTTGTGAACAACAGAAATGCCACTTTCGTCCGCATTCCAAACCTGGGAAGCAGTGTACTTATGGAGTAACAACTTCTCATGCAAAAGCTGATAGAAAAGATCAACCTGGTGTTTGCTAAATCCACACTGTAAATCGCTGGATACGAAAATTACATACAAACATATACCAAAATTACATACAATTTGAAACTAACATCTGATACGAGAATCTGGTATGCTTACAGATATCTGGTATCTTTTTCATACCACACCTCACTTACTTTCGTATGTGATTGGTATGCAGCGATACGAACTATTCTATCTGTGATTGGCTGTTTTACACTGAAATGCGAGATGTTGGTATGTTTTACATACGAGACCCGATACAAATTGGTATGTCTTTCGCATGAGCAGCTTTAAGTGACATAGCAAATAAATACTTATATATTACATACTACTGCCAAATAATATTTTTCAGTAATACCATTCGTGAATATATATTTTGGATAGCGTGTTATTTAGGTAGATTAGATTAATTGTGTAATTAATACTCCTCGAGATTGACGTCGTTGCTACCTGTCTAGCAACGTTAACAGGACGTTCAGCTAGCTCCACTTTATGAACCAAGTAGATAGACATCAATTCATTCGAACGATATCTTCTGGGCAACCATGTTGACTTATATATCTCAAACATACCTACTTTTGCGTTCATGAATTAAAATGTGTTTCTATTTCGGATTGATATTATGCTTAATTTCAAAATTACATAATGCATAATTGCTGATGGCTGAACACTTGTTGATTAGTCATTAAATGCCTTAGATTTACGTGTATTAAAATCGAATTCAGTATTGGAAGTTCTACTGTTGAATGTCATTATCTCACTACTTACAAAACAGTAGTAGCATTAGTGTGATCTTTATTGACAAAAGGCCTTAAATCAACATACTTTGAAAATGATCGCTGATTTCTTTTAACATTGTGCTGGTATGGCTTTAGTATGTAAAGGATACCACATTTGAAATAACATACGAAAAGCATACAACTATATACCAAGAGAATACAGAAATATACCAAAAAAATACTTTGGTATGCGTCCTTCGTATGTGATTGGTATTGAGCGATTTACAGTGCAGCAGCCCGACCTAAACTGGTCGACTCAGGCTGACGAACGCTTACTTCCGGATTTCGTCTCAAGAACCCTATCAGCCAGTCTATGCTCGCACTTTTAGTCTTCTTATTGAATGTATTATCAATACCTAACGACTCAGCAACACCAAATGCCAGCGTTTGGATATCATCTTTAGTCAATCCGTAGAAACGCTCTTGCATCTTAAAAATATGAGACTTGAGATCATTTTCTTGTTCAGGTGTAAAGACTGGTCTAAAGTTCCAAGACAACCAGGGTTTTTCACAAGCTTTTTGTGATGCCTTCTTAAAGTAGTGAATGGGATGTTATAGAAAGAAGAAGCTTTCCTCAATGACATTGTTCTACTATCAACATCAATGCATGCAGACCGTATCAAGTCCGGATCAATGCCTTGACTAGTTGTTTTCTGGTAATTTCGCACCATCTCTACAATAAATAAGATATGCTTTTATATAGTATAGTCGTCTATTGCTAAGGCTGTGCACGCTAATATAGGCTTCTAAGTCTACAGGCCCTATTTGTGTGAAACTAAAATAGCTTTCATTAGATATTTATACTTAATGCATTTATACTTGGATATAAATAGACTAAGACTAAGTGTGTTATTCAATTCACCGGATCACCGATTCCTACAGCGCGCTCGAAGCAACTGAGTGACTGGCGAATTCACTCACACACACTGCAGGCGCGTGATGCGTTACCATGACATCGGAATGACGAGATGCTCCCATGAGAACGTTCTACTGTGGATGTAAGTACACATGCACTTCACGTGAACGCTATGGGGCATAGCGGATCGCCCGAACCACTTTGCCCCAATAGTTATAGGTACGAAAATTGCCTCTTGCATTTAGTAAAAGCAAATTATGTTGACAACTATCGATGCCATATGAAACACCATTCCCATAGCTTTCATTTGATACAAAATTTGTCTATCTGTTGCCACTTTAAGGCTGAGAAAAATGCGTTGTAATCTCACCATTTCTTATAACGAGCTCGAAAAAAATGAGTAAAAGTATAGTTCACACAGAACTGAAGGTGAGCGCTGTTCAACGACTATACCAGAATGAGGGGATACTTCCATGTAAACGTCCTGGTGAGTTAGATATTAGATAACTTCAGTAGTTTAAGAAATATTCAGGTGATCCTCTTTGCCCCGTGTTCCCCTACTAATTTTTTTGCATGTGGGTAGAAAATATACTCAAATACGTGTATCTGAAGTTTTGCGACAGTTGATTCATTTTTACGGATTTTAGACAAATTTGAAAACGTCGGGAGGGGAGGGAAAGATAACCCATTAGTACCGGAGAATTTTATATTTATTCCAAAGATTGGATAATTTATGAAGAAAATCACAAGAAGGAGATTCTGAAAGAAAGTGCAAATCGTAGCTTCTCCGGTATATTTTCTATGAGTCATTATCGGAAGAGGTGAACAGAATTAAATCGAAGGATCTCCTGTACATAATCGGAGACTTCAATAGTAAAGTTGGCAGAGACAAGGGCGGCTATGAGGACGTTTTGGGGAATTTTGGAATCGGAGACCGCAACGAGAGAGGAGAAAGAATGTTAGACTTCTGCAAAGAACAGGGTCTTTGTGTGATGAATACTTTCTTTAGACACGCAGAAAGGCACAAATTCACCTGGAATCACCCAGATGGGAGGCATAGAAGTTGCATCGATTACGTCCTAACTAAGAAAAGATGGGCCTCGGCAATGAACGACGTGACGGTGAAGAGAGGTGATGATTTTGGGAGTGATCACGAGCTTATTCTCGCTAATGTGAGGATAAAATTCAAAACTGCTGGTACTGGCGGAAAGGGGAATTTGAGATTCAACACGGATAAACTTAGTGACCCGAACGTGAAGCGAGCTTTCGAGACGAGTTTGGAAAGCAAATTTCAACAGATTCAAGAGCAGAACCTCAGTACAGAAAAGCTCTGGAGCAAAGGAAAAGAAATCCTGGTTAAAACCTCAGAGGAAGTCCTCTGTCATAGGAGACACATGTGACAGCCATGGATGACGGAGGAAGTACTCAATAGTTGTGATAGAAGAAGAGAGGCAAAAAGAAGGAAAAACAGATGCCCAACAGACGACAACAAGGAAAAATACAGATGGGCGCGTAGTGAAGTGAAAAGGGAGTGCAAAAGAGCGGAGAACAGATGGATTGAGGAGAAGTGTCGTAGCTGTGAAGCTAATTTTCGTCGCGGTAGCTCTTGCATCTTGTTCAGAACTGTGAAGGAATTGTCGAACACTCGAAATAACAATTCCATGGTGATAAAAGACAACCAAGGTGAAAAAGTAGCCGACGAAGAAAGCGTATCACAGGCGTGGAGAGAACACTTCACTAAGATCTATGAAGAGTACGACGAAGATTTCTGTTTGGACAACTTCCCACAGTTCAGAAGAGTATTAAATGAAGAACGTACACCACCTATAATAGCTGATGAAGTAAGAAAAAGCATTCAACAGATGTCAACAAACAAAGCCACAGGGAAGGATGCGGTAACAGTGGAGATGCTTCAAGCGGGAGGAGAGACTGTTGAGAAGTGGCTGTTCAGATTGTACAATGATGCGCTACAGAGGGGCTCATTGCCCACTGACTGGACCGCTGCAGAAATAGTGCCATTGTTCAAAAAAGGCGACGTGACAGAACGTAACAACTATAGGCCAATAAGTCTCCTATCTCATTCGTACAAAGTTATGGCGACAATTCTACAGAAGAGAATTGAAGCAAAGGAGGAGACGATTCTCGATGAAGAACAGGCTGGTTTTAGAGCCGGTAGAGGCATGACGGACCAAATATTTTCTGTCTCACAATTGACTGAGAGAATGTGGGAGATGGACAGAGACGTGTTCTGCCTGTTCATTGATTTTGAGAAGGCCTTCGATTCTGTTTGGAGACCAGCGATGGAGTCTATACTAGAATGGTACGGCTTTGACAGAGACATCATTGAAGTCATCCGAATGCTGAACAACCAGACACTAGCGACAGTCAGAAAGCGGAAGATATCCACGGACGTTTTTCCAACGAGAAGAGGAGTTTTGCAAGGATGCCCCCTCTCACCGCATCTCTTTAACATCTTTTTGGAATATGTGATGAAAGAGAGCTTAAAAGAACACGAAGAGGACGGTATTTTCATTGCTGGACAGTGTATAAATAACTTCAGATATGCAGATGACATAGTCCTTGTTGCCGATTCCTGTGAGCAACTTCAAGCAATGACGGATGGCATCTACCGAACCTGCTCTAAGTACAAGCTGAAAATCAGTGTAACAAAAACGAAAGCGATGGTGTTCAGCAGGAGAGAGGAGAAAATCCTCATATCATTGGGCACTGATCTGGTGGAGCAGGTTGACACCTTCAAATACCTTGTTGTCCTCTTTTCACAAAATAGAGACACTTGGAAAGCTGTGTGAGAGAGAGAGAGAGTGAACATGGGGTACGTAGCACTGGGCAAACTCAGCAAACTGTGGAAAAGCCGGAGCATACCACTGCAACTAAAGTTCAGACTTCTAACCGCCATAGTGATTCCAACAGCGATTTACGGATCGGAAAGCTGGATCCTGAAGAGCAAAGAAAGAGAAAAGCTGAGAGCATTCGAGATGAACTGCCTACGACGAGTGCTGAACATCCGATGGCAAGACAGAGTACCAAACATGCGAGTGAGAGAAATGGCGGTAGGATGGAGAAGTATAGTGAATGCGATCGAAGACCAACAACGAAGATGGTTCGGCCATGTGGAGAGAATGCATGAGAAGAGATGGCCCAAGATGATGTTGCACGGGAGAGTCCATGGGACACGGCCAAGGGGCCGCCATCGAATCAACTGGTGGCAGCAGTTTCGATCAGCCAACAGCCATGTCTCAGCACAAGAAATGCTGCAAGACAAGCAAGACATCGTGAAAGATGGATATCATTCAGACGTTCAATGTGGGACCCAACCTGACACGCCGTCAGTCGGGACTTAAGTCAAGTAAGTCAAGTCAATGTTGCACAAAAAACATGTGCCACATTTTCAGTGAAGAATATCGAATGTTCGCAACTCATTGATCAAAATTCGCTTGTATTCATGCAACCAACATTATACACGCATGCATGCTCATAACCAACATTCATTCTGTATATAACATGAGCGAAGAGATACATGACTAATAGCTGATGATACAATGACAATTGGCATTGGGCGAAGTCCAGCTCTAATAGCGCAATTTTGTGGACCCCGGACGGTACTCACAGTCTTAGATCCTGTAAAACTTGGTGCTCAGAGCCTTGGTGCTTAACATTTGAAGGGGTTCATATGTGTGATGGACCAATAGGGGCTTGGTTCCAGCCTCACCTAAGAAGTGTGAAGTGAGTCAATGAATGGAATAGTGGGGAAAGTCCTCCCAAAGACATCTCGTCAAGTTTGGCTCTAAAGTCAAAAAGTTTGACACGCTACGACCATCGATGTCTGTCGACGGGAACGTACTATCTGCTTTCTTATGGCAAATCATAGTTTGTATTAAATGTGTGTTAAATTGTTAAACTTATGTTCAATATGCAAGAATCTTTATGAGAATGTGTAAGTTTCAAATGCAGGTGACTTTTTTGCTGTTGAAAGAGACTGAGTGAGAATGAGAATGAGATTCTCGGAAGCTATTGTGAAGTTCGGTTAACGGAGATGGAGTATAAAGCTATTACATAACAAATATTTTAGTTTTCTTAATATTGGTCTGCATGTGGAGATAATGTAATAACTAATAACACCTTCTGTACACTATGTGGGGAGCTTCGTAAGGAAGATATCTTGATAAGTGAACCTCCTATTGTATTAATGCTTCACTTCATGAAATTGAGCTCTTTTTTCGTTACATTTCTCTGACAGAAGATCTGCCTTTCTCTCGACTTGATATCACATTGTCATGCTGTATAGATTAAATAATGAGTATTGTGAATGTTCGTTGCTGCTAGGGTGCATTAGAAACAAACCATTCATGTAAACATTATGCGAGGAAAGAGATGGAGAAATTCGTCAATTTATTATTGAATTTAGTCACTCAAAATAGAAAGAATCAATCAATTCAATTACCGATTGGGAGGCAACAATAGAATCTGTCGAACGGATGCTTCATTTCTCATAGCATTTGAGAAGGATGTGAAGACTTATTGTCCCTCCATGTCTCAGCCTTGGGGAGTCATAAATGATAATCATTTTCTCATCTAATGAAATACAATTTCTGTCACGAGGAATTTGAGGGCAATTGTCATTAAAAATGATTTGATGGAATTGTAATATTTCTCCGACCTTCAAGATGTTTGCCTGTAATTTCATATGTGAGGCAGAAATAGTCTTAATGATGATACGCTAACTGAGAAGAGAAGGGCAAATATAAGCGAATATAAGCGAATATAAGCAAATATAAGCGAAAGTACTCGTACAAATTAAAATGAGAAGTTCATAACCGATGCAAATGCGGATGATGATGTTACTGAGATCGTTGAAAATGAAGAACTAGTATATTTCAATGAAATATTCATTATATTAAGAACGCATCAGTGTAATTTATTTGCAAATGTTCGAGGTAATTTGAAAGAAGCGCTTCGATACTGTCTGAGGAGATGACTCTGTAATCAGTTCCTTGATACTCATGCTCATATTTTCATAGTGTTTCAATCAGCTAACATATGACAACACACGCATAAGTATATGATAAATTTCTGACATAAAATACAGTTTTTATCATTTACAAAGTAGCGAATGAACTAAGATGAAAATGTTATCCAATCTGTATTTCCTTGCTTCCAAACGGTTACGTTCCAGCTAGTGTTGAATCCCGGCACCGTTTCGGAGTCGGTTCTGCCAAAATATCGGAAGTACCGGAACCAGTTCCCCGAAATTTAGTACCGCTTCTGATACCAGTACCGAATTGTTTTATGCAAGAATTTAGCTTCAAAACCAAATTCAAGACATAAAAATGTCTTGTGTGAGTGCTGTCTTAGAAGCTGTCAATAGTTCAATCAGGAGATCAAAGTTACATTTCTCTAGACTGCAACAGGCTGATAGGTTCCTGTCACCTGGTAGGCAAACGTCTGACTGCAAGAATCATGTGAAACGTTTAAACTGAGACTGGTGTGATGAGAGACAATCCGCATCACATTCCGCTTTCTGTTGGAGTTGAGTCTTCTATTTTCCTCAGCATTCACTACTGACTATAAAACCAACCTCGGTAAAGTGCATGTTGACGGCGTTTCTCAACAGCTAGCAAATTCTGTTGAAAGAAAAGATCAAGAGTATGTAATTGATCGTTGAATGCGCTTCGGATTTTGATATGGAAGTAGTATGACACCAATAACTATATGAAGCTCCTCAGACATTAGATGGAATGAAAATTTGTTGATAAAAGAGATTGAATACTTCCTCTACTTTTTACTTCACTTTTCTTGCGAGTTTTTTAAACTTACCAAATTTAGCTGATAGCCTTTTTCAAACTTTTTTCAAGGCTAAATGGAATTGTTAAGTTGAGAAACTTGTCAACTGTTGCAAAAGGTGTTGTTATTAACCAACAGAACACCTGCGAATTAAATAACTCTTCAATCACTTAAAATCATTGTGTACAATTGAGCTATGAATGGTTGGAGCTATAACACTACGCGGTAAGAATCCGACAGACATATACATATGGATTGATTGTATTTTCTTAGGTCTGATACCATGGTTTACTACATAAAGTTTTATTTTATGTTTGAATAATAGTAAAGTAAATAAATAAGCATTGTCCATGCTCGGAAGCACATTAGGCATGGAGTACTAGTTACATGTGGCCGGGTTGTTATTTATCATGCGCATAAATATTTGTGCTGAGTGCTTAGCGAGAATGCAGGATGCACCTATTCTAAATCTCTCAGGATTGACCCGACCAGAGTTTGAACCAAGTAGAGCTAGCACTCAGTCAAAGCATTACCGGCTGATTTTATTTATACTGACCATTTGTGTCTTATCGGAACCATCGGAAGCATGCCTGCAGGATTCATAGCTACTACAGTCACTTTCTGAAATGAAAACTGGTTCAGCAGTCGTTTGGCGTTGAATGATGAATAGAAATGCAACTTTCATCTTAAGCATTTATTTATGCCGCATTGTTCATGATTGACCAACTTGCTCGAAAGCCGAAAGCAGCAGGCTCGTACCTGCAATCTTTTATCTCAAAGCACCTACAAGAGAGTGATACAAACAAAACATGAGTGACTTTCATTGCTATATACCTGCAACCTACGTAGACATGCAGAAAATATTTTTCCACACCCTTCGGGACTTGAAAGGGTCCAATGAACCCCGATAACTATATTTCTGCTAATTCAAAAGAAATTAACATTGCATGCAGAATCATTGTTAGAAATGATGATCAAAATGATCAAAAGCGTAAAGTGGAAAAATAAGGCTCTGAGGGTCAAATTCCTAGGCTGGGAGAGTTACAATTTTTTTCATAGATCCTGGTTTTGCGTGCGTGCGTATATCCTTTGACAAGTAGTTTTCCAGACAGATGTAACAGCAGCATATGATATGCAAATTCAATGAGTCAATATCTGATCTCTAAGCCAGACACCTATCGCGGCTGTTTTAGCGATAATTCTCAATAAAATTGAATAAATGAATATGTAAATATCATCAGCCATTGAAAGTATCCATTCAAACTTGCAACGACGCTTACATCTGACGGTTTCCGAAAAATTTTATTGAGCGCTCTCTCCATCAATTCGGAAACAGGACTGCTGCGATATGTTTCTATTCTTTGGCGATGAAGCTACCTGTGTTTGATACATTTTTAGTCATGAATAAAATAAATAAAATTGTGATATTTCAAGGAAAAAAACGTTCATTCCTTGTGTTACTCTTGTTGAAATTATAGACAAATGATAGCTAGATCAAACTTTCACGGTTCAATGTTTGTTGAAGTGAAAGTCTTTTGTATAAAGACCGATTTCGGTCAAAGTCTCGCGATTAACGGAGGGTTATTATATGCGCACATTAAAATAGACAGTTCTTATCGACAGCTTTCTCTATTTTATTTTCATTTGCTCGGTAGACATAGCTTTCTCGGAACAATTTTGTGTACTCTTTCTTGGGTTTTCTTAAAACTGAAAGATGACAGACGATTCTCCTTTGATACTGTAGATGTTCGCTTTCAATAGAAGTAACTTGAATCATGTTATCCGTGCACTTATTGATATGAATGTTACTTTGTGAGTCATTAATTCAACTGAATCCGATTTGCTCCAAAGCTTCTCATCGTTTTCAGTCATGTCATAACATTTGAGAAATAATCGACTTAATGAATTATATTTCTCCATTTATCTTTTATCTTCTCTTGAGAAAGAGTATTTAAGAGAAAACATGTTCCTTTCTCCACATTTTTACGACAGTAATGAGTATTAATGAGCCATCGCACAGAAATGATGAAAGTTTCAACTTGAACGATTATTCAAAGTCTTAACCTGAACTCGGCTGCTGCAACATCAGAGTTGTTTTGTTTTTATCTTTTGGAAAGATAAGATTAACAGATGATAATGAAGAAATTGTAATTGTTATTCATATCCATAATGTGGTGTCCCATCTTTTGATATCTTTGGGATCATCGTTCCGAAATATATACCAATCTTTTTTGAGCTCTAAATCTCATAAATATGTTGGTAGATATAATTTCTTCACAATAAATGCTAAGTTGTCATGTCTTTTAACGACTTGCTCTAAGGGATATGATTCTCGCGAATTTCGTGGGAGGCAAGTCCTCATTCGAGTGTGTGTGAAGTGTGAAAAATAATTCTTTGATTTCCATGTGAAGTAAAGTTTTCGTAATGTACATCGGCTCGTACTCTGTCGCATTTATTTATCTAGTTATTTTCAAACTAGGTCGTCTCACTTGAATTCTCATGATTTTTTTGGCATATCGAATTTTCAAAGTTTTTCACAAAAATCGCTGAATTTCGCTCGCAAAAAGTCAAATCTATGACATTTAGAAAAAAATGCCATTCTCAAAGCTCTGAATTTTGCCACCTTTGCAAAAGCATTCTGCATCAGAATACGTATGGGTAGCATTAACCTCAATCCACAAAGTACACATAGTGTGATTTTTTTTGAAAACTGAGTACCAGTCTACGAAAGGAAATGGTGATCTCAGAGTATGCAGCAACTATCGATGTATCAAAGTACTCTGCCACAGTTTCAAATTCCATTAGAGCAAATGGTCAATAAGAGCAGTAATAATAATAAGTCATGATCAACACACAACAACAATACAAGCTGCCATGAGTTGTGGGGCAATGCCTTTTTTAGAACAGAAAATGTTTATTCGATTATTAAGCAGCCTATATACTGATTATTGCGCAAAATGCAAGGGTCATAGGCCCAAATACTTTACTGCACACGATAAAAAGGATCTGCAGCATAATTATCGCGCGAATTACTTTTCGTCTCTTGGCATCTTCATTTCGAGTTCCATATGAAGTTCAGGTCCATCTGACAAGTTTTGAAACCCGCACAAAACCAACTTCTGCTCAGAATCGTAATTTTGATCTTTACATGTTACTGTAGAATTCAATTCCCTCAATAAATCTATTTTCCATCGATGTGAGACCAAAATGCCGAACCGAGGCGCCACACTCCTGTAGACTTCGAATTGAAGCGCAATAGAAATAAGCAAAATACTCCTTGGAGAGATGCACTATTTTCATATATTAAAGGAAATTGATTCTTTGACTAGTTCCTTTAACCATATTTTACTCGGACTATTATTAACTCAGAAAATGCTTCAGGGATTCCTCCCCTGAATTTGATATTTCTATATTAAATCGGTCTAAAATATCAACGGAATTGGCGCGTGCTCGTTCTAATGGTGGCATCAGATTTTATTGACTCGGTCATCTTTTCTTATACAATGCAATTCAATATTTGAATTTCACTTTTTTCAAAAAATTGACGTTTTGAGTATCAGTTGGAATTTGATGGTAGACGGTTTTGATAAACCGGCTTCTATTAAGTTATCACATGAAAGTGTTTTGACACAGTATTAGGAACATGTTTGATTGCATTGGGATAGTTAAGCAGAGCTGAATACAACTAAAAAAAGATTTTGGGAACACATGTGTATTGCATATAGTGTGCTATTATCTTCTTTGCATGTCGCGGAGAAAATTTGCAGCAATTTGCTCATCCAAATCAATGAACGCAGGCCAATAAATTGCGAGACATGATCACGTTTCCATTTTGTGACTTGGGATCAGCAATTTGTAGCATAAAAGTAACAATATCACTTATAAAGGATAGCCATGTTTGATTTTTCAAAGGCCTTCGATCGCGCTGGTCATAATTTTATTATACCCACTGTGCAAACCAAATTTGGATGCCATGAAGCCATCATTAACTTTTTGAAGTGCTTTCTGTCAAGCATACGCCAACGCGTGGTTTCAACTCGAGGAATTCCGACAGACTGGAGAGAGGTAACTAGTGGTGTGCCTCAAGGATCAGCTCTTGGGCCGTTGTTATTCGCTCTTCTCGTCAACGACTTTCCTATTCTTTCAACCAATTCTAAATTACTTGCGTATGCTGATGACTTCACCATTATTCATTTTGTTGACAATGATCATCGCGATACCTTGCAATCAGATATCGATCGTTTCGTGACATGGGCTGCTGACAAAGATCTAGCCATCAATGCCGAAAAGTACAAGACTATCACCATCAGCCGATCCAACATCTCCTCGTCTTCTGTAACTATTGGCAATGCTTTCATCAGTGAAGTCTCCGATGCCAAGCTCCTTGGGATCGTTTTTCAATGCAATACCAAGTGGACTCTTCAGACTGACGTTATGATCACCAAGGCAAACAGGAACATGTTCCTGGTTAAATCACTGTGGTCTTCCGGGGCTCCTACGCATATCATTTGGAAAGCATACATTTCCTATGTTTTCTCTGTCCTCGTCTACTGCTGGCCGACCCTTTGTGACCTCCCTGCTTCCGCCATGGCCAAGATACTTAACATAGAGAAGAGAGCTTGTAAATGGGCCAACATTTCTTTCTCCCCAGTATCAGTGCATCAACGTCTTGATAATATCTGTGTGAAATTTTTAAAGAAAGTCGCTCATAATCCTGTCTCCCATCCTCTCGTGCCCTTTTTCATGTTCCGTAAACCCCTTGATTCTCTAAGACATACCCGTCGACTCTTACCACCTCGTCAAATTCGCCAATCTTATTATAACAATACCATTGTTCGCTTCTCCTCGCTGATCTGATTATTGTATTCTCTATGTATGGTTTGAAAATTTCTATTGTAACCTAGTACCATTCTGTATTAGGAAATAAAGTGGATTATTATTATTATTAAAAAAAAAACCTGTCGCCATCCGTTAACTGTATTGCCATTATTACATATTCGTGTATGAATCAGAATGTTTTATAACTTAATTTGCACTTTTTCAATGGCCTATGATTACTTTGAATTGATCAAAATGCTTAATTCTGCAATAAATTGAAAAGATTCTCGAATTTCAAAAGGACTTTCTCAGTGATCCCGTGAACCAAATTTGATACAATTTGGGTTACTTGCTGTCATAAATGCGTAGAAGCTGAAAGTCACCAAAAGTTAGATTCGCAGCTATTACAGTTTATAGCGATATCAAAACTGCTTAGGGAGACTTCAGGAGTCCCCCAGGTAAAATATGGTTAATAATGTCCTTCATGTGCTCGAAGCAGATTAATTTGCTGTCAATCGTGGGGCCCATAAGCTTCAGCTTTTGACAGTAATTATTTTGACACCGTCCAAAATAGTTTGACACACTTGTACATAAATATTTTGAGTAACAAACAATTAAAAAACCATGCAAGTTAGGTCAATCGCGACAGGAGAGATCTTGCATTGTCCTTTCATTAAAACAATTGAATTCGATTACAACAATGACAATTGAAACAATTGCAACAATCATTCGATCGACTGCCCTCAAGGCAGAAGGTTGGATAGCTCTGCGGCTCTGCTATCTGTGCAGTTAGTTCGTAAGCCACCATCTTGAATATCTACGATGGAATCACCAAAGTTGCGCATATCATATACACCAGAAAAGTTACGTAAAATGAGATATCTTGGATGCGTTGGACTAGATAGATCAACTAAAAGACTGATTTTTATTCTAAAGATAAAAAATTACAACATTCTTGTCAAAAAATCCGCCAGATTCAAGTCATTAAAAGGCGAAGAACAAATCAGAGACGTGTGATATGTACCAAAGAAGAAGTTGAGAAAGTACGCAAACGACATTTTATTCCGGTTGACACACTTGACTTACGACTTCCAACGTGTTTACTGGCAAACATTCGATCAATTATAAATATAAAATGAGCGAATCAGAGGTCTTTGTTCAAGCATATAAACCTGAAATTATTTGCATCACTGAGACTTGGTTGGATGACATTATGAATGAGTCATTTACCATCAATGGCTATAATACATTCAGAAAAGATAGAGTTGATCGTATTGGTGGTGGTGTGATTATTTTTGTTGCATCTGATATTGTTGAATGTCTATATCTAGTCAATGCAATGAAAAATTTAACATTTTCTATGTTAATTCATTGGCATAGGTTTTAGCAGTGAATGAACTGAAACCGTTCAACATTAGATATTTAACATTATTTTTAAACATCACTTTCAGCTAAATGTAGCTGATGAGTTACACTTCTATGCCAGAGATGCTCATTTCATGGATATCCTTGGTGCATATCTCTGAAAATCTATGGTCTGATTCATTGACATGATCTGCTTTTTTGTATGATAGAAGATGTCTTGGCTAGTCATATATTATATTTAATGGTTGAGGAAGAGCCAAGGTTTTAGTGATGTTTTACTTTAATTATGATATAATTAATTTCGGTTGCTATTTAATATGTTAATGTGAAATTTGAATTCATGACTTTTGCGTTTATGTGTTGAATTCCTTCTATCTGATGATGGTTGCCGAATAGCAACCGAAATCAATTATATCATAATTAAAGTAAAACATCACTAAAACCTTGGCTCTTCCTCAACCATTAAAAATAATAATTTGTATGGTTCATCGCGATGTCTGTATTCAACAATAGCAATGTTAATACTCGTCTATACTCATTGAAAATGTAGAACTCGCTTCGCTCGTTCTACATTTTCAATGTCGTATAGACATCGCATAAACATTGTTATAGTCAAGGTTTGGGATTTCCATGATTTATACCATTGTTGTTGGCATTTTTTCCATGGCATTGTTAATTTCTGTGATTTATACCATGCATGATCTATGTCATAGAGAAGTAATGCATTGAGAGAAGTAATACATTGAAATTCAATGATCATTTTTTCGAACAAATGAACACATTAACAAAATTGACCATAGAATTCTGCGTATGAGTTGTCGATTAAGTGAATGTTTTTCTTAAAGATATCTTGTCGACCAAAAAGACTAGATCCATATACATATGTACATGGATCTAGTCTTTTTGTTCGACAAATATGTACATATATTTGAATAGTATTTAGAAAATATTTAGAAACTCTGATATTAGATAAAGTTTGCATACTTTCATGTTCATCTCATTAGAAACTATTTCGTTAGATATTTATTAGAAGTGACTCAGTTTTATCTTCCCTAAAGCCGTACAAAAATTTCATCTTGCTCTTCATAATTTGCATTTTATGAAACTCATAAATTCATCACGGCTGAAGTCTCGACTCATGCGTGACTCTTGAAATTCATCTACGTCTGTTTTCAAATGTCCTTATCCACTTACGGTTTGATCATTCCATTAAATATTCCAATTTGTCAATCTAGTTATAATGTCTTCATTATGTGAATTCTTATTCATAAATGCATATTTTATCCTTTGTAGTTCAATTCAAATTCTAGCATACATGAGGCAGGGATCGAGGCATTACCTAACCAGTAGCTCTTTAACTCCTGTGGAGATTTAAAATGCTTACTTCATGATCTCCCATGTCACTGAAGAAAAAGCAACGTAGCCGGATATTGCAAGACGACCAAAATATATCATGGGTTAAATAGTATCTTGGAATTCCGACACCAGTGTACATGCATATACAGGGTCGGCAAAAATAAGTGGTTGTTATTTCTTCCATTAAATGGCCTCAAAATTGCTGTACATCTAATTGATCGATATTATTCTTGTTAAGTAGCCGCCACTAGTGTTCAATATTCCACAAACATCAGGTAAAATGTAGGCCCGCGCAAGCCATTGAATGTCCAATAAACATTGGCAATATAGCTAAATATGGTCACAAGCTGGAAATAGGGAAAGATAAAATCCTCAACAAAAAGGATGCAAAACTCTTGTACAGATATTATGTCTAGTCGTCTCCACTGATCTCTGTGAGCCGTAGGCTTACCCATTTTGTAATTATAAGATTTCTTCAACAACTGTTACGAATCTCATCTGTATTCTTTTATGTGTTGTATTGTGAAATTGCGATTTTTCGTATTTTCGAAGTATATTGCTCTTCTGACGCATATGGAAAGAAGTATGATGGATTGAGATTCCCGATGTCCTTCGCCATTTCTGCACCTAGATGACCTACGAGCAAATTTGCGCATTTCATCGAAATCTTCGCATCACGTTCAATTGACCGTCAGTCCTCGCGCTTTCGGACACAACTGTGAGAATTTCTGTCGCTCTCACACTTTCATCATTGCTCAAATTCATTCTCACCTAACATGATCGAAAGCAGTGTCCGTTTTCTTCTTTCCTCTGTCAACAGCGGCGCCTAAATCTGCCAGGAAATAAACCTGTCCTTTCCTTTCGCCAAGGATTCGCCGGGCGCCGCTATGGCGACTGTGATCTGGGCAAGATTGAGACACGCTGAGGACCTGCGGCAAGATGCTGAGTTGGCGACGAGGTGTGAAGTTCTTTGTTGGCTGCGGAATATGCACTCTCAAGAAAACAGAATTGAATTGACGCTGTTCATTTCGTGGCTGCAATTTGATTATCGAGACCCCATCGGTTTTGGCGTTTCGAAATGAGGTGATTAAAAATCAATTCGTCTTTATCACCGTCAAATCAATGTCTAGGCCGTCAATCAGAGTGTAGAATAAAGAAAACAAAGCCGGAGAATGAAGCGAAATGGAAGGTAATGAGAGATGGGTGCAAGAGACAGTTGATGAATCAAAACTGGGTTGAAAATTGGATAAAGACGAAAATCAGACAAGCAGAAGTCGAAACTTGGTGAAGAGGAAGGAATAGAATCTTCAGATTGATGAGGAGCGCTGACTGAGGACAAGAAGGATGAAATTTCATTTATTCATAATAAGTATTACATTTCTCGAAAAAATTTGCACCACTTGTAATAAACTCAAAAAATGATTGAAACGAGAACGTCAGGGATCAATACATGTAATAAGGATTTGCCTTGACGATTTGCGTTATTTTGATTGTAAAACATTGTATGATTCATATTTTCAATTAGCAAGCAAGTCATGATTGCATTGTTCTTGTTCTTTTGTTTGATTTTGATGCATCCATTAGACATGTTATTCACACGGCCTGGAACCTATGCAAACCGGGGTCCCGTGTGACTATGGATTTCAGTGTAATATTGCCATGCTTGCTGACGACATGATGATAATTCACTGACAGTAATTCATGTTCTCTTAAGACCCTTTTTTCATATGAAACTAATCTGACCAGAAGTGTAGGCCGCGCGGAATCGTGTAAGACGCTGAAAGGCAGCACGCCTAAGGCATATCTACTAATTCACTTATATTTTTGTAGCAAAGTAGCAACCATCGATTAAGAAGTAGTCTGCCTTAGTCATGCATAACTTCGAGGCAGATGTCCTTTATATTTTAAACTCAAACATATGCCTCAATAAAATATTAAATGCCATTTTATCAGCACACTAAATTGAAGTAATGGAAAACTAAAAGTCTTGTTGCAAAATTCTAAATTATTATCCTTGAAAAGGTGCACTTGAAAACTTATTGATGACTTAAAGTATCCTACTTGTATGTATTGACTCATGTATAATACTTTAAGTCATCAATAAGTTTTCAAGTGCACCTTTTCAAGGATAATAATTTAGAATTTTGCAGCAAGGCCTTTATTCTTCCTTCATTGTTGAACACAAATTCTTTTTTCATGATAGGTTGTCCATTACTAGACTGTGCAATCATAAGCTTCGTCGATCAGCTTACAAGCCGATTCTGTTGATATACCTTCCTTAAAACATCACACATTCAAAGCAATGACTAGGAAATTGCTTGGCATCTTTCTTCATTGACATCGACAGACTACAAAATTCCATGTCCACCTGATATGTATTTACATAATATTCATGACATAAACAACAATAATACATACAAAATTTCAGGCAACTTTGGAATGAAATCGTGATGGAAGCAAGACTTCACAAAATATTGATTTTGTATGTCACAATGTCTGCTAGAACAATTGATATTCCTGGTGGTTTCAGAAAATTTGCAGTCTTCAATACCTCATGTAGGCTGTAATTCGATCTGTGTGGCTAAATAACAGCATCAACCTTTTGTGCTAAAGATTTTTGAGATTCTCGAGCACTCCACACACCACTTTCGGACGATTCTTCGGCTAAGCATATTTATGAAATGTATAGTACCAATGCATCACAACAAATTTCTTAGTTTGTTTTTAGGCTTTTAGTTTTTATTGCATACGAACGTGAGACCTAAGTAGCCACTTTTTTGACTAAGAATCCGAATATCCTAAAATGTGTTCATCCTACGGAAAACTAGGCCTAATTTTTTTACACAGCCAATTTGAATTTTGTTTCTTTTTATTTGATTGCTCTCATTTTCATTCATTTCGCCCTATCCGTACCAATGAGGGGTAGAGGGTGGTCCTCCCCATGTCGCATTTTTGCTGCGCTCCTCTACGAACCGCTCGACCTGCGCTCTTGTGACTTTCATATTTAGCGCATTTCCAATCTTTTCACCAAAAATTGTCGCATTTGGTTCAATGGTCAAATTAATGACTTATTTTGAAAAGTTTTTTCTTAATTTTTGCATGATAACTTTCAACGAAATTCGTAATTTTTCATTGCGAGGACAGAATTTTATTAATATGAGTCTATGAAACAGGTCATGATCATCTATTATACCATAGATAGTAAATAGAGCATTTGAAATTCAAATATGATATGAATACTACTTAGTAAATGTTTTAATGGTAGTGGCACGTACATTGCAATTTATACGTCTTTTCCTAGTTATTTGAATTCTTGGGTGCTGCAAGTTGCCCTTCTTCATTCGAAGTTATTTAAAGCACACTTAACAATTACATTGAAAGGGTTGCCTTGGAAGGAAAATCTTGCGCGCTTCATATATTACTCCATGCATAAATCAATCTTATGAATCTTGTCTTGTGCTCATAAGTACCTTTTCTGTATATTCAACCAGCTACATAGATAATCCGTGATCCTACATTTCAATACATGTAGCTATTAAGCTGTACATTAAGCTATTGTAGCTGAATATGAACTCTTCCGTAGAAAGTTCACACACGAAATACGTTGGACTGAGAATTTTATGCGATTTTGGTCATTAATTTAGAAGTTAAAATAAGTTAAAGTTCGAGCCAAATCGCCCCTCCGATATATCGGATGCGCTTCAAAGTACGGTTTGGTCACTGCTGATCAATGCATCAGAAATTTAGGAGAGTTGCTAACTTGTCTGATAGGAAGTTGCTTCTAGCTCTCACGAAGTTGCACATGTATCTATATTTTGTATATTGGCCCTACGTCAAGAAGCAAAACACAAACACATAATTTCAGAGTGTCAATATTCCTGAAAGTTGCTTAATGTGCAATAGTGGTCTTTTCTGTATTTTCTCTAGTTTGCATATTAAGATGCCAAAATGTCTTCAGTTGGTCATCATGCACAAAAGACTTAGTTATGTTTGAACCTATTCGACTCTGTTAACAACAATACTGACCACCCCTTGCGAGAGTGTTTTCTCACTCGAGAAATCACTGTGCGTAATACATGCCCACTCCGCCCTCCTCTTGCAAGAACAAAACGACTTAAGAACTCTCTTATTCGCTTTTGCCATACCTGACTTCCTGTCTTCAGTGTCTTTCTTCAACACTTTCCTCTTGCAATTTGAACTGTGAATGAATTTGTAATTGCTCTCACCGAGCTACCAGTAGGCTCCTAGCCTTCTTGTATGTGAGACAAAAATAAAGCTATTATAATTGTTATTATTATAATGAATTAAGGTTTTGTATTATAAAATGTGACAAGATCGGCAAATTCCAATATTTTCCAACTTCAAGTTAAAGAAATTTCATTCTGAGCAATAGAGTAGTCAGATTTTTGCTGTCAATTTTTGTTGTCAGATATTGTCAGATAGACTGTTGTAATATTTTTATAATTCTTAGTTCATGAAGAAAACGTGCTTAGAGCAACCAAAAAGTTGTAGCTTTTTTTTGCATTGTTATGTCATGTAGTGCGGACTGCTTCAAATCCACATGCATGCATGAAATATCCAAAAAATATTCTTGAAAAATATTTCAATTGCTTAACATGCTTTCACTTTTTAAAAGTTACAAAATTACAACGTGCATTAAAAGGTTAATAACCTATGTATGTATATTGGAAGCATTTTGTATTTATCAGGATGATATTTCGTTTACTTTTACCCGTGACAGTAACATCAGAAATGCTTGAATAATTGAATATCTTTTAGAAAAAGAAAATTCGAATTACGGCACAGTTATTGCATTCACTTTTATATCTTTCTGTGTTTATCTTTTGACTTAGCCTGAAAACCCCGTTAGAATTAAAGTTCAATGTTTCAAGTTATGACTTATCGAATCTAAATGTCACAGGCGAGGTACAATAGTTGGAAACAACAAACAATGCCAGAGTTGTCTTGCGAGAGTCATGTTTGATATTTTCATATGCTTTATTGACCTGCCTCCTCTCAGTGAGTAATAAAATACTGACAACAAATATTTCGGATCCTTTACTCCACGAATGTCAGCGATTCAGATCATAAGTTAGATAAACAAATTGTAAACGTTTGAAGTCGGCCAAAGCCTATGCAAATAATTGCATTGACTGAGATCATATACAGAATCCAAAATATTGGCTACATTGTGATTCTGTAAATTGACGATTGAAACAACTGAAGATACTAATGGAGAAAGTTATTTGAATAATTGTAGTGTTGACATCATGGTTGCTAAATGTTTTCTAATCAAAATTATTCAAAATTGATCGGATAGTAATTTGATTTTGAGACAGCAATTCCCTTTGGAATGCAAAAATGAAATATCAAGTTAACCATTTTATTATTTGTATCTATCACAATGCCATTGACAAACATGTTTCAATACTCGAATCGTACCATCATCAGTGAACAGCAAAAGTGATACATGCGCAAAGACATATATATCCGTAAGTTCATTCAAAAGGAACGCGAGCAATAATAACAACAACAAAGAAAAACAACTAAAATAACAACAATTGATCAGTCTGCTTCTGAGTCTTCCTGAGCTTCATATTTTGGTTCTTGTAAGATTTTATCAGTAAAGTTTCTCCAATGCGAGCACAATTGGTATGTAATGGAATGGAGAACGACTTCTCACATGGGAAGTGGACATGCAGTGAGATTTCAGATGCTGGTCTGCCGTTAACATGATCTTTGATCCTAGTTTATAAGTGGCGACGAGTTTCCCCGATATAGCACTCTTGACAGTGCTCACAACTGTATTTGTATATCAAGGAGGAATGCTCGTTAAACGGAATAGGATCTTTACAGCGACATAAGTGTTGGGATTTGTAAGTATTATAAGCTATCTTTAAGCGACTTTTTTTCAAAATGACATTTATTCTGTGCACCTTCATAGCAACATCTTTATGACTTTTTGGAAGATATGGTAGTTTCCAATACATAGAGACTTTAGTATCATCTGGTTTTGGGTCACATGTGTCACATTTTAAGGAAACTTTTTCAATGAAAGAGGAAAGAAATATAGCCATTCTTTAGGAAAATAACTTTAACGATTTCAGACCAGCATCTGAAATCTCACTGCATGTCCACTTCCCATGTGAGAAGTCGTTCTCCATTCCATTACATACCAATTGTGCTCGCATTGGAGAAACTTTACTGATAAAATCTTACAAGAACCAAAATATGAAGCTCATGAAGACTCAGAAGCAGACTGATCAATTGTTTTTCTTTGTTGTTGTTATTATTGCTCGCGTTCCTTTTGAATGAACTTACGGATATATATGTCTTTGCGCATGTATCACTTTTGCTGTTCACTGATGATGGTACGATTCGAGTATTGAAGCATGTTTGTCAATAGAGTTATTTGATCATGCAATCTCTAAGGCAATTTCCTTTATTATCACTATTCTGTTCATTATTCATTCAAAACTTCTAAAACAGTTATGATAATTCATTTCGCATTGGACCAATCGATGGACCATGACCCAAAGGTGCTATGGACTCTTAAAAGGCTAGCTTCTTTGCCATTATCCAATCGCAAAGCAAGTAAAGATACATTTCGATCTCATCAATAGTCACATAGAGCTTCAAATCAAATGCGTCTATTGACGTAGCTTGCAGCGCTTTAAAAATCACCACTTCATGTGCAGATAATGGTCAATTCATGTATCTTGCATGTACGTATAAATGTATTCCTATTTATAAATCACTCAACGTGTGAACCGTGCCATCATTCAAATGAAATTCAGTTCGGTGCTAAAAATGAGACACGATGGCGCTCCGCTTGAAAATGTCGAAACTAATTGCGGCACAAAGGCATCCGCAATTCACCGTTTGGCCGCATGATGCACGTAAGTACCCGCACATACCAAAAATTTTTGCCTCAACTATCTGCGGTATATGGCCTCATCAATGAATTCACAAGGTGCTGGTGCGAAGACCAAGTCAATTTTGACAGCTGGAATCAGTAATAAGCACATAGAATGGTGGAGCGCGTTGCAACTGACCTAGTCCTGAAGCTAGTTATGAAAGCAAGCAACCCATAATTTCAAATTTTGGAGAATTTTTATTCAGATATTTCTAATTTTTAATTTTACAAGATAATCACCGGAAGTCAAAAGCAAATGTTTGGAATTTTGGAAAAGTGAATCACGGATGCTTTTCTGTTTACCTGCTTTAGCTGTGATTGTTCAAAAATTACCACTTCCTTGCCGCTGTATTTGCAAATAATAGATTTTCCTCTATCTGTGTTTGTATTTATCATCTGTAGTTAAAACATGCTTCCGTGTCGCATAAAGCAAATCGTCATGCCTTCACAACATCAAATATTCGCAAAACAATTTGATCAAAATATTGTTAATAGAGCGATGGGATGCTTCAGTGCTGCCGATTGTATGTGAAACATGTAGATTATACTTCCATGCTGATAATCACCATCATGTTGAAGCTGGGATCGTTGCTATAGAAGCGATTTCACATCTGTTGAATATAATTTATCAAATTTCAACGTCTTCCGCTCCTAATGTTTTCAGACACTCGAGCTGTTGATTTTCGGAGCTGACAGGAAAATACACATTCCCGCCGGCGTCCACTGTCTGTGAGACATTCCTGACCTTGACCGTTTGATCGGTTGCGATCTGCACATGTTAGTGAATCTCTCACCCGATTATGCGGTCAAACGTTGAGATCTCATCAGTGATGATTCATTCTGTATGTTCTTTGAGACCAATAACAAATCATGTAATTTGTATTGATTGTTGCATTGTATTATTGGTAATGCTTCAAGTTTCCGGTATTGCAAGCGGTTGATGAATAGTAATTTCAATAGGATTGTCGTGGGATGACCTCTCTCCATCCATTCCCATCTCATGTCTACAGGAGAAATATAGCTCAAATTTTGAATTCTAGCTCAATGCTCGTCATAGTTAAGTATATTACGGACAGATGGAGAGAGATATAGGTAAAATAGTCAGCTATGTTTTTAAACATTCTGAAGATAAATTGCGACAGTTGTAATTACAATTATCATGTCGTACAATAGCAAACATAAAAACTGACACCTACTGAATGTTTGACCCAACGATACCTAATTACAAAAGTCCAATTTTTACCCAAGCACATACACCCCAATTTCAAATATTGCATAATGATTTGCCTTTTTGCGCAAAACGCAATGTGTTACTGATAATCAGGGTTGCGTGGACATGCGGATTCTTTGGGGATTATCACGACTTTTGACATTCACTAGAAACAATCAGAATTGACATTTTATCACACACAAATTCTGATTTTGTCAATGATCAAACAGCTTGCAATCTCCCCACTTGGATTCTATGAGATACCTATGCTGATTTCACATTCATTACACTGCCAATGATTTTGAATGACTAATAATAGCTTCGCTGTGTCAAGGACGTCTACAGGGGAGAAGCGCTATAAGCCTGCTTTGTTACAGAACTAAATAAAGACTGATTCACACGACTTTTTATACCGTTAGATACTGAAATGCATATTGAAAATATTAGCCCTATTACTGGTTGTATAAAACAATTACATACATCAACATCATTATCATCACCATCAGCTGCTTGTTCTCCACTTCTGAAGATAGGCCTCGCTATGGATCCTCCAATTTCTACTGTCCTTCGCTCCCCCCTTCCCAGCCGACGCTGTTCCAAAAGTCGTTTAGGTCGTCTCTCCATCTCGTGGGTGGTCTTCCTTTGCGTCTTTTCCATTCAACAGGGCATCAATAAGTGATGTATGTCCATCTATTGTCCTTCATTCTGGACATATGACCACTCCACTTCCATTTCTCTTTCTTGATGGTTATAAGCAAGCTTCTTAGGCCCATCTGCTGTCTTACCCATGCGTTTGTTTTTCTGTTTTCCCATCTAATGTTCTCCATGCTTCTTTTTATCTTGAGCTGATCTGCTGCTATCTTTTCCTCCATCTTTCTATTGAGTGCCCATGTTTCAGCGACGTATATCATGTAGGGCATCACACAAGCTTCGAAGAGCTTCTTCTTCAAGCTCCGGGGAGCTCTACTCTTCAATATATCCGAGTATTTGCCGAAAGCTTTCCAACAAGAACAACACACCATTTCTCCATTTAATTTCATCATCCTGGCTTTTCTTATTTAAGGAAAATTTCTGTCCCAGATGGTCATACTCTTCGCACTCATTGATTACTTCATTATCTATTCTTATTTGCTGCTGTTGATGTCCTGCTCCGAACATTGTTTTGTTTTCTTTTTGTTCATCATTAGACCGTGCCGTTTGCTTTCTGTTGGCAAGTCTTGTACACGTAGCATTCTCTCGAGAGCGTTCCCAGACGTTGCTAGCAAAACGATATCGTCCGCAGAACGAAGATTCGTGAAGCATTCGCCATTAATGCTGATTCCTTCTTCTCGACAATCAATGTTCTTTAGATCTCTTTCAGCTTTCTGGGATACTTCTTTTCTTCGCAGGCAGTTGTTGAACAGTGTCGTTTAAGGCTTCTCCCGCAGCTCTATTTTGTTTCACACTTTTGACTGCATGCTCGACCTCCGCGCATGTGATATTTGAAGGCTCTTCTTCTTCTTCTTCGTCCGCGCCTGAAATGTCAGGAGCCTGGTCGTTGCTGTTGTATAGCCCTTCGTAGTATTCCTTAATTTTCTTCAGAATGCCTTCTTTATCTCTGATAATGTTGCCATATTTACCTGCTATGGCTGTCAATTTTTCTATTCCTTCTTGCGCGTTCCTTGAGGTTTGCTTAATGCTACTGATTAACCGTGTTTTCAACTGGTTGCATGTTGAACCGTCGTACCTCTTGCCTTGAATGTTCACTAATTGTTTTGCATAGCTCTGTGTATTCGACTTTATTTGTTGCGTTTTCTATTTTCATTTGCCTTCTTTTCTTCATCATGGCTCGCGTTTCCAGTGTTAGTTTGCTGTTAGTGCCTCCTTGATTAGTGCAAGATTTCTGTAATGCTAATGTGAACGCTGCTACTATTGTGTCATTCTGCTTGTCAATTTTGTCATCCGTGATGTCTTGCACAGCCTGAAATCTGTTTTCAAGCTCCAGTTGAAATTCATGCTTATGTTTTGTAAACATTTCCTAGTCGATCTTTTTGAGAAGCGTTTGTCTCTCTTTCGTTGTGTCAACTGATATTGTTGACATTAGCAATCTATGGTCGCTTCCAATGTTGATATTCTTCTTTACTTCTGCGTTCTTGATGCTGATATTTGCTGTTGTCATGATGTACTCTATCTCGTTTTTAGTGTTGTAACCTGGAAATCGCCATGTCCATCTTCGCTTTTTTCTTCTTGAAAAAGGAGCTTTATTCGTAGATGTCTTTGAGCGCACGATTCTGCCAGTAAGTCTCCTCTTTCGTTGCTTTCACTTGCTCCTTCGATTCCTATGATGTTTTCTTTTCCATTGTTACGTGTGCCTACCTTAGAGTTGAAGTCGCCAATAATCATTCTAAATCTACAGTTATGGTCGATAGCTTTTTCGAGGTCTTCGAAGAATTTTCCGATTTCGGCCTCTGTTGAACTCGATGTTGGCACGTAAGCCTGGATGATTTGTAGCTTGTATCAACTGTTTAATTTTATCTTTAGCAGACTCTGCCGCTGATTTTATGTCGTTTGTTATCTTACGATGGATTGTGAAGCCAACACCTCCTTGTGAGTTTGTGTTTGATAAGTTGCACAACATGTTTCCGCTTTTTAATGTTTGCAGTTTTTCTGTAGGACGTCGAACTTCGCTTCGGCCCTCTTATGCTCCACTTGATGTTCCCTGACAGCTCCTCTTCCAATTTTTGTAGTTTTGATTCTTCTCTCAATGTCCCTGTATTGTATGCTCCGATTTTTTGGTGGTTTTTCTTTTACCAGTGATTCTTCGCACCCCTGCAGTACGCATTTCCATCTTCAGACCACCAACTGCTGATGGCGCTATACCACCCGTGGGCACTGGGCCTCACCTTGATTTTCAGTTCCATGGTGGTTTGAAGGCCTCCTTCCACGCTGGACGGCTGCGGATTGGAAGGTGGAATGTTTTTCGGTACTCCAGGTCTATGAAGACTGTCTTGTCGTACTGTAGAGCTCTCCCTGCCCTGCACTTTCTCTGATAGTTTCTGCGCTCCCATAGTCGTTGTGATGCCAATCACAAACTGCCAGACAGCAATGGGCTAAGGCAATTTTTCTCGAGGTGTGCTGTTATTCGTCTGTCTCAGCGACGCAGGCTCACCCTCACCAGGTGCAGGTGATAGAACAGTCTTGGATGTCTGTTAGAGGTTGGCTCTTCCGCCAACGTACAGGCAATCCCTGGGATGCGAGGACAAATGAGCAGGCGAGAGGCTGACGTATTTCGCCTCATGCTGTGAGATGTACTACCTCTGCAGATCCCTTGAGGCAGAGGGGTAGGGCCTACGCAGCCAGAAAAAAAAGTGGAGAAAAAAAAACTGCAGAAAGTGGATGCCTGAAGCTTTGATGGTATATACTCTATCAGGGCTCCACTACCCTCCCCAGACAACCGCCGCCCAGCGCTCGGCGTTAACAGGACAATAGCGCCGGTGACCAAGCGGATGACAAAGGGTGCCTGATGGGATCGAGAAGGAGGTCAGGAATTCCAACCCTTTCCATCGGAAGATGTCCGTCTATCCCCCCCATCTACTTACATACATGTAGATTAGATCTCTTTGACTAATAATGATTGTGCGACATATAATTGCGATGAATCATTAGCCATTAGTTGAACCTTATCACGAAATAAGAGAAGTTCTAATAAAACACCTCTTCTATACTTGCGTACCAAGTACATAACACAGAGGTCATTCAATAGAGAACTTTAAATTTTGCGTCCTGAAGACATTTTCCAGTATAATTCCGACAACCAGTGAATGATGCCCATGTTCTATGTGATCACAAAGAATGACAGTGCTGAACTTGTTGTTTGCAGGCTTGCCGTTGGGATTGGGATTGGGCTACCAAAATCCCAACCCAATCCCAATAAATCCCAATAGATTCCAATAAGCCCTCTCCCAACAAAATACACATACGTAATCGTTGACATTAGTCAGTGCATCATCGGAGGTACGTTATCGTAAAATAAAATTTAATTTTTGCCTATAAAAAATGGGTACTTAGCCTACTGAACGTACGAGTATATCAGAATTTGAGCATGTTCGCCTATGTATAGACCTAAAGTAGTAGTCTACTAGAGTGCGGGCGGTTTATTCAATGCTGTCTTTTAATCAATAAGAAATTAAAACAAATTCAAAAAAAATGATTTACTTGGAGGAGGAGACGGGCCTATTGATTAATCATTGACGGGCTCCTTATACTTTAACACCGGCCTAAATATAGCAGAATGGCAGACCTAGATATAGTCTAAATATAGCAGGCCTAAAATATGAATTGTCTGCTATAGGTAATTGTCCATTATCAAGTTAAGGTAAATGCAAAATCATAGGCCTATACATGTAGGCCTATGCTACTACAAAAAGGGTAACACCTATGTAATGGCATGTATAGGCTTATACAATTCACCTGCACGTTGTCATGCGTTTCGCCGCTTTTGTAATTAAGCTACACATTGCAAGCTATTTAGGCTTACTTTGCCGCATAAGCTGCTACTGCCTGTTGCCTATTGTGCGTGTGAGCCCGTGTAGCGGGCTGTTTATTAACACCGCATTATCCGATAAGCTTAATTAATACCAAGTTTGTTTGTAGCGCATACATACATATTAGCTGTACACGTAGGCCACTATAGGCTCTTAAGTGAAGGCAGTCTCGGTGCAAAATTTAGCCATACAGTCAGTCCATTATACATAATTGTGTAAAATCAATAAAATCCTCTATTACTATTAAGGCCAGCATAGTCCTAGGTCTACGTCCGTGGACTTCGTCAGTTCAAAAAGTAACGCATATGGCAGGCCTAAGCGGAAAGCTCCGATGCAGCTTGGGGTCAACTTGCGTACGCTTTTAGCTCTAAAGCAGGCTATTGGGATTTTATTTGGATTGGAAATTCTTATTGAGATTGGATTGGGATTGGACTGGAAATTCATCCTAACGGCAAGCCTGTGTTTATGACGAAAATTATATCTAGGGGTAATCAATCGTCTGACTCCAAAATGTTCTTATGGGACCTGGGCAAATGTATGAAACCATTTGGCCGGCACCGTCACTTACATTTGACCGGTACCGGCCAAGTACAAATGGTGTCGATTGGAACCCGCTCTCTGACGTCCTGACAATCGTTGAGGAGCCAATGAATACGGCTCCTCAGTGCGACCATCTTGCTTATTGTTGCAAATACTGAGGTCAAAGCATCGAGAAAATCGGCGAGACGCATTAGTTTTACAATCTCAATAATGAGGACTCTACCGAGTGATGTAGCACATTTTCTGAACTTCTATTACTTTTTATCTATACTTTCTACTACTTCTTAATCATATATATTATGAAATGATCAGCTACGAATTGAGTGAATATAGGCACATGTACTCTAGATGTAATTCCTTCACACACTGAATCAAATGGTATACCGGCACCCTATCAACAGCACTTGAAACAAACTAATCTGTTAGTGTATCTGATTTGCAATGCTAATATATAGCTCGAAAAAATTTGCTGTTATGAAGCAAAACGAGATTGACATTGATTATTGATTTAGCTTTTATGCTCATTCCATATGCACCGATATTTGTCTTTAAATTAGCCAACCAAAATGTTTTAAAAATGAACAAAGATTATAATTATTCCAAGCAATTTTAGTCATTCTACTAAACTCACTTAACGTTTGCTGAATCCAGTTATTTACCTAAAAAACAATCTAAATCTGTTAAAGTCATTCACCTAGAAAAGCCTAAATCGAAGAAATTACTCGCCCAAGAATTACGAATGGCTTTTCGAGATTTTTAAACCCGTCATAGTCGGTCCCGTCATTGCCATCGAAGCCCCTAAAAACCTGTTCGTCCTTCGTTGAAGCCCAATTTGTTCTCTTTACAATTGTCTGTGCATTGACTTCGCCATCTCAAAATGTGGGTAGTATCATAATAACATCATCCTCTCCATTGTTAATCAGACAAAACAGTGCATAAATCGCTGAGGATTTTGATCTGAAAGACTTATTCTGGCATTCACGGTAGCGGATCATACGATGGCATAGTAAGTAGCTGCATTGCCACTGAATTTGCCCAATCAGTCCAAGCGTGACCATGCGATCACAGCAGCTACTGCTTAATAGGCCTATTATCTTTCAAATCATCGATTTTCTGTCATTCCTGTAAGAATTCCATATATCTCTGTAATTTATCTATCAATTTTGTCTGATTGTTTTAATTTTTGTTGCTTGAATGTGTATCACTCGCTACTTCCTTGACATCAAACGAAACATCATGGCTGCACTACCAAGAAGGAAAAGACGGAAGCATCATATTCTCGTCATATTGTTATAAAACTTGAGAAGAAATTCAATCAAAGTAACTTTGTATGACAGTTTAAGATAAATACCTGTGGTTTATGTACTCATGTAATAACAGAACATGCTGCCGAGTTTAGGACATGGGCATACGCCAATGTCCAGAACATCGCGTAACCATCTGGTCACGCTAGGACGGTCAAACAACCTTGTTAATCCAATATTACCTATGCATAATTGCTTTGTATGAAAATGCTAGTCGGTAAGTTTTTACTCTATAAATAGGAATTTTATCACAATCTATTTATAAATATTATGAATTGTTGTTATTGTGACCTACATTGAAATATACCTTTTATTATAGGTATAAATCAGAGCAATAAAGGAAATTTCGGATATTGAGAGGAAATAATTTCAACACTAATAGCATAGCAAGTCACATTATTCTCAAAAGTAAATAGGAAGATATATAATTGATAAAATTTTTCAGGAGGTTCAAATCCATTGATAAAAAGAAAAAACCAAGTTACTTGGTGCCTCCGTACCAGTATATATATTTTTTGATCTGTTTAAAAATAAATAAAGATACACTGAAGTGCACTGAAGTTGCACTGTACTTCGGCCTTTGGCCTTCAAGGTGCGATGGTAAGTGGCAGGTCATACATTCAACCTTTCCCTTAAGAATCGAAAGTGAACAGATTCAACATCCGATAACTACGTAGTAGAAGCGATCAATGGATAACAGTTGATTTCGTACTTCCGATTGATTTCCGGCTTATTAACTTATTTAATAAGCCGGAAATCAATCGGAAGTATGAAATCAACTGTTATCCATTGATCGCTTCTACTACGTAGTTATCGGATGTTAAATCTGTTCACTTTCGATTCTTAAGGGAAGGGTTGAATGTATGACCTGCCACTTGCCATCGCACATTGAAGGCCAAAGGCCGAAGTACAGTGCAACTTCAGTGCACTTCAGTGTATCTTTATTTATTTTTAAACAGATTAAAATATATATATATATATATACTGGTACGAAGGCACCAAGTAACTTGTTTTTTTCTTTTTATAAATAGGAAGAAATGGTTCAAGGATAGGAATCGAACCAAGACTCCTTCTAACGTTTGTCTGATGTGGCCACTACGTCAACATTGATGCGAATGCACGTCAAAACACGATTAAATGACATTGGACATTTTGTGAGAGTTCCTCCTACTCAAAGGGTCGCAGATGCCAAGAAAATAGTTGCGAATCAGTGATCTGATCGGAATATGTCAAATTTGTTGATGTTGGTTTATGTATTTCATGTTTTCAAATATCGTGCATCCCAGTTTTTTCAAAACCCACAAGTAGAAGCACTAATACAATAATTACTGGCATACACTTGTTTTTGCTCTTTATTAAATTTTTGGTAGCAAATATACATTATAATTGTAAGATATTGCTAGTTTTTAATTGTCATTCAAAACAATCGCATGTCCTAGAGTGACCATAAGATTGTGTAAATATCCTGTAACTTCTGTAGCATGACCATATGGTCACATGCTGCATTATTAAAACAAGCAGTGATTAGAAATATATTTGATTATTTTTGTTGATATCAACTTTAAAAAAATCAACACACCAAAGCTGTTTTAATTCGGAGATGTGAAATAACTGGTGCTTAAATGGGGTATGTGAGAATTTGAGCATATTCACCTATGTATAGACCTAAAGTAGTAGCCTACTAGAACGGTCGGTTTATTCAATGCGGCTTTTTAATTGATAAAAGATTACAAATATGAGTGCGGGCGGTTAGGTCGAGTTTGAATATCAGACTAGCGCAGAGCGTTAGAAAATCCGCCAATTGAAGCATGGGCACGAAAAGATGATGAAAGCTCAAAATTGAATTATATTTTGCTCAACTTACCAAAGCGAAGAATTTCTTCGTGCCCTTTTGAAAAAGAATTTGAATTTCCCACCAAACAGACGGACGAAGATTAAAAGATGATTTCACATCTAAGCTATATTTGTCTAAGAGAAATAATTCGAAAAATGTGTTTTAACTCTAAAAATGAAACACAAAAATGGAAGAAAGTTACTTGGTATTTATTTATCAACCACCTCGTTGAATGGGTTAATAACAATAGAAAATATAGCAAATTAATGTAAATGTAAAATTGTGCTAAATGCAAATAGAAAACTAACAACGAAGAAACGATATAGTAGCTGCCTCAACCCCCCGAAATCATTTCGCAACCCATCCCTTCCCCAAGCGATTACGCAATTCTTCAACGATCCCTATGTCGGAGTCTAGTGATAATGAAGCATCATTGTGTTCGAATAAATCCTTCGGTTTTGTGTAAAAATTGACCCAAAGTTTTTTCTTCAGTTCGTGGGTCGCCCCCTTATTGAAAAACGTGACTATTTCGCAATTGGATTCTTGATTGACATCAGTACAACGAGACTGGTTAACTTAACTTTATTATCCCAATCGCAATTGTTTCATCTCCACCTCCGCAAAACATTCTTTCTATCCCCTGATCGGTGACCCAAAATGCTCTCTAGAGAATTTCCGCTGCCTTCGATCATAAGACAAAATGTACGGTCTATTTCCCCCCCCCCCAGATCTTGTTGTTGATACCCGCGGCCGCGAGTGTGTGCATCGTCAACGATCTTCTCCTGCTCCTACGTGCAGTCTCACTACCGTCGCAAAAGCGCTGAGTGTGTAAAATTCCTGGTTTGTAGAAAATTTACAGTACCGGTATTTGCTTTGTCGTTCACTGTAGACTACAATCCTTCATCTCAAGGTTCAAGTAAGACTTCTCAGTGGTGTTGTACGATCACTCAGTAGCAGATCAAGTATATTCTAAATCCCATGTAACTAAGTTTGACGAGATTTTATGAATCTGAAAAATTTGGAAAATGTGGATGTGGGGAGAATAGAAGCACTGCCGACCAAAGTGCTTCAGCTGTGTTGACGGCCAAAATAATAGTTCGCTACTGTATAATAGCAGCTAATCCTGATATTCAGCAGGAGGATATCATGATTGTCAACACACCGGAAACACTCAATTGTCTTGATCATCAGCAGCGAAGGTAGGCCTACTCTTGTCTTGATCAATAGAAACACTCTGGTCCTACAGTCTTCGGTAGCGGAAGTATGGTCCTACTTTTTAACAGCGCATTCACTTTGGCTCCAATATGATTACCACGTGGATATCCAAGTAACATCACCACAAAATCAGATGTGTTCTCCAGATATACGTTCACATGTCTCCTACGAACAAAATAGTAATGATAAAATGTCACAAAATAATTGTCTATGTATCTAGAAATACGCAATTAATGAAGAATATTTCACACATTTCCTGAACGGTAACTATATCAACAAGAGAGACGTGTCTCGTCGATTTTGATTGCTTGGTCGCGCATACGGCCGTGTCTAGAAAGAAAGACAACGGAAATTGGAGTCGCAAGTTGGGGACACGCCTCGCCTCATTCCATCTTCAGCTTCCAGTCGGATATCCGAAAACTTCGACAATTGATGAAAGATCGCCCACCTTTTATCGTCATTTAATTAACTTCGTACACGCTACGATGTCATTATCCAGTCTGCAGATATCCTAGGAAAGATGATGCAGGTTTTCAGCTGCACTTTCGAACCTGCTGCGATAAAGAAGTTCATATAACGCATAATGTGCGACATCCCTACACTCCTTCTCGCAAATCAGCAAGGTAAGAAAGGAAACATCTGACGAGGATTGACATTTCCCTCGGTGACCTTGTGTCGGCGATCACAAGTAACACGAACCCGATAGGAAACGTTGCACATAAAAGATGAACAGAAGCAATTATTCATCTAATAAACAGTATATTAAACGCAGCTGCAGATAAGTTACAGTCTGAAGGAGGTTGATGATAAAAACTGTTTCAAACTTTTTACAACTGTCAAACACATATTCAGAAAAAAGTAATTTCGCATTATGATTTGAAGCTGTTTATAAACAAAGATTGTGTAGAATTGATCTATGTTGACGGAAATAAGTAAATCCTTCAACCGAATTGATATCAATTTTCACATGGATGAACAAATCAAGTGGGAGATTACTATCGGCATTGGTTTTCTTACTCATGCACTAAAACTTATATACTTTTTAAAATCTTGTTTATATTGGCTAACTATATGAAAAGTTTGAAAACCTTCCTGTCTCTAGAGACTTTTGGAGACAAACTACAGTTTTCAATGGAGAGGGCCATTTTTATTCATTGAAAGATTATAGTTACCATGGATATTGCAAATTAATGATTATGCATTATATATCTTCCAATGTCTCTAATGAGCTGTGATTTTTGTCAAAGGATTGTAATGAATCATGTATTCATGATTCATTACACAACTTGACAACTTGGTGACTCTGACAGTTAACCTTGCCAGATTTGCTTCATTTGAGTTCATAAATTCATAAGCTTCAACAAAGATTGACTGATCAATTATTCTATTTTGTTCTCATATAACGGTCGGTAATACCGATGATTTACGGATATGTTTACGCGTACCCAACTAAAATTGAAAGTTTCTCATAGCCTGCACTTAGGGCCTATATATTTTTGAAAGATTCAACCTTGCATGAAAGTGGGCTTTACTAGCCGTCAATAAGGACATTAAATTCCAGTTGGCACACTCGAATTTTTGTTGTCACAGCAAAAATCAAAGTGGAGTCTTCATACAAGGTAAACGAAATACATTTCAATTAAGCATCCGTATAAAAGTTGAGATTTCGTTTATGAATAAATGGTTGCATCTCCTATTGGATTGCTGAAATTGAAAATTGGGCCTTTGTGGGACAGCGTTGGCCTACAGCTGACGAGGGCCTATTTGAACGGAATTGCCCAGCTGTTGGCACCACTATGGCTAACACAGTAGGGTCAATATTGACCTTTTCTGTACCGTCACACCGTAAGAAAATAAATTTTGAATTGCTTTCAAAGCTGCTTTAGCAATCCTCTCATATTCAAAGTAAGCCTTTGTACAATTGCAAATGAACCAAAGCATGCGCACTTATCAGGCGCTACACTAGCGCTAACTAATACGCGTCAGCTTAAGTCATGCGCCTATAGTAACGCTGAGTAGGCTTGAATTTCTTTATCCCCCTTTGTAGCAATAAAGCAAAAAATTGAACTGTGGTATTGAATCATCGAAAGTAAAGCGAGATCTATGACATATGACCATATCTATAAGATTGATATGACCGCATTCATGTATGCAATAAAATTCATGGATTGCTTGTGCGTTTAAATCAAACAGCTTCATGGCCAACCAATGTCTTCAAAGTCAATCTCCGCGCGTATTACACGATATTAGGATACCTTTGTCGTCATAACGAACTTTCCAATGAGCGACTGTTGGTTGGTCATCACTGATGCCTCAGGTGTCTGCGTGATTCATCGAGATATACGAAATTAACTTTTACAACTCTATTATTATTAATCAATGTTTTTTAAGGACTTAGCTGCACGCATAGCAAAAAATGTAAGCCGAAGCCTTACTAAATACGTTTACGCTCTGATTAAAATTTGACGCGCACGGTGGATGATTCCACACGCACCATTCGTGCGTGTGGAATGTCTTGAAAAACACTGCATTTGTTTTATATGCTATTTAAACGGATATTTCGACAAGGATTATTTTGTTCATCAGCTAGTTCTATTCCTTCCAATTCTGCGGTCTTAGTTTTAACTGAAAGAAGTTCGACGACTGAAAAAAAAGATGAACCCGGCGTAGAAATCAAAACAAAGCAAGTACAAAATGAGAGTTGTCTTTTTTAACAACAAACAAAATTATCACACCAAATGACTGTACAAATGGTTGTTTATTCACAGGGACAATGTAAATATGTATTTCAAAAATAATATTGCTTCTCTAACAATGTTGAGAAAATCTGATTTGATACAAGTTCCTGACATATCTTAAACTGGTGACTGGGAAGATCACGAGACAACAAGGCCACGAGAACGGAGTAGGAAAATACTGAGGCGAGCATCAACAAAGAGGAAGACGGGGTTACAGTTTAAAGCTGGTCTGGAGAATATTGATGACACGTTCAACACTCGCCTCAATGGAGGGCTGCAGTGACACGCCACATCGCAGTGCCACGTCTTGGAGATAATGACGGGACCGGGAATAGTCTTTCAGGGCGTCAGGTGTTAGAGGAAAGTCAGCTTTGAGATGCTTAGTGGCAATTCCGGCAGTGTCAGGCAATGGCTCGATGAACAGAACCACATAAGATCCGCGTCCGATGAAATGGGCAGCCTGAAGGAGGAGAGGGATTAACAAAGATGATCTGAATTAGCGACTAGATTTAACAACTAGATAATGAAATAAAAATTTCTTAAATGGATTCTTAAAAATGTCTTCAGACATTTGTAGCAAGATGCTTTTTTATCCATTGCAGTCCATGCAAAATTGACCATTTATGAATCTCCTAGTCTTGAATTTTAGATTGATGTTAAACAGTCTACCGTATGTTTCCTTGTGTTAATTTCCTGGTGATAGTGCGTAACTGTTGAAATATACACATCAGCAAGTTCTGCAAATACTATTTTATCACTATCACTTCAGTTTCCCAACAAAGCATAATTCTTACATGGAATTCTGTCTTGTTACTTATGATTTTCTTCTAAATCATAATTTGCACCTATTAAAAATTAACTAGTCGCTAGCTTGCTTTTTTTAATTTTGTTACCCTGACGCACTTTGCTAAGTTGAATTAAAGCTTCAATATCATCGAGTAGTGCACATCATTGATGTACACTCATTATGCCATAATTCTTGAATGAACCATTATTCCAGACTAATGCTACATGTAAATGATAATATAATTCTAACAAGACCACGCACAAGAAATACGGAAACAAACTGAGAAAAGATTTTTACAAAAATTTGAAATACTATTTTCAGTGTAAATACCTCTACATGTATTTAATTATTGACTGTAGTTCGATGGCTCTATATAAGGGTTGCATCATAAGTTGTGAGTTGAAAAACAGCAAATGCACAAAATTCAAAATATGAAGGAACATATGAATGATAGGCAAGGGATAGGACAGTGTCTTCAATATTTATCAAAATTAGACGAAGTGATGTCATAGTTACACATGTTTGTATATAAAAGGACTGGTTCTGATGTGACAATCATTTCCTTCATGCACGCATACTGACAACCTACAGAATAAGATCATCATCGACAGCGACTGATGAAATCACTTTGAAGTTAGGTTTCATCATCCGCCAACAATCTTCAATTAAAGGAATATTTTGAGGTTATCGATTTTCTCTTCCAAAAGGCGGTTAAAATATCTCCAACGAATATGTTTACTTGATTACGGTTGGTGAATAAGCTCACATTGTTGAGTTCATCTCGATTGTCATGTCAGCCACAATTCGCGCTGTAGGTCTAAATACTTTGAGGGCCTCATCAAGTAACGTCTTTTCAAATGATTCTAAGTGTTTCTTTCATAGTGCTTTATTTGTGGAAGCATTTTTAAGAGAAAAGCCTAGAACACCAATAAAGGCATCGAAAAATGGCTGGCCATCTGTTGTGAGATGACTTACAATATTTAATGAACACACAAATTAGGCTGAATCTGAGTTGAATAGCAGCCTTTGGTAATTAAACGATATTTTTAGATTTTAATTTTGCATGTTCATTAGTTTCCAATGAACTGTGCATTCCTAGTGATCACATCATGTTATCCATCCCATCTGCCGCGATACTATGAGTGCAATTTTTATCCATGATTCGTTTAATTGAGCTTCTGATAGATCATTTCTCATAATTGATCACACATAATTTTGATATATGAGTTTGGTTCCAGTAAGTAAAGTTCAAGGTAGACATAAAGGCCTACTTGCTAAGAATATTCAAAATGTGCCACCAAAAGTAAAATGCAAATGAGTATGATTTTAGGCTTGCTGTAGTACCGTTCGCTGAATGATTTGTTGGTGTACGGAATCACCAAAATTTGTGCATGCAGCTGCAGGGGCACCTGCAGTTTGGGCAAGTTGCACACTTACACTGTTGTAATGACTACTATTCACATTGAACACAAAACTTAATTGAATTTGATTCATAATTAACTTAAAGTTTTGTGATGAAACAATTCAAAATAAAGCCTTGCTACTGAAATATGAGTTTATCTAAATTTTCGACGGTGTGTATCCAATATCAATGTTTGGAGCTCACAGTTTTCATCTCTATTATTAAGAGTGTCTTAATTGACCCATTAATGCCGAGTGGCACCTTTTTCTACCATATCGACCCGCATTTTTGGGACGTTATCCCCAGGGCGACCAAATGGTCACCCAATTAAGGAGGACATCAACTCCCTTCTAATGGTGCCATTCCCGACCTCGTACAATGCTTAGAACACCAGCAAATTGTATTCAAACCTTTTAAAGAAATTTTCAAAACCAAAGTATTCTCTCTCGAAGTATTTATGCCACAATGATTACAAATTAGATATTAGAAAATAAAATCTTATTGTCATAAAATAAAAGATTAAACTTTTTTAAAAAAAATCACTAACTTTTGAATGATGCGCTCGTCATTAATGGGTAGAGACCTACTCCGAATGATAGAGATGAAAAATGTGAGCTTGAAACATTGATATTTAGATCTATCTTTGATATTTTTGAAAAATTTTGTCTGATCCGTCTTCTGTGAGGCCGTCATACTGGCGAAAATTTAGATAAATTCATATTTCAGCAAGGATTTGTTTTGATTATTGATTAATTGAAAGTCAGTGAATTCTGATGACGCTCAATGCGCATAGTGGGCCAAGCGCAAAATTTTCACATTTGACTACTTATTACTAGGCCTACTTCTGCAATTGGATGCGATAGTCAATTGTGATATCAAAATGCGATAGTTCCGCATCCCTGCTATGTTTTTCACAATATGGTATTGTAGGACAGTTGAAAGTCTAACTCCCAATATCATTTATCAGTTTAAAATCTCGTGGCATTTATCATTCGCTCACAATATCTCACATAATCTCAAGAACAGAAATGAGATCAACTGTGTTACATGGGAAGAAATGTAGTTAGCAAGCCATCCTGATCACCTGATGTCATGAAGAGAAATGTCATCAGTTCGAAACCGGTCAATCACATCTTTGGAGGCTATCTGCGAGAGGATAGTCTGTTAAAATGTCTTTTGATGCGTCAAGAATTGTGTAATATCAGCATTGCCAAGACACTCAAATTGAGCTTGAACTTTTCATACACTACATATGAAAAATTTCTATTGCCATAGAAAAATTTCTCCTTAATATTGATTAAGCTTGCATAGCGGAAGGAATATGTGATTTACAAAGACCTTTCATGGAAAAAAAGAAATGTAGATATATTGGAACTCCTTATAATACTATACAAGAGAAGAATATGTGTGCACAAAGCGTGCGGTATTGAAGAATCACAATTGATTGTCGAGCGATAGAACTTTGGGGCACTGTTCTGGAGCACTGATTCATTTTTCTATACCCAAGTCACTCAGAAAAATGGTCTCACTTGGACACAAATATTCATGTCCATCAGTCCGATGCACCTGTGTCTTCAGTCACATAGAAAACGGCAGATGAGATATGAACGACTTTGAGGACAGTGGATCATTGAGAGAGCGAACAGGATGAGACAGTGTCCCAAAACAGTGCCCTTCAGTTTCACCGCTCGACACATACCCGACAGTGACTCTTCTCACTGACATCCACTCTGTACATAATCTTCTCTTTCATCGTATTTTACAGGTTTATCGTTTTTCTTAGCTTGTATCATAACCAAAGATCCATGTGAAGAAGAACAAACCAAATTTAACTCATCAGAGTAGAAAAATGACCTCAGACTCGAACAATTTCAGTGCACTTCATTGACAACTCCAGACGGTTTTCTGGTGATACAGCAGACTATGAACAAGTTCCAGAGAACGAAGCGTTGCGTTAGGACTTCAAAGGAATTCACAAATTCTAGCTCTGATGGAGATGCTCATGCAGTCAAGTCTCACTTGTCTTTGGAGTTCAATTAAATTTTATATCTGTTGTTGTGCAAATGATAATGATGATTTTGTGCAGAAATTATTAAGTAATGCTTTCCATTGAACGATTCCAATAAATCAGCAGTTTTTACTATTTTATCAATTTGAAACAATTTTATTGAAATTTGTCATTGTCAAGAACAACATTGAAATAATGAATTTGATAATTTGCAATCATGCATTTCATTGCATCACTGAAAACTTCATTGTTCACACTATATGAATTCTATATATTTGGCAATACTTTCTATTAATTAGTATCGAAACATCTGAATGTACATGTAGGTTCTATACACAAGTTTTTCGCATGAAAATAATACTTCATGCCATATCACATAGGATTTCAACGGTATTGCTGATTTCATTAATTCTATACGATACGCGAAAAAATTGAATTTAAATGTATTGATGAAGCATTAATGCATAAGTTATGCGTAATTTATAATTCACTATTCTTTATTATAATATATTGACAATGAGGTTTTCCCAATTTAAGTAGTCAAAGTGCTCAATGCTCAAGAAAAACAGAGCCTGATATAAGTAAATAAGCAAGAAGACTTAACAACAACGTAAATCGCACATTGATTACATTGAATTACATTTAATCAAATATTGATTTCAAATTATTGTGCATAGTTATCACATTTATTACATCATTCAGACACCTGCCATCAAACTAAAGCATAACAGAGGAAAGTTAATTTGTCGGTTGATTGATTCCATTAAGTACAATAATGATGGAAAATAGTCCATTTTTATCTTGCAACTTCATCGCTGAAGAAACGAACTTTGAGAACGAACACCAAGCCGCCAACATCGATGTCATGTGGCCTGGCAGTTGCTTAGATAAGAGCTATCAATAGACAGTAGTCTCCAAATCGTTGGCTGATCTCAAGGAAACAGACGATCAAGTCTGACATCAAAATTATCTGGCGACTGGAAACATAAATACGATATCCTGAAGTTTTCAGACATTAGAGTGATATTCCAAAGTCGTTAAGATTAATAAAACCCTTCCAACTCCATCAATTGCCATTTTTACAACGGCAATTTTGCATCTGTCCCATGTGATACCAAAGATAATTTGGAGAAAAAGATAGTTTATGTGTCGCAGAAATCCATTTTCCATCTGCATTTACCGCTTCACAAGAACAACACACTTGAAGCCTTATTTCCTGGTGAAATTCAATAGCTGTTAGCAAGAAATTGCGCTTGTGCGGAGAAGTCAGTCGACTACAAGGACAAAACACTTATCTTATTTATCCCTCCGTTCGTTTCATTCAAGACTTCATCTGCATGAAATTCGAATATTTCAAGTATTTGACTGATACTTCTAGCAATTAAGACATTGGCTAATTCAGATATAAACCTTGAATTACCGGCAAATAAAATATAAATAAATTGAACTAGGCTCGGTCTACCGGGGATATATAAAAGGAGAAAACATGAAAATGAGGCCATCATCATTGCACACCTTATTTACAGAGGCCTACTCTCAATTTGTTATGAAAAGCAATCGAACTTGTGCTTTACAAAACAATTCGATCTATAACAAGATCGCTTTGAAAACTGAAGTTTGTATACATTATTACTCTACCTCAACTTAAGTGGCGCGTCAGCTTTAGCTGTTAATGCGCCGAAAAATTCATTAAAAATATAATGAAAGAATATATTACGTGAATACATAGTAGAAAATCATGAAGGTATATCAGACAAAAAAGCGCATCACTATACTATTCATCATGTGAGTCCATCAACATATAATTCTGTAGTTGAGTTTCACAATCACCTTGGCCCTATATATCAGGAGATGTCATTTTCTGTATGCAAAAAGCGTCTCGCTATAGGCATGCTGACATCATTATATTGTGAATGTGTAATGCATCACAATGCTGCATACCTATTTCGAGGCTACAAAGATGCCGTGTTTTTATTCTAATATCAAAATATCAAATCGCTTATTTTTCAAAAAAGCGAACACGAGGATGAAATGATACATGACAATGGCTTTTACAAAGGAGATGATGTTCTACTTTTCCGTAATACGATTAACAACAATGAAATTAAATAAACGATAGATCAAATTGCCATGCAGAAGATTTGCGACTGGAAGGATTCGAACCTACGACCAAGGTTAACTAGACCTGTGCTACTTTGTGCGACTGTGGCAATTGGCAGGTTGAAAACCCTTACCACAGCACATCAGTTGTCATAGCAATTATAATCAATGAATAAATAACTCATCACAATTGTGACCGCCGACATTACGGCAAATACCGGGAATCGATTTCCACCAAAGCATGGTAAGCAATGTCGTGAATGCAATTAACAACAATGACATTAAATAAACGATAGATCAAATTGTCATGCAAAAGATATGTGAAATATAAACACATGAAATAATGTCGTGAAATGTAAAGATAATTGACAAGAGATGATAATATGATGATTAAGACACTGGAAGGATGCGTGGAAACGTACGCATTCTTGCATTGAGAAAGCCTCCGCGTGAAACGTTTGCGAGTAATAATAATAAATTGATTTGTGTCCGCAGAAGTATCTTGCTTTGTATTTCTTAAGTATCCTAGAATACACCTTCATTTGAGATCATTGTAACTTTCAAATGGGATGGAGCTATTGTTCTTTGACATTCAATGAACACGGACAATCCGATTGAGTATTAACAGTAGAATTTAAATAGTAACACTTCGCTTTAGTTGATCCTACTTTAAGTCATGCATAGGTTGATCGATTTTTTTCATCAAACCTGATGCGCACGAGCCGCAATTTTCAGCGAAATTAAGTTTTAATATCGTTATGCCTTGCTTTATCGTTTGCCTGCGAATCTTTTTTCCCATAAGAGCTAATAAAAATATCAAAACTGACTCGATTATTAAGCAACAGGATTTGACAATTCATGGAAAAATCTCCGTAGACTTTCCGCGATCAAGCGAAATATTCGAGACGCTTATCAAATTTTACCGGAATGGCTGATTCGTCGAAAAAATCAAAACTTCTCAACTATTTGCTGATAACAGGATACCTCGTTGAGAAATATCTAATTACAAATTGCAAGTATTGATTGAAAGCAGCAGAAGATTGTTATGAAAACACGCTAGACTTGTGGTAACTGAGTGTCGTTTCTTTGCAGACAAGTGGATGTGAAACTAGAGAAAAAAGTTCTTTGAGATGAAAAAATGTAATGTTCACAATGAATCAACGTAAAATCAACAACATATTGATCATCTGATTTACTTGATTTTTCAAATAATGAATTAATGGTCTGAATAATTAATATAATCAAATAATTATTTGATATAATATAATACTAATTAATGGTCGAAATAATTCGAAGCATCAAATAGTCGACTGCTTACTTCTACAAGGTTCGCTACTGATAGAGTATCCTGCGTGATGACAAAGAGAAGCACTCGACTGAGTTCTCGAGCTCTTGCTTCCACAGGTTGAAGACCCATATGCCAAGGAGTTGCCATTGGATTATAATAGGAAGCCCCGGCTGCTTGCAGACGTGGAATGACGACATTGTCTCGCCAACCAGAACCGCCACATGACCCACCTGTGAAATCAACAAAAGAATGAAATTAACTAAGATGAATCAAATTGTCATGCAAAAGATGCATGGCATGTTTGCAAATAAATGCAAATAATTCATTAAGAGGGGGAAGTTCAATTTCAAATATTCTGTTTACAATATTTCTTTAATTTTTGCTGCTTTTAAAACTTCGAAGAGTAGTATGAAGATTCAGCAATGTTTTCTTTAATGAATAGTGTTATTGAATAACCTACCTAAATAGACGTCATAGTATCGAGGGCCTGTGTTGGCATAGAAACGGTCGGAGGGTCGTGGGGAAGGAGGCGGCTTGTCGAAGAGACCGGAGAGACGACACGCGGCTCGTAAGAAGCATCGGTTGGCACGAGAGAGCAGCAGAAGTAGTCTCGAGGATGGTGAGAGTTGCGGTGGATTGTCCTCTGGATCAGAGGCGCTAACTAACAAGGCGACTTCTGGGAAGGTGAGCTGTTTTGTTCCGATATTCTTCACATTTACACCAGGAGGACGACCGAACGTTTCGAAGAAAAGGGCATCCAACTGTTAAATTAGAAAAGCGTATGGTTAGTTCATCAGGTGCAAAAACTTCCTGAGTAGATATTATCATGCAGACATCAGATTAATGGAGAGTACGAGAGAATATGGAGCAAAACAGGAAATTGTGACTGAAATTATAGCTAAGTATTTTAAGAACATTAAAATCATTGGCAGAAACAATGGTTGCCTGAAGCTGAAAAATACTTGAGAACTCTTGACTGACAAAATAAAATATATAGGAAGTTTATGAAGTTTTAGGTGTATTATGAATTTGATGAAATAAATCGAACCGAAATGCTTTTCTGCTTCATTTCTTGATTTCTTGACATCAAAGACTTGATTTTTCCAACCATAATGAGCAACTTAATCAATCAGGGCATATTATAAAATCAATGTGGAACATTTTAGTTGACAATCCTGCATCGATCTTGTGAGAAGCGGACATCCAAGAATTCTGGTGGCTGAAGGTGACAAAAACGAGATTCCTATCTCATCAAAATTTTAAAAGCACATTTAATTTGAAGAATCAGTAATGCATTTCTTGTGTGTGTTCACAATTTTCATGCACTGATGGCATTGAAGAGATCACACGATGACCAGTGCAGTGAAATTCTTCGTGCATTATCAATTTTACACCTCTTTACCGATTTCATTCTTGCAACATGCAGTCAAATTTCATGTTGGGATCCGTCTACAAAAAGGACAATATCTACTAGATCATTGTTGCATGAAACGGAAAGTTCCTTCCTGATTTAATGAAGTCATTTCCAATGGCAATTGTTCGCTTTTTCGCAACTAGTTTAAAACCGACAACAGCTTTGACTAGTGTTGACTCCGACTTCAAAGCGATTGCCGTTTTATTCTGATTAGTCCCTGATCACGTCCAGTGAATTAACAATTTTACAAGTACCGCTCGTTGACTTTGATCTTTCACTCACACAACATTCTCTTGAAAAAGTCAAATTGTTATCTACAACTTTATATGTATCAGAACTTCACCGATTGCCTGCCACGTCAGTTGCTATCAGGGAACAAGAGAATTACAACTTCAAGAACATTTTAGGCGTTGGACAACGAGTTGTAGCACATGTGCGACGGTAACAGTCAGCCAGTTTTGTAAGGAAGTTTGTCAGTTCATTGTATGGAAGATAGCGCTGACTTTGAAATTTTAATACTTCAGTCGATTGTTTAACTCGTTATGAAGCAGATTCCCAGTTCTGGCGAAAATATAAAATGTCGATTATTTTCACCCAATTGGTGATTGATAATTGATGTTATTTCACTCTGGAGGAATGTCATTTCATCGCTCTCTTCTTCAAACAACCAAGATTTTCATGACTTGGGAAATTGTACATTACGATTGTAACATAGACCCATCGATCTACATATGAAA